>WOXC01000015.1:0-145875 GCA_011680675.1 Gymnobelideus leadbeateri | reverse complement strand
GAGCGGGAAAAGGACTGTGAGGTCAGAAGTCCTGCTCCAAAAGCCCCAGGGGAAAACACGAGCGGGTTGCAGGCCACAGAAGACCTTAAGAAGGACTTTAAAAATCAAATAAGAGAAGTGGAGGAAAAGTTGGAAAGAGAAATGAGAGGGATGCAGGAAAAGTGTGAAATGGGGGTCAGCAGCCTGACTGAGGAAAACAACACCTTAAAAAATAGACTGACTCAAATGGCAAAGGAGGTCCAAAAGGGCAATGTGGAGAAGAGTGCCTTAAAAAGTCGAATTTGCCAGATGGAAAAAGAATCTCAAGAGTTCACTGAGGAGATTCATTCCTTCAGAGTTAGACTGGAGCAAATGGAAGCTAATGACTTTATGAGAAATCAAGATGCTGTTAAGCAGATCCAAACAAATGAAAGATTAGAAGGCGATGTGAAATATCTCATGGGAAAAACCACTGACCTGGAGAATAGATCCAGGAGAGACAATTTAAAAATTATTGGACTACCTGAAAGCCATGATCAAGGAAAGAACCTAGAAATCACCCTTCAAGAAATTCTCAAGGAAAACTGCCCTGATGTTTTAGATCCAGAGGGCAAAATAGAGGTTGAAAGAATCCACAGATCACCTCCTGAAAAATATCCCAAAAAGAAAACTCCCAGGAATATTATAGCCAGGTTCCAGAATCTCATATCAGGAGAAGATCTATAAGCGGCCAGGAAGAAACAATTTCAATATTGTGGAAATACAATCAGAATAGCCCAGGACCTGGCAGCTTCTACACTGAGGGATCGAAGGGCATGGAATATGATATTCCAGAGGGCAAAAGAACTGGGAATGAACCCAAGGGTCACCTACCCAGCAAAACTGAGTATTTTGTTTCAGGGGAAAATATGGTTATTCAGTGGAATAGAGGACTTTCAAGCATTCTTGAGGAAAAACCAGAGTTGAATAGAAAATTTGACATCCAGACGCAAGAAGTAAGAGATGCCTGAGAAGGTAATCAGGGAAAGAAATCAAAAGGAACTTATCAAAGTTGAACTATTTACATTCCTATATGGAAAAGCAATATCTGTGACTGATGATATCTTTCTCACTATGAAAATAATGGAAGAAGGGGGTGTGTTCATATGAATACATATGTGAATGTGTGTGTATATGGTTACAGTCATATATGGATAGAGGGCATAGGTTGAATTTGTTGGGAAGGGAGGATACTCAAGGGATGAAATTATGAGGTGAAAGAGGAAAGTGGCAGGAGGAGATGGGGAGAGACGTGGTAGGGTAAACTGTCTCATGTAGGGGGGGAAGTGGTTGCAAGGGAGGGGGAGAATAGGAAGGCTAAAAAGGCAAAACCACATTCTCATTGAATTTGGTTCAGGGAGAGAATGACATACATACTAAATGGGATTTCTCAACCTGCAGCAGGATAGGGGGAAGGGGGATGAGAGGAGGGATGATGGATGGGAGGGAATCCTTGGGGTGAGGGGAGGTTGGAAGTACCCACTATAGAAGAGGGACAGGATCATGTGGGGAATGGACCAGGTGGGGGGTGGGATGAGTGGGAGGGAATTGTAAGCAGCCTTGTACAATATATCTACTATGATAATGTTTTGCATAGCTAGACATGTACAACATATACTGAATTACTTATATCCCAAGAAGGAATGGGTGACAAGGGAGGAAGGAAATGGATTTGAAATTCAAGGTCGTAACATTAAATGTTTCAAATATATATATAAATACTATTATTAATACTCTTTTGCCTATAATTGGGAGATAAGATGTGCAGGCATTGGGACACAAAGATTCATCTTCCTCTAATGGAAAAGTCGATGGGGGTATGGGAGAAGGTATGGGAGAGAGCAGATTGGAGGAAGCGATATCTTGTGGGACTGCTATTCTGGGAGGTTGGGTAGGGGAATAATGGGGGGAAAATGATTGTAACTCAAAATCTGGCGGAAATGAATGATGTAAAACAGAAGTTAATAAAGTATTTGTTTAAAAAAAAAAAAGAATGCTTGAAAGTCCTCTGTATGAATGACCATATTTTCCCCTGAAATATTATACTCAATTTTGCTGGGTAGGTGATTTCCTTGGTTTTAATCCTAGTTCCTTTGACCTCCAGAATATCATTTTCCAAGCCCTTTGATCCCTTAGTGTAGAAGCTGCTAGATCTTGTGTTGTCTTGATTGTGTTTCTACAATAGTAAAATTGTTCCTTCCTGGCTGCTTGTAATATTTTCTCCTTGACCTGGGAACTCTGGAATTTGGCTATGATATTCCTAGGAGTTTTCTTTTTGGCATCTTTTTTGAGAGGTGATAGGTGAATTCTTTCAATTTATATTTTGCCCTCTGGTTCTAAAATATCAGGGCAGTTGTCCTTGAGAATCTCTTAAAGGATGATTTCTAAGGTTCTGATTCTGAAGGAATTATTCTCTTCAGTGAGCTTTTAAAATTCCTTTTCCATCTGGCAAATTCAGCTTTTTAAGGCATTCTTCTCACTGATTTTTTGGCCTTTTTTTGCCATTTGAGTTAGTCTATTTTTTAAGGTGTCATTTTCTTCAGTCAGGTTGTTGCCTCGTTTTTCATGATTTTCTTGTGTCATTTTCATTTCTCTTCCCAATTTTTCCTCCTCTTCTCTTACTTTATTTTCAAAATCCTGAGCTCCTCCATGGCCTGTAATCAATTCATATTTTTCTTGGAAGCTTTTGATGCAGGAGTTCTGACATCGTTGTCTTCCTCCCATTCCATACTTTGAGCCTTTTTATCCCCGCAAAAAGAATCTAAGGTTTGATTACTCTGCTTGCTTTGCTTCCTCTGCTTGCTCATTTTGCCAGTCAATTACTTGACTTTTGAGCTCTTTGCCGTGGTAGAACTTTGCTTCTAGAATGAAGAGAGCTTTGTCCCAAGTTGCTGGGGTTTTTGCAGCTTCTAGAGCTATTAGGAGGGCGCCCTCTCTGCAGCCGCCATAAGCTCTGGCTCACTGGTCACACATCTCAGGACCCAAGACAGTAATCCAGATCCAAGCAGGTTAAAGCAAAAGTGATTACCCTCTGAATGGTCACTTGGTCCCCCTACAATCTGCAGGCCAAGAGCTCAGGAGGCAGCCATGCCAGGCAGCAGCTGCAGCTGTCACACCTCTGCCACCTCTTACCCTAAGGCTAGGGCCTGGACCATGCCCTTCCTTTCCAAGAGAGTTCCCCCCTAACCTTTTACTTGCTCTTTGGCATTTATGGGTTAATGAGTCTGGAAACCACCATAGCTGCTGGTGATTCACTCTCCTGAAGTCTGCTCCAGCAGTGGTCAGGGCTGCTCTGAAGCCAAAACCCTTTGGCTCAATTGGGATTGTGCTCTGCTCCCAGCATGCTTTGATGGCCCTTCCTATAGGCCTGCTTGGTTGCCTTCAGCAGGAGATTTGTTTCTCTCTGTCACTTTGTGTATTCTATAGCTCTAAAATTTGTTTAGAGTCATATTTTATAGGTATTTGATGTGATTATGGGGGGAACTCACAGAATTTCCTGCTTCTATGCCTCCATCTTGGCTCTACCCCTGGCAAAAAAAAAAAAAAAAAAAACTGGATTTTTTTTTAATGAATTTTTTCAATGAACAAATATTTATCTTCTGAGGGAAATGATTATTAATAACCAATATCTTGGGGAGATTCAGAGCTCCCTATACCTTCTTACAAAGTCCTGACTTTAAGTTCAGTTCTTAAATTTGCTTAAGATGAGACTGGACTCACCTTTTTGCTTAAGGCTTCCCTGGTGGAAGCTATTATGTTCTGCTCTGGTTTGGATGGAGTATATATTCTTTGAATTGATAGCCTAAAGCCATGGGTGGTCTGGTATGGAGATACTTTCCCTATCCAAGAGATACTCAGCCCTTCATTTTATTTTTATTTTTTGCTTTTTTGGAGGGCAATTGGAGTTAAGTGACTTGCCCAAGGTCACACAGCTAGTTTTTGTGTTAAGAGTCTGAGGCTGGATTTGAACTCAAGTCCTCCTGACTCCAGGGCCGGTGCTCTATTCACTGTGCTACCTAGCCACCCCTACAGCCCTTCATTTTAATATAGGACAACTCCCAGTCACTTTAACCAATTAGATTTGATTGCTGTTTGATGGATCACCTACTGTTTTGAAGGGTATATAAACTGTGAGTCTTCCACCATGATTGTTTTTGGTCTAAGAGAGAAGGCCAAATGATCCTCCTTTTATTAATAACCTGCTGTCCTTATTAAAAAAAGTGATTAAATTACTGAGAAACTATGTCACTTGAACCTTTTTATATGTCACATTTCCTTCCCTCCCACATCTTCTACCACCACACTGAAAAAGATAAAAAAAACAAAACAACATTTTTGTAAACAATATTCAGTCAAGCAAAACAAATTCCTATGTCCAAAAATGTATTCTTCATTCTGCATATTGAGTCCTTCATCTTTTGGTCAGGAGGTAAAAAGCATTTTTCATCATCAGTCCTCTGGAATCATGGTTGGTCATTTGCATTGATCAAAGTTTTTAAGTCTTTCAAATTTCTAGATTTTTACTATGTTGTCATTGTATAAATTCTCTTTATTTTTCCCACTTCACTATTTATCAATTCATAGAGTCCTAAGTTTCTTTGAAACTTTTATCACTTTTTATTTCACAATAGTATTATGTTACATCTATATGCCATAATTTAATCCACCATTCCCTAATGGATAAACATCTTCTTACTTTTCAATCTTTTTGCTACCACAAAAAGAGTAACTGTAAATATTTTTTAACATATGGATCTTTTTCCTCTTTGAATTCTTTAGGGATATAGTCTGAGTAGTGTTATCATTGAGTCAAATGATACAGTTTTCTACTAATATTTTTTAAAAAGATACCTTTAGTGGGGCGACTAGGTGGTGAAGTGAATAGAGCACTGGCCCTGGAATCAGGAGGACTTGGGTTCAGATCCAGCCTCAGACACTTAACACACACACACACAAATACTAGCCATATGACCTTGGGCACGTCACTTAACCCCAATTGACCTCCAAAAAAAAGGCAAAAAAAGAAAAAAAGAAAAAGATACCTTTATATATGTGCAAAATTGACCCACCCCTTCCCTTCCCTACTGCCTGAAGGCTGAGTGTTAAATCTCACTTCTCCCTATCCAATGTTCTCTTGTGCCCTTAAAGATAACTAGGGTGGGGGAGGGGGAGGTAATCTAGGTTCTCTGCCAATGACTCCAGCCCCCACTCATAATAATTTTCCACTAAATGTAAGGTGTGGCCCCCCTAGAGCCCAGTTCCTTTTAACTACTAACAGTCAGTGTAGCTTTTATACACAAACATTCATTTCAAAAGAAATAATCACAAATATACAAACTTCCCCTACATGTAGGAAACAAAATTCTCCTCCCATTTCTCACCCACTGCACAATTTCTGGGGCGAGGAAGTGAATTAAGTTGATGGTTTGACTCAGTTCTTATATAGCACAATCCCAGTTCCAAGTTGAAAACTCTCACTCAGACTTGAGTCCTAGGTGTCCTGGTGTTTTGGGGCTTCTATCCTGCCTAATAATCCTGGCTCCAAAGTCATCATGCCTTGACCTCCTAGGCCCTGTGGGATCATCTCTGCCTCTTGAAACTGAGGGTGACAGTACAGAACAGAAATAAACATCACTAGGCTCTTCTTTAGGAATCAGGGTAAAAAAGGACGAGGGAAGGAAATCCTTCTCCTCTCACCAGTTCAGTCCATGGCGTCCATGCAGTGGGTGAATTCACAACAGGAAGAAGAGTACAAAAAGTGCTAAAAAAAACCAAAAAGTCTCACTCTCACCAGTTTTAAAGATGTAGGCAGGTTACACCCATCCACAAGGCAGGGGACACAAAGGCCTCCATGTTATGCAATTTGACATGCCCAAAGGCCCCTTGGGGAACCTTCATGTTAGTAGTGCTAAGCATGCCCAGACAAGCCCACATCACATGTATGTATAGATTATTTTCATAAAAAAAAAAAAAAAAAACATTTCAGCCAAGTGAGAAAGTGTGTGGGCCAACAGTTGCTGGTGTCTTTATGGTAGCAATACTACCTATGACCTTTTATAATCTTGAAATTTTCTTCTTTGAGAAATCTTGAAAATCAGTCCCTGGACACCAAAATTTTTCTTACCTTTAGCATGCTTTTCATGAGTAATATTTGGTTAGGTCCATCCCTTCTTCCTAATTTTATCTTCTCAAGTAATATTTTCATTACTAGATCCTGAAGCAGAATACATATGTGGTCTCACTGTCCCTGTTGATAATAATAGGTTGCTGGAGAAATATTGGCAAATCAGCTTCACTTCACCTGTAGTTTGGTCCTGTTTCTGGTTCTGTGAAGATAATCTGGTTTAACTAGGTCTAACATGAAGGTTCCTCCCTCCTCCACCCCCCTCCAAAAAACCTGCTTTGGGACTATTTTGTAAGTCAACATTGTTCATTGTTTTTCCTCATCTGTGATGTTTTTCAGAGGTGTTTGTGCTTTATACTGGTGCTGTTTTTGGTTTCTCTTTGTCCAGGAGTTTAAGAGTTTGCTGATTGAACTAATTATATAGTTCTTTCTACTTCTGGCAAAGGTTTTACAGCAGTTCCACTTGCCTAAGACAAGGTAATAGAGTCAATTGGTGCCTTTACTTTTATTTGTTTTCCTTTTCCTTTTTTATTTTTTAGAGTTGAACAGCTGGGTTAGAGTTACTATAATTTCAAGTTGTGTCTTCTCATCTTTGTCTTTTCTCCTAAGATAGATTTCCTTTGATTTTCCATCTAAGTGAGTGATATCAGTTTACCCAGATAGCCACTTCTGAAATGGTTCCCATATCAGTTGCTCATTATTTTCTATCCATAAATATATAGTTGCTTTCATGTGAGGGATCAATTTTCATTAATTTTGTTGTTCAGTGGTCCTCCAATTAAGTCTTCCCCTGATTCCATGGAAATAACCATGGGCTATACAAACAGAGCACAAGCTCTAGTACAACCTCTCGTTAGAGGACAAGAAGGTCGAGCTATGAACTTCTCCCAAGACTCCCCTAAACATAAACACACACACACACACACACACACACACACACACACACACACACACACACACTGAGTAGCAGCTGCCTTTTATGTATTGCCTAATATATTGCCTTCCCCTTGTAAGCTTCTTGAGGGTGTTCATTGTCCATGGATTATTGACTAAGTACTGGCAAGCTAGAAAGGCTTTCAGAGTAGTGACAAGCCCGCTGACTTTATAGTAGCAAAAAACTGATGATTAAAGTTTTGGCCTTGGAGTTATAAGTTCAATTCTTCTTTAGATACTTATAACAACTATCTCAAAAGTTATCTTTAAGCATGATATAGTATCCCTATTTGTCTATTACAATGAAATCTTTTTTCTGATGCCATGATTGATATCTCCTCTTTTTTCTTTTTTTAGCTCACCTGAAGCATAACAGGTTTTGCTTTAGCCCCTTATTTAAATTTTATGTGAATCTTTGTGTTTCAAGTGTGTTTCTTGTATGGTGAGGCTGTGACTTGAAGGGAAGCAGGAATAGACACATCTCCAGAAACTCCTCCCCCAACTCTTTTTCAGGGAATACTTTGATTTCTGCTAGGAAGGGAAGCAGAAGATTGGGGTTAAAGATTGATCACTTTGCTATCCTCAGAGAGAGGAAGTTTGGGCCTAGAATTAATTATACTTTTCTCCTCCCCTTAAATATTATCAGTCTAGGTCAGTGGTGTTGATGGAATCCTAATAAAGTTGCCCCTGGCTCCAATATTCTAACTTCATTATAGGCCTGACTGCACTGAACAGCAGACCCACTGTAGCTACCTAGCCCCCCACCCCTGCCAACATCCTAACTTCTTCATATATGCCTCACTGCTCACTGAAACAACTGGTGTGTCCCTGAACTCTTAGTTCCCACAGAAACAGTAGGTATGTCCATGTGATGGGAACCTAGCTACTGCCTCTACCTAGTCACTGCCCCCAGACCTATTCCCACAGAAACAGGTGTGTTCTTGTATTCAATCACAATCACATGATCCATCTAGACCAGACAAGACCACAATAGCTAGCCAGTTAGAGGGCAGCATGACCAGAATGTTCAGCCACTGAACCACAGATGGGACCCCTTCTTTATTATCCCTTAACAAGCTCCTCCTGCCTTTTTAATATTAATTATATTCTTCTATCCCTTAACAAGCTCCTCCTGCCTTTTTAATATTAATTATATTCTTCTATTCTATGTAAATTTATGTTATGTAATTGCATCTTTACCTTTAAAAATCCATCTTGCTTTCTCTAAAGTTGTTGGTTCCTCTTGGAACTTAGCCTGCTTCATGAGAGGCATCAATCTCAATAAATGCCTATACTTGCAGTCGAGGTGATCTGATTCTGAATTCTTTGAGATGGTTCCACCACAACACATCATGAAACCCCAACAGTTTTTGGGTGGGCAGAGCCCCCACCTCAACAACTTTTGGCATCCCTGGGTTTAAACCGCAACAATATCAAATTCAAATAGAAATGGATCCTGTTGGCTACGTATTGACCTAGAAAATCATAAATTAACATTATCTGTATTGTATTTTATTTGCTTTGTTAAATATTTTCCAAAACATTTATATAGTACTTACTTTGTACAAAGCACTGTGCTAAGTGCTTTATAAATATTACTTCATCTGATCTTCACAACAACCCTAAAAGGTAAGTGCTATTATAAACTCCATTTTACAGAAGAAACTGAGTCAGACAGAGGGCAAGTGACTTCCCTAGGGGCACACAGCTTGTAAGTGTCTGAGGTCATATTTGAACTAAATCGGATTCCAGGATGGGTACCTGGAATCTATTCTGTTAATCTATGCTGCTCTCTTCCTCCATTTTGTGGGTGAGTTGATTCCATTCATGTTCTCAGTTAAGATCTTTAATTGTGTATTTTTCTCTATCCTATCCTTTTGTTGTTCTTTATCTTTGCCACCCATCCTCCTCCTTAGAAAGAAGAGGACATTGAAAGAAAACACCAGGAATCTAGAAGTGACGCATTCTGCTTCTGTTCCACTATTCCTTTTCTCAAAACAAAACCAACCTGGGATCATAGAGCATGGAAACTTTCAAGCACAGGGACCAGGAGTGAATCAAGGAAGCCTGAAGTCCACAGCTGGGTACTAGGTGATAGAAGATAGGAAGTGGGACAAGGGTCCAGACAAAGATGCCTGGAAGCTACAACTGTGTAGCTTTGACTCCTAACCATGTTCAGAATTCTTTAGAGACAACATAAGAAGACAACATTCAGAGTACATCCTGAATCATACTACTTCATTGCAGACCCTCTGGTCAGAGCCTGGTTGTTCCTGTACTGCCCCACATAGACCATCTCAGCTCAGTATACTGGGTGGAGTCACCTACTGAAGGTCTTGAAGAACATAGGCTTATAATCCAGGTCCTAGATAATGCAGATTTGTAATGAAGAAGGTCTCACCATTTCTTCCAGAAATGCACAGACTCTGGCCCTAAAAGTCCCAATTCAAGGAGTAAGGTTGGAAAAATGAGTAAACCTAAGGAAACATCAATGATAATGAAGTATTATGGAGTCAGGGATGTTCAAGACAAAAATCTACCAGAAAATAATAATTCTGTATCATCAGTAAAGAAAGTTTCAGATAAGCTCTACTGGTTTTCCTGGAATAAATTAGTCAAGAGTTTTGTTTTGTTTTTAAAACAGTAATATGGATGAAATGAAAACTACAAAAAAAGAATTAGAGAATAAACAGATTAGTATAGGACATACAAAACCTTATTCAAGCCACAGACTTCTTGAAAATTATATTGGATCAGATAGAGATTTGTGTCTTCCATTAGACACCAAGAAATACTGGAACAAAATAAAAAGACAAAAAAATTATCTGAAAATCTAAGGTATTTTCCTACAAAAACAAGTCAAAAAGAGACTGCCTAATACTTTTTGAAAGCTTTGAAAACCTAAGACTTTATTTGAAAACCTTGACAAGTTTAGATATTATTTTTCAGGAAAACAGATGAAAACTGCCCAGACCTATTAAAATCAGAGGACAAAGAAAAAATAGAAAGAATCCACTAGTCACTTACTAAAAGAAACCCCCAAATGAACACTCCCAAGAATATTGTATCCAAAATCCAGAGCTTTATAGGGAAAAGAAAAAATACTGCATGCAGCCAGAAACGAAGACTTCCGAGTGTTGATGAGATAGTCAGCAGTACATAAAACCTGGAGGCTACCATTATTAAGGAGCAGAGAACTTAAAATATGATATTCCAGAAGGTAAAATACAACCAAGAATAACCTACCCAGAAAATCTTACAAGGGGAAAAGTGGAATTTTAATGAAATTCAAAGAATTCTTGAAATTCTAAGAATTCCAAGCATTCTTGATGAATAGATAAAAGCTAATTACTTTGAAATGCAAACACTGAGTCAAGAGAATAATATATAGAGATAAATATAGTTGAACAAGCGGAAGAAACTATACAATAACATGTTTATATTCTAATAGGGGAAGATTAAACTAGTGTCCCATCCGAATTTTAGCAGTTTTGCTATTTTTTGATGGTCTTTAGAGGAAACAAAAGGAAGGAATGAAAAGGGAACACGTGAGGGAAGGAAAAGGAGCAAGATGGTAGAAAGTATTATTTCACCTATTCAAGAAGGAGAATATACAAATATGAAGGGAGAAGTGGGAAGTGGGCTACCCATGAAACTCAGTGGCATCTGTATTGGACAAAGGAGAGTTGAAGACACACATACACAGAGCTTGGAGCAGAAATACATTAAACTGAAGATAGAAACATGCATCAAGGAGAGGGTAAATTAAAAGGAAAATGAGATTCTATCTTCAGAGGGTGGAGTATAATTTTTGGTTGCTTATTTTTGAAAAAAAAATGTAGGATTCTTTTCTAGTTTTTTTCCCCCTAAAAACCTTGTATGTTTTCCCTCTGGGTCCTTCTGTAGTTCTTCAGGAAATTTTTCTTGATATCAGTCCACTGTTTCTGAATGGGGCTTTTAGCCCAAATTGCCTCAGACTTTTATTGATTGGCTACTAAAAGCTCCAGCTTTCAATTATATAATACCTATTATTTATATTTTTGCTAGCCAGGGATGAGTTTAAATAGGAAGTATTTTCTACAAACCACCTGTTTTACATTTTGTATTTGTAAGCAGCATTTTTTTTGTGAGAAACTTTGAAGGGAAGATTATTTTCCCCTGGACTAATTTTTTTTGTGTGTGATAATCCTGAAGCCATCTCCTTTCCCTCATTTCTTACCTAGCCCTTCTCATTTGAATGAGTGTTGCTTCAGGTAAATCAGTCTGAGGCTTCAAAACTTTATTGACATAAAATTTCTGGCAATTTTTTTTTCCTATGATTAATTCAGTTTTGGTTTCAATAGTGAAATTTGCCTTTCCGTTCTGGAAAATCCTTTTTGTTAGCTTAAAAAAAATTTTTTTTTTCTTCAAAAGAAAGCAGATTTTGTTGAGTCACATATAATTTTGTTCTTCTTGGTTGTATCCTGGAATTATTTTTTAAATATAATTTCCATTTTGTGTGTTATTAAGGTTTGTTTGTTTGAGATGCAATAAGCTTATTGAAAATGACTTTGTCTTACTGTTATACAATTACTGAATTTTTTTTATATGGTTTATTTGTTTAAAAGTCTGACTACTACTGTGTGTGCATGTATATATGTCTATATGTTGATACATGAAAAGTCATTGGTACTGTTTTCATGACAGTTTTCATGACATCCCTTAATTGCTTTAGCTCCCATCCTATTGTTGCTGTAATACTGTGCATTTATTAATTGCATTGATATTTATGTATTGATGTAAGCATTCATGGAACAATCTCTTAGAGAGAATGGGAACTAAGGTAATAGAGGAGTGCTATCTTTCTTTTGCAGCTGAAAAACATAGCGATCTCCTAATATTAAAAGTATATCCAGACCTTAAGAATGAGGACATTTTAATGATATTGAGCAGAAAGAATGAAAAGATTGAAATATTATACAATTAAGGTCACTGATATTAAGGCAGATGAGACAACTCAGGAAGTTTTTCTAGTTTTTCGTAAGAATTTTGACCACATGGATATTTCTGAGGAGTTGATTGGAGAAAATTCCTGGGAATTCCAGACATGTCCACTTCTGAGGATAAGGGATTGTTTAAAGAGGTAGGTAACCTCCTAATGAAAGGAGGCATAACTATAGAGAGACTAAAATGTTACAATTAAATCCAGGAGAGGCAAGAGTACACATAGGACACTGAAAGATCCCTGAGCCAAAGTGATGAGGCTGACAGATAGCCTAAGGGTAATGACTGCAAGGGCAATAGATAGCTTCATAGGGGCTCACAGAGGCAAGACCAAATGTAACCTGGCATGAATACATATAAATCTGACCTGTGATGCTTGTGGGGTGGGGTTGGATTAGAAAACCCTTATGCTAATTAGTCTCTAATACTTGTGTAGCATGAAGGAGGAAATGCTATCCAGTTGCTCCTCGGGGTAGAGGAATATGGGCAGAGGCTGATACAGATAGGCACCATGGACCCTGAGAATGCAGGAAAAATTACATCGCAGAAATTGGTTGTTTGCTCATTTTCCCAGCCTATTTCTTGACTTTGAACTTTATGTCAAAGTGCATGGGAGCCACCATTCTAGCCTTCAGGTTTTTGCATACTGATGTTTTTGGAGCTAGTTCTGGGGGGTTGGAAGTTTTCAGTGCTTCCAAATTGGTTTGATCCAGAGAGAGGTGTGATTATTACTCTCTTGCAATTGTAGGTGATACTGTTCCTCGAAACCTCTGCACACTTGGGACATTAAGCATTCCTCTGCACCATGGAACTGGGTATAGCCAATAGAGTTGCCAAACAGTGCCCTAAACTGTGCCCTGCTTAGCACAGAGGTCTCCTGCAGTCATTTTCTGATCATTTGCCTATCCCCTCACTAGGGCTTGAGAACTCCCAAAGCTGCTGCTGCTGCTGCCATTGCCACCTCCGAGCTCCACAGCTAGTGTTGCTGACAAGGGTGGGGGGGGGGTCCAGGCCAGTCCCTCATTTCAGTATCACAGATCTCTCTTTCCAACCTCCTAAGTTGTCTTGAACTAGAAAAATGTCTCACTCCAACCTTAGGTTGGTTCTACCACTCCAGAATTTGATTGGAGTCATTATGTTGAAATTGTTTGGAGGAATTGTTGGGGGAAATTGACTGTTTTCCTTATTCCACAATGTGCATTTGTCTTCTTTCAGTTTCAGTGGTACTGAAGGTTGGTTACCTGGGATGCCAGGAAAATCACCCTCATTTTAAAGTTCTAATGTTGTTTAAAGTTCTAACAGGTTTTGGACTTGTCCCAGCTGACCTTTGCAAATGACTACAAAATATTTTGGCCAAGGGGTAGAATGTAACTCAAACCTCAGAACTCACTGGTCTGGGACTATCTTCTTATTGATGGAGATCAATTCACCCTTCCTGTGTGAAGGGTGGGGTAAAAATTGGGAGAGAAGAGGTCTACTCTTCAATCTCTTTGGACTCTCCAGTCCAGATTTGAGCAAAGAGATGAATGATGACAACTTCACTTCAGTTTGCTGAAGAGAGTAGACAACTCTGGAAAGAAGTCAACATGAGAACTAGAAATCTCTATCCTGTTTCTATTTCCTAGGTGCTGTGCTAGAGACATTGGGGAATTTTCCCCTCTTGGTTGTAATCTGAGCCTCTCTCTTGGTTGAGTTATGCTCCCAATGGGAGAGCTCCTTCACTCTCCATTGTCTGGCATATATTCTCTCTTTTTTTTTCCAAATGCTTTATTAACTTCTGGTTTACATTATTCATTTCTGCCAGATTTTGAGTTATGATTTTTTCCCCATTTCCCCCCACCACCACCCCAGAACAGCAGTCCCACAGGATATCCTCTCATCCAATCTGCCCTCTCCCATATTCTCTAGAACACCCCCCTTGACTCCTCCAGTAGGGCAAGGCTAATCTCCATGCCCCAATGCCTGTACATCCCACTTCCCAATTATATGCAAAATAGTATTAATAATAGTATTTATATATATTTAAAACATTTGATTTTAAAACTTCAACCTCCAGATCCACTCCCCTCTTTCCCCACCACCCACTCCTGCTGGGAAGATAAGCTATTCAGCATATGCCGTACATGTATAGCCATGCAAAACACCACCACAGTAGATAAATAGTAAAAGACTGACTACATTTACTTTCCTCCCATCCCACCTCCCACCTGGTCTACTCCCCACTTTGATCCCGTCCCTTTTCAAAAGTGAGTGCTTCCAACTTCCCTCCCCCCAAGAATGCCCTCCCATCCATCATCCCTCCTCTCATCCCCCTCCCTCTCACTCCCCTGTAGGGTGAGATATCCCATTTAGTATGTAGGTCATTCCTCCCTGAGTCAAATTCAATGAGAATAAGGTTTTGCCTTTTTGCCTTCCTGCCTCCCCTCCCCTGCAACCATTTTCCCTTGCCTCCTCTATATGAGATAGTCCACCCCACTCTATCTCTCCCCATCTCCTCTCATTACATTGCTCTCACCTCTCAATTTCACCTTTTAAGTATCATCCCTTCCTATTAAATTCAACTTGTGACCTCTATCCATGTTTACCTGTAAATATATATACATGCCATCATATATGTATTCATATGCCTGTATACCCTTCTTTAACTATTTTCATACTGAGAAAGGTTTCATCAGTTACAGTTATGGTTTTTCCATGTAAGAATGTAAATAATTCAACTTTGATAAGTTCCTTATGATTTCTTTTCCCTGTTTACCGTCTCAAGCATCTCTTGCTTCTTGTGTCTGAATGTAAAAATTTTTATTCAACTCTGGTTTTTTCATCAAGAATGCTTGAAAGTTCTCTGTTCCACTGAATGACCATATTTTCCCCTGAAACATGATACTCAGTTTTGCTGGGTAGGTGATTCTTGGTTTTAATCCCAGCTCCTTTGCCCTCCTGAATATCATATTCCATGCTCTTCCATCCCTCAGTGTAGAAGCTGCCAGATACTATGCTATTCTGATTGTGTTTCCACAGTTTTGAAATTGTTTCTTCCTGGCTTCTTGTAATATTTTCTTCTTAATCTGGGAATTCTGGAACCTGGCTATAATATTCCTAGGAGTTTTCTTTTGGGGATCTTTTTCAGGAGATGATCAGTGGATTCTTTCAACCTCTAGTTCTAAAACATCCGGGCAATTTTCCTTGAGAATTTCATGAAGGATGATTTCTAGATTCTTTCTTTGATCATGGTTTTCAGGTAGTCCAATAATTTTTAGATTATCTCTCCTGGATCTATTTTCCAGGTCAGTGGTTTTTCCCATGAGATATTTCATATTACCTTCTATTCTTTCATTTGTTTGGATCTGCTTGACAGCATCTTGATTTCTCATAAAGTCACTAGCTTCCATTTGCTCCAGTCTAATTCTGAAGGAATGAATCTTCTCAGTGAGCTTTTGAGATTCTTTTTCCATCTGGCAAATTTGGCTTTTAAAGGCATTCTTCTCCTCATTGCCTTATTGAGCCTCTTTTGCCATTTGAGTTAGTCTATTTTTTAAGGTGTTATTTTCCTCAGTCAGGCTGTTGATTCTCATTTCATACTTTTCTTGCATCTTTATCATTTCTCTTCCCAATTTTTCCTCCATTTCTCTTATCTGCTTCTTAAGGTCATCTATGGTCTGTCACCCACTCATATTTTAATTTGGGGCTTTAGGTGCAGGATTTCTGACCTCCCAGCCCTCCTCCTGTTCCATGCTTCGATCCTCTTTGCCCCTAAAATAGGAGTCAAATGTTGAATTTTTCTGCTTATTTTGTTTCCTTTGCCTAGGCATGTTGCCACTCAATTACTTGACTTTTGGGCCTGTTGCCACAGTAGGACTCTACCACCAGCCAGGGGAGCTTCCATCCCAAATGCTGGGGTTTTCTCAGCTGCTGAAGGTATTAGTTGGGTGCCCTCTCTGAAGCCTCCACACACTCTGGCAACCTGGTCACACACCCCAAGACCTCCACCCCAGACTGCAATCCAGATCCAAGAAGGTTAAAGCAAGAGTGATTACCCACCACCCTAGACTGGTCTCTGGTCCCCCTACAGTCCACAGGCCAGGAACTGAAGCTGCAGCATGGTGCTCACTGCCCCAGGGTGTCTCAGCGGCTTCTTTCCCCCAGGGAAAGAGGCCAACACACTCTCCCCATTAGTCCTACAGTCCACACTACCCTGATCTCTCACTTTGTCCTTGGTATCTATGTGTTGATAATTCTGGAAATGCCACAATTGCTGGTGTTCTGGAGTCCCTCCAGCTGGCTGCTGGTCTGGCCACCCTGGGGCTAAAACCTCTGACTCATGCAGGCCTGGGCTCGGCTCCCAGAGCTCTGAGCTGGCCGCTCCTTGCAGGGCTGCTGGGCTGTCCTCAGCGGGAGGTCAGCTTCTCTGTGTCATTTTGTGGGTTCTGGAGCTCCAGAGTTTGTTCAGCGTCTCCTTTTACATAGATTGGAAGTGGTGTGCGCCAGAGCACTCTGGAATTGCTGTTTCTACTCCACCATCTTGGCTCCGCCCCCCATATAGTCTCATATGGATATTTTCTTTGAATTCTGTTTTGCTGTCAACTCAGATGAATCGGTTTCTTTGTAAGTTGTCATGTGTGTTCATTTTGGAGCTGGTATTTGGCAGGAAGGGAGTCAAGCCTCGGAGGTCAGATTTGAACTCAGGAAGACAACTCTTCCTGACTCTAGCACCAGGACTATATCCACTGTGCCACCTAGCAGCACACACCCACATATGTTCATATACATGTACATACACACACACACACACACACACATATACACACACACACACACACATAACTCTTTATTAAAAAGTAAAATTTAAATGCTATTAACCTATCATTAATTTTAAAAATATGGTCATTTTCAAAGAAATGTATACCCCAGGTACAATTACATGTTTTTCTCCCTAATCTTCTATCAACTAATCTCAGATCTCAAACTGCATTCAAAGCTTTCCTGGGACTTGTATATATTCATGTAATATCAACCCAAATGGGCACTAGAACTCATTTATACTATTTCTCAATGACTAGTTACTTTATTTAATCAGGCAACAGTCCTCTGATTGTTCTACAGCTAATGAGAGGAAAGGTCTTACATTGTTTTCCTAGTAAACCCAATCAGCTCTTTGAGTTTTGCTTCATTTTTCCACATGTATAAAGAGATAGAAAGAAAAGAGTGATAATCATAAATTTATAAAAGCATAAATCTTAGAAGTCATCTAGTTCAGACTCTTCATTCTATAGATGAAAAAGCAGAGGATAATTGGTTTGCCCAAAGTTATATAGGTAGTAAGTAAGTAGTAAATATATTTTGCTCTCATATTAAGTGACTATAGAAGCTGTGGGTTCAAGAACTTAGGTCATGGTATGTATACTCTCATTTATAAATTTCTATTTATGCATATGCATGTGTAATAGTTATTATGCATATGTTATGTGGTAGAAGAAGCAACATGTATATGGAGGTATAGCTATTAGTATGTGTAACTACTTATGTGGATAGATTGCGTACTTGTAATGGTAATGGTAATTTGAAGATCTTCCCTGCCCCCTAATAGGCCAAATGTAATCACATGGAGCCTGTGGTGGGAGGAGCTTGCTGAACAAGTGGAGCAAGAAGGATGGAGCAGAGCTGAGAAGAAAGTGGGAGTCAGAGCAGTTAGAATGAAGGAAGGAGAGAGGACATGGGCAAGGAGACAGCTAGGCTTGTGAGTGTTTGTGGGAAGGCTTTGGGATGATGTTGCTCTCTGCAGTGTTATTGTGTATAGATTTCTTTGTTGTTATGATGAATTTGGTTTTCTGGTGTTGGTATTTGACTTTCTGGTATCTAAATAGCTGTTTTGCTTCTGTCTTCTATATGGAGAATCTGTTATATTTTGTGATCCAGAACTGTGCTGGCATATTCATAGTCATGATTGGTGCTGTGAAAATTGCCTTGGTGATACAGCACGAAGGTATATTTGAGGGGATAAGGTAGTGGTTGGTTTGGATAGTTGACAAGAAGCAATAATATGAATATACATGAATATATATGTATTTATATATGTGTGTATATAACATAGATTTCTCATCTATATACACATATACATATATAGTATACACATATTTGAACCTTCACTAACATTCTTTTTTTTCTTTTTGGAGGGTGAAGGCAGGGTAACTGGGGTTAAGTGACTTGCCCAAGGTCACACAGCTGGTATTAAGTGTCTGAGGCCAGATTTGTACTCAGGCCCTCCTGACTCTAGGGCTGGTGCTCTATTCACTGCGTCACCTAACTTCACTAAAATTCTACTTGTATGCCTAATTGTGGCATTAGGGGACTTTGGATTCTCAAAAGTTATTCCAGTGAAGCACACATTCTGACAGGATCTATTGAACTAGAAAGACTAGAATCACAACCTTAGCAATGTATTTGCATGTCTATTACCTGAGGACCAGCCTCAGTTTGGAGAGGCTTGTCACCAGATTGCTCCTAGTGTGAGTAATTTTGTGGCCATAACAACTCTCTCTATACCAAGAATATAGGGACTGCTACCTGCCTTGGTAGAGTATATATCTAAACTGACAAAATCATGGATACTTGTAATGTATATATATATGTGTGCATATATGTCTGTGTAAGTGTGTGTACATGCACAATGTGTTTGTGTGCATATATGTGCATACACATACATGTATATATATTTGACTTTTTCTATTATTTTGGAAAATATGTGTACACACATATATAGACATGTGTATATATAAATATACATGTGCACATACATATATGTATATAAGTATAATGTATAAGTGTATATGTATATGTATTTGTATATATATCTATCTATATAAAACCCCCAAACTTCTATCTACTTTCCCCCACAAATACTTTCCATCTTCTATCTACTTCCAGTCTCAATTCAGGGTTCTAACCTTTTCTCATTATCATTTATATCACTATTGGCTATTTCTATCACCATTTTAATTTCTCTCATATTTATGTGCAGGTAGACACTTCTACCCATTCACGTACATCTTTTATTTTTACCCTAGCTATAATGCAAATGAGCCACCTACATCTAGGCTAATGATTTAAACAAAGGTTCTAGATATGATATTTAAATGCATATTGTATTGTTTCTAATTCAGAATAAAATATCTCTAGCCTAAGTTTTCACAAACCCATTCTGAATGTTTTGGTCTCTCAGGTTTTGAACTTTCTCATGAAAGAATTCCCCTATTCAAAGACTATACCTTAGTGAAAAGGCCAGACATGGATGATATCTTGCTTCTTAAGATGTAGCTCTGTTAATACAGTGCTATAAGAAATGACAAGCAGTCCTCTCTAATATTGAAGGAAAAAAAAAAACCTGGAAAGAAATGTGAACTGATGCAAAGTGAAGCAAGTGAAAACAGGAGAACACTATACACAATACCAGCAATATTTTGTAATGATTAACTGTGAATGACTTGGCTATTCTCAGCAATACCAAGACAATTCCAAAGGACTCATGATGAAAAATGCTACCTCCAGAGAAAGAACTGATGGTATCTAAATAAAGTTTGAAGCATACTGTTTTCTACTTTATTTTTCTTGTAGTTTTTTTCTTTTGGTCTGTTTCTGTTTTCACAATATGACTAATATGGACATATATTTTACATATTTATACATATATAAGCTATATACAATTGCTTACTGTCTTAGGGAGGGGGGATGTGAGGTAACTAGGAAATTTGGAACTCAAAATTTTCTTTAAATGAATGTTAAAAATTGTCTTTATATGTAATTGGGAAAAAATAAAATATTATTTTAAAAAAAGATCTAACCTTCTTAGTTCCTGCCTATCCCAACCAAGAGTGAAGCACCAGAGACAGAATTTGGCAGCCTTTCTAACTCTAATTGATGCTTTTCCTTTGACCTTCATTTCCCTCTTCCATCTTCTTATAGCTAATGAATGTTTGTTGTAATTTTTTTTGCCCTTCCCTCTCTCTTTTCTTCTATTCTCCTTGATTCCTCTTCTCTCTCTCTCCGCTCTTACCATGTACTTTCTTCCAACAGCTACCTCATATGAATTCTAACCTTCTAAATTTGAGTTCGAGTTGAGTTCAAAGGGGGAGGATGAAAGAGATGATAACAGAAGAGAAATAGTAGTGGCAAATTTACATTAAGGTACCTTCTGCCTCAAACTGACTTCGGCATCAGGACTTAAGTTATAATCTATTGCCATTAAAAAAGTGAATTATATCACATTCACTTAAGAAAATATGACTTAATAAGATGGCACCAAGGATATCATCCACAGAGCTAAATTCTTCTTCTACTAACAAAACAGATACACCACAGTGATAGTATTTCCTTATTAGAAACTTTGTTAAAAGAAGTAGAAATCAAAGGAATTGTAGCATATTAGAATTAGAAGAGATTTGACAGGGGCAGCTAGGTAGTGCAGTGAATAGAGCACTAGCCCTGGAGTCAGGAGGACCTGAGTTCAAATTCAGCCTCAGACACTTTACACTTACTAGCCATGTGTCCTTGGGCAAGTCACTTAACCCTAATTGCCCTGCCTTCCCCCCTCCAAAAAAGACCAAAAAAAAAAAAATGTAAAAGTGTTGGAAAGGGAAAATACTATTTTGGACCTAACTGACCCATAAGGACAACCTATTTGCTGAAGTAAAAATCATGAGGACCCCAGGAGGGAGTCAAAGCTTAATCATAGAACTTATGATAAAGAAGGAAAGGAAAGTTACTTATAATCCGACGTGTACTCTAAATTTGCGAAGAGTAGATTGTGAGGAGTTCAAAGTAAGATAAGGAGCACCTTTCTTTACAAAGAACAAACTGAATTTAAAAAATTGCAGTTGAAGCAGGAGAAAGCAGTTTAAAAAATGTTGAGGGGGGCAGCTGGGTGGTGCAGTGAATAAAAGCGCTGGCCCCGGAGTCATGATGACCCGGGATTGGTTCCAGCCTCAGAAAATGAGCACCCACACATAAATAATGACTGGCTGTGTAACCTTGAGCAAGTTACTTAACCCCAATTGCTTTAAAAAAAATATTGAAGGACTTCTCTGGCTAACTGGCTCACTATGGACCTGAGATGATATACAAGGTCTTTATACTATTCTGTAGACAACACTTCCTCTGTTTTGTCTCCATTAATCAGAATGCGAGCTCCTTGAAAGCAAAGGTCATCTTGCTTTTTATTTATATCAAGAGAACATGGCACTTGTCACACAAAGAGTGCTTAGTAAATGTTTTTTCATTCATTCATTCATTGCCACTGGGGCTATTATAAGAACTGAAACCCCTCCCCCTATGGGCAAAAGGCCACACAGACAGAAGTTTGTCAGAGAACCAAGGGATGGCAGCAATGGAAACCCAGCTCAGCAAAATGCTAGCAGATGGCAGGACAACAAAACAAAATAAAACAAACAAACAAAAATCTGATAGGGTATCCCAGTAGTTGGGAGCAGGGTAGAAAGCTACTTTGGGCCCAGTGACGTCATCAGGCAACATCAACATCAACATCTCTGTAGGAAAACAAACAGCAGAAATGAAGGCATGATGAGTTCCAGTGGGGACCCAACTCTGGCAGTAGGAATTGTCCTGGCTGTGTATATTCCCTGGATACATGAGTTTCCCAAATGTGTATCTCATACATATATGTACTCTGGTCACAAATATTGTCAATATGTGTTCCCTTTTCCACTGGTGGTGTGAGAACTGGGCATAGATTATATTTCTGTGTATAAGGTAGTAGGGGGAGGGGCAGAGAGGGAATTTTCCTCATAATTTATTTTGCTATGCTATTTAATTAAATGTATTTTTCTTGGAACAACTGTGCCATCTAGTTCATCTGGCAAAATTAAAATGGGTGGGAAGGTGGGGAGAAGGCTTATGATCTGTGGTTTTAATTAGGATTAATTTATTAAAATTGGTTATTAATATACATATATCAATTCATAAGGATTACCAGAATAATGAGAATTACAACCTATAAACCATGATTTGAACCATGGGATAGTTTTTAGGAAGTTCATAACTAAGGGGAACTTGGACAATAAATAGACCTATGTCAAAGTCAAGAGTGCTCCTAAATGGATTGTCTAAGGCATATGTCCTTAACTATATCTGTTCAATGTTTTAATCAATAACTTGGGGTGAAGATATGCTTATTATATCTGAAGGTGACACAATGCCTGGAAGGAATAACTAACACACTGGATGACCCAATCATATTCGGATGGATCTTGCCAGGCTAAAGTCATATCCAAATCTAATTAGGTGAAATTTATTGAGGATAAATATAATGTTTCTACAACTGGGTTCACTGCAGAAGTATAGGATAGGGAAAATGTGGCTAGACAGGTTGTGTTTGTCTTTCATTTTCGAAGAGGACCATGGCATCAAGGAAATGATGACATGATTTGCAGTTGACTGTGATTTGAGTGAGGGAGGGTTGTGCAAGGTCACCAGCCTCATTTTTTCCCTCCAGAGCCACCTGGATCCAGTGACCAGATATTCATCAGGATGACTGGAGATGGCCAGAGCCCTAGGAATTTAACATTTTATTAACCATATACCTTGTCATATGTAAAAGTAGAGGTCAATGAAGATGTGACTAGACAACAGTTTGCATAAAAGGGTTCTGGGCAGTAATTATACTGAAAGCCCAATGTGAGTCAGTGGTATGATATGGCAGATAGAAAAGCTCATGAAACAGACCCCTGCCCTCAAGGTAGTTTGCAAACTATTAGAGGAAAAGATGTATGTAGGTCTATTTATCTATCTATCTATCTATCTATCTATCTATCTATCTATCCATATATCTATTTATATATCTATCTAGATGTATATGTGTATGTATATACATACAAACATACATATATTATATATACGTTTATATATAGGAACTAGATCAGAGCTGTTCCTGTTCAAAAGGGGGAGGTTTTTTTTTTTTGAACAAATACTTTATTAACTTATGTTTTACATCATTCATTTCCACAAGATTTTGAGTTACAATCATTTTCCCCCCATTATTCCCCTACCCAACCTCCCAGAATAGCAGTCCCACAAGATATCGCTTCCTCCAATCTGCTCTCTCCCATACCTTCTCCCATACCCCCATCGACTTTTCCATTAGAGGAAGATGAATCTTTGTGTCCCAATGCCTGCACATCTTATCTCCCAATTATAGGCAAAAGAGTATTAATAATAGTATTTATATATATATTTGAAACATTTAATGTTACGACCTTGAATTTCAGATCCATTTCCTTCCTCCCTTGTCACCCATTCCTTCTTGGGATATAAGTAATTCAGTATATGTTGTACATGTCTAGCTATGCAAAACATTATCATAGTAGATATATTGTACAAGGCTGCTTATAATTCCCTCCCACTCATCCCACCCCCCACCTGGTCCATTCCCTACATGATCCTGTCCCTCTTCTATAGTGGGTACTTCCAACCTCCCCTCACCCCAAGGATGCCCTCCCATCCATCATCCCTCCTCTCATCCCCCTTCCCCCTATCCTGCTGCAGGTTGAGATATCCCATTTAGTATGTATGTCATTTTCTCCCTGAACCAAATTCAATGTGAATGTGGTTTTGCCTTTTTAGCCTTCCTTATTCTCCCCCTCCTTTGCACCCACTTCCCCTACATGAGATAGTTTACCCTACCATGTCTCTCCCCATCTCCTCTTGCCACTTTCCTCTCTCACCTCATAATTTCATCCCTTGAGTACTCTCCCTTCCCAACAAAATCAACCTATGCCCTCTATCCATATATAACTGTAACCATATACACACACATTCACATATGTATTCGTATGACCACACCCCCTTCTTCCATTATTTTCATAGTGGGAAAGATATCATCAGTCACAGATATTGCTTTTCCATATAGGAATGTAAATAGTTCAACTTTGATAAGTTCCTTTTGATTTCTTTTCCCTGATTACCTTCTCAGGCATCTCTTACTTCTTGTGTCTGGATGTCAAATTTTCTATTCAACTCTGGTTTTTTCCTCAAGAATGCTTGAAAGTCCTCTATTCCACTGAATGACCATATTTTCCCCTGAAACAAAATACTCAGTTTTGCTGGGTAGGTGACCCTTGGGTTCATTCCCAGTTCTTTTGCCCTCTGGAATATCATATTCCATGCCCTTTGATCCCTCAGTGTAGAAGCTGC
Source organism: Gymnobelideus leadbeateri (assembly GCA_011680675.1). NCBI lineage: Eukaryota > Metazoa > Chordata > Mammalia > Diprotodontia > Petauridae > Gymnobelideus > Gymnobelideus leadbeateri. Next base: position 121,619 of record WOXC01000015.1, on the reverse strand, counting down.
CAGGTCCTGGGCTATTCTGATTGTGTTTCCACAATATTGAAATTGTTTCTTCCTGGCTGCTTGTAGTATTTTCTCCTTGATCTGGGGATTCTGGAACCTGGCTATAATATTCCTGGGAGTTTTCTTTTTGGGATCTTTTTCAGGAGGTGATCGGTGGATTCTTTCAACCTCTATTTTGCCCTCTGGATCTAAAACATCTGGGCAGTTTTCCTTGAGAATTTCTTGAAGGGTGATTTCTAGGTTCTTTCCTTGATCATGGCTTTCAGGTAGTCCAATAATTTTTAAATTGTCTCTCCTGGATCTATTTTCCAGGTCAGTGGTTTTTCCCATGAGATATTTCACATTGCCTTCTAATCTTTCGTTTGTTTGGATCTGCTTAACAGCATCTTGATTTCTCATAAAGTCATTAGCTTCCATTTGCTCCAGTCTAACTCTGAAGGAATGAATCTCCTCAGTGAACTTTTGAGATTCTTTTTCCATCTGGCAAATTCGACTTTTTAAGGCATTCTTCTCCTCATTGCCCTTTTGGGCCTCCTTTGCCATTTGAGTTAGTCTATTTTTTAAGGTGTTGTTTTCCTCAGTCAGGCTGTTGACCCTCATTTCATACTTTTCCTGCATCCTTCTCATTTCTCTTTCCAATTTTTCCTCCACTTCTCTTATTTGATTTTTAAAGTCCTTCTTAAGGTCCTCTATGGCCTGCAACCCGCTCATGTTTTCCCCTGGGGCTTTTGGAGCAGGACTTCTGACCTCACAGTCCTTTTCCTGCTCTATGCCCCCAAAATAGGAGTCTAGGGTTGCATTTTTCTGTTTCCTTTGCCTTGGCATGTTGCCACTTAATTGCTTGACTTTTGGGCTTGTTGCCACACTATGGCTTTAAGGCCAGATAGAGGAATTTTCGTCCCGAACGTGTGGGGGGCAACTTCCGTTTCTGGCAAGCTGTAAACCCACCCACAACTTCCACCCTAGATCACAATCCAGATCCAGGGAGGTTAAAGCAAGAGCGATTACCCCCCAAGACTGATCGCTGGATCTCCCCACGATTTGTAGGCTGGGAGCCGGAAATGCCTATGAAAACTACACAATGGCGTGTCTCCTCAGCGGCTTCTAGCCCCCAGGGGAGGGAGCTGACGCATTCCCCAAATACAGGTCCCAAAGTCCATAGGACACTAACCTCTTACTTTGTCCTAGGCAAGTCTATGTTGATAATTCTGGTGTCTCCACAGTTCCTGGTGTTCTGGGGTTCCTCCAGCTGGCTGCTGGCCCTGCCGCTCTGGGGCTAAAACCTCGGCTCACGTGGACCTGGGCTCGGCTCGGCTCCTGCGCTCTGCGCGCTGCCGGCTCCCAGACCACTGCGCTGGTCCTTCCTGCAGGGTGCTGGGCTGTCCTCAGCGGGAGGTTAGCTTCTCTGTGTCGTTCTGTGGGTGCTGGGGCTCCAGAAGATTTTCAGAGTCCTTTTTTACATAGTTTGTGGAGAATCTGGGCGCAGAGAGGCTTGGATGAGCTGTTTCTACTCCGCCATCTTGGCTCCGCCCCCCAAGACCGGGAGGTTTTTTTTTAATATACTAAACACATTTTATTTTTAGAATATTAATCAGAGATAACTTCCTTTTTTTTTTTTTTAAAGCAGTTGGGGTTAAGTAACTTGCTCAAGGTTACACGGCTAGTCATTATTTATGTGTGGGTGCTCATTTTCTGAGGCCGGATCTGATCTCGGGTCATCCCAACTCCGAGGCCGGTGCTCTTACTCACTGTGCCACCTAGCCACCCCATTAGGGCAATTGGGGTTAAGTAACTTGCTCAAGGTTACACAGCTAGGTTTTTTTGTTTGTGTGGATTAAGTGTCGGAGGCCGGCCGAACTCAGGTCCTTCTGACTCCAGGGCTGGTGCTCTATTCACTGTGCCACCTAGCTGCCCCTATAACTTCCTTTTTAAAAATTGGCCTAAACAATTTGATAAATATGCCAGGTAAAGGGATCCTCTTTGTAAGAACACAAAGTAGATATAACATTTTCAGAAAGCATCAAATTTGCTTAATTTTAAAATTGGGAACCTAGTCATTACAAGAATTCTACCTGAAGTTCTAAATAAAATCTTATTAAAATCCTTGTTTAGGGGCGGCTAGGTGTCGCAGTGAGTAAGAGCTCTGGCCTCGGAGTTGGGATGACCCGAGATCGAATCCGGCCTCAGAAAATGAGCACCCACCATGTAACCTTGAGCAAGTTACTTAACCCTAATTGCTTTAAAAAAAAAAAATCCTTGTTTAAAGGAAAAAAACACAGTTTGATTTAATTTGCCTTTAATGAGAATTTGATACACAAATATTAACAAATTAAAACCTAATAATGTAAATTATTTCATTGCACCATTTTATTTTTTCTGCAGCACATAAATGCAAGCATAATTTTGACTTATGAAAAAATTAAAGTATAACCTTGATTAACTGGAATGCTTAGGGTATGGGTCTGTGTAACTAATGGATAATGTTTAATTCTTCAAGGTAAAAACCTTTAAAAAATATAATAGTTCACTTTTTTGTCTTAATTTTACTGACTTTACTAAGTTAACCACATTATGACAGCTAAGAATCTTGTTGTCCCTTAGTCATAATTAAGATCAATCAAATCTAGCTTTCTAATGTCACATATAACTTTACAAGACCAAAAACATCCTTCAGAAAATATACATGGTTAGAGAAGTTGCATTTTTTTATAATAATCTTTTGCCTTTTCAATGAGCATTAGGTCAGAAACTGGAGTATCATGGGATATCACTGCCATAATTAGAATAATTCATACTGTTCAGTTGGTGGTACTTCTGAGTTAACTGGAAATCCCAATAAAATGCTGGAGTCAACTGAAACCTAGGAAATCCAAATGATAATAAATACAAATATTTACGTGATAATCAGTTCATCTGTTATTCTTATCTTAAATTGAATGTAAAATACACATTTATCCACCTCTTTCTGTGTTCTCTAGCAATTCTGATTTGTAACTCAGACAATTTAATCTATGATTGACATGATTTTAAACAAGAAAATTTCATTTTCTTATTTTACTGGTAAATAATTAGTTGTCAGTAATATAATTTTTCTATTTTAAAACTAAATAGAAACTCCTTTTATAAATGTATTGAGGTAGCAGAGGAGAGGTTGGCTTCTTTGTTTCTTTTTTTTTTTTTTTTGCTTTTTGGAGGGAACTTGGGGTTAAAAGTAACTTGCCCAAGGCCACCTGGCTAGGTTTTTATTTGTGTGTGCATTAAGTGTCTGAGGCCGGATCCGAACTCAGATCCTTCTGACTCTAGTGCCGACGCTCTACTCACTGTGCCACCTAGCCACCCCGGTTGGCTTCTTTGTTAAAGCAGCTGTTTTATGCACAGGATGTATTCCTTCTTTAATGTAAAGGTCAGTGTCCTCATAGGAGTAGGTATGTAAAATTGTAGATAGTCCAAATGCAACATTACAAAATAAATGTCAATGTTTATTTGGTAAGATAATGGTAAATTTCTATTCAGCAGAAATTAACAACTCCCAACACGATCTCTAGGAAATATTCGTAGTTCTGAGCCATGCTTTAAGAAAACATTCCCAGCAGTCTGTGCAGGATTTATTCTTATTCCATCATTTGTAATTATAGCACTTGTTGCAGGAACTTTAAATTCTTCTGCAGCAAACTTTAAGACTTTTGTGAAAGGAGTATTTTCAGGAACACTGAGTACTTTGAACGGCAGCCACGGGTCCGAGGTCAGCGTGACCTTAAAGGAAACTTTCGACATCGTGAGGCCATGGCTGGACTTTGGAGGGAGCTTTTCGGCGGTGCTTGGATCGCTGGGCCCGCTCAATTCTTCCGGCAGCGTCTGCAGCCAAAGCCGAGGCCTCCCTTTCTTCTCTGTGCGGAGTTCCTGGGGGAGTTTTCTTAAACAACCTGATAAAAATATAAAGCATCAGTCAATGGATGAACGAAAGTTAGGACACAGGCAACTTCTAAGGACTCATTCTCTGAGGATCTGCCATGGCCCTTGGGCCTACAAAAAACAAGTTGACTTCATTGTGGAGTTCAACTCCTAAGAGTCCTCTCTACCGCCAGGATTAGAGATCATGAGGAAGTTCCAAGCTTTCAAGGATTTAACTTGCACCTCTTACAGAGTGCAGCAAGTAGTGGAGGGGAATTCTCTTTCCTCTCTCCTCATCAGCAATGGCATCTTACAGCAGAACCACAGAAGTCATATGCTTGCCTGCAACCTCAGAGGGGACATGCAGGGCATATCTTTTTGATCTTCCATCTCCTCTGTAGAAGAGGGGAGAACTCTGAATTCCCTAAGTGACATATTTTCATAATTTAGCCTTCTAGGAGAAAAAAATGCATTCTGTGCCAGTAGCACCAGCTTTGAGGATTGCTTCATAGGTAACTCCCAAGTGAATTTGAGAGAGTTATAGGCACTGGGTCTTTTCAAGAGATAAAACACCCCGGCGTACCCTCTTCCTTTGATAAAGAAGAAGGCAATCCAGTCAATCAGTCAACAAGCATTTATTAAGTAATAACTACATGCCAGGTAGTGTGCAAAGCATTGGGAATACAGAAGACAGAAATGCTGTCTTGCAGTCAACATCTAGGTGGTAAGTGGAGAGAGCACTGGACCTAAAATCAAGAAGAACTGAGTTCAAATGCAGCCTTAGATACTTACTAGCTATGTGACCCTGGGCAAATCATCAGTTTCTCATCTGTAAAATGGAATATAATAGCACCTCACAGAGTTCTTGTGAGATTAAAATATAATAGTATTTGTAAAGTGCTTGGCAAACCTTAAAGTGCTTTATGTTATTGTTTTTGTGATTCATTCATGTCCAACTGTTTGTGACTGCAAGGACACACCAGGTCCATTCTCCCTTGTAGTCTTGTCCAAATTCATGTTCATTGCTTCCACAACATTATCTTTCTATCTCATCCTCTGCTGTCTCTTTTTCCTTTTACCTTCAATCTTTCCCAATATCAGGTTCTTTTCCAATGAATCCTGTCTAGCTATTATTATTGTTGTTGTTAAAAAGTTCACATTCTGACTGAGCTATTCTCAGCAATACAATGATACAAGATAAATCTGAGGGACTTGTAATTACAGGATTTTGAAAATCAAGTAAGAGAAGTGGAGGAAAAATTGGGAAGAGAAATAAGAACGATGTAAGAAAATCATGAAAAGCAAGTCAACAGCCTACTAAAGGAGACCCAAAAATACACTGAAGAAAATAACACATTAAAGAATAGACTAACTCTAGGGGAGGCTAGGTGATACAGTGAGTAGACCACTGGCCCTGGAGTCAGGAGGATCTGAGTTCAAATCCAGCCTCACACACTTAACACAAAAACTAGCCATGTGACCTTGGGCAAGTCACTTAACCCCAATGGCCCTCCAAAAAGCAAAAAAAAAAAAAAAGTAGACTAACTCAAATGGCAAAAGAGGCCCAAAAAACAATGAAGAGAAGAATGCTTTTAAAAATGTGAGTTTGCTAGATGGAAAAAGAATTTCAAAAACTCACTGAAGAGAATAACTCCTTCAAAATTAGACTGGAGCAATTGGAAGCTAATGACTTCATGAGAAATCAAGATACTATGAAACAAATCCAAACAAATGAAAAAATAGAAGGCAATGTGAAATATCTCATTGGAAAAACCACTGACCTGGAAAATAGATCCAGAAGAAATAAATTTAAAATTATTGGTCTACCTGAGAGCCATGATCAAAAAAAGAGGTTAGACACCATCTTTCAAGAAATTATCAAGCAAAATTGCCCTGATATTCTAGAACCAGAGGGCAAAATTGAAATTGAAAGAATTCACCAATTTCCTCTTGAAAAAGATCCCAAAGGGTGGGTAGGTGGCGCAGTGAATTAGAGCAACTACCCTGGAGTCAGGAAGACCTGAGTTCAAATCCAGCCTCCAACACTTAACACTTACTAGCCGTGTAACCTTGGAAAAGTCACTTAACCCCAACTACCCCTATGAAAAGAAAAAGATCCCCAAAAGAAAACTCCTAGGAATATTATAGCCAAATTCCAGAGTTCCCAGGTCAAGGAGAAAATACTGCAAGCAGCCAGGAAGAAACAATTTATGTATTGTGGAAACACAATCAGGATAACACAAGACCTAGCAGCTTCTATATTAAGGGATCAAAGGGCTTGGAATATGATATTTCAAAGGTCAAAGGAGCTAGGACTAAACCAAGAATCACCTACCCCACAAAACTGAGTACAATACTACAGGGGAAAATATGGTCATTCATTGAAGTCCTCTAGACTTTGAAGCCTTCTTGATGAAAAAACCAGAGCTGAACAGAAAATTTGACTTTCAAATACAAGAAGCAAGAGAAGCATGAGAAAGTAAACAGGAAAAAGAAATCATAAGGAGCTTATTAAAGCTAAACTATTTACATTCCTGCATGGAAAAATAATAATTGTAACTCATAAGATTTTTCTCAGCATGAGGATAGCTGAAGGGAATATATATGTATGCATACATATATATGTATGTATGTATAGGAGGATGTATGTGTATATAAATATATACATATATGAGTGTGGGCATTTGTATGTTCATGTATACATAGACAGATGGCACAGGATGAGTTGAATATGAAGGGATGATATCTAAAAATAAAATTAAGAGGTGAGAGAGGAATTTATTGGGAGAAGAAGAAAGTAAAAGTAAACAAACAAATTTAAAAAAATTTTTAAATTTCTTCCCAAATTTTATTCAATATAAAACATTTCTCTACAGTTTTTATTGAGGAGGTTGACCATGTCCATGGCCAAATCCACCTCTAAATTGGAATTCTGTTGCTGATCTAGCCCCGGCCTCGGCCTTCTTGTCAGCACCAGGAGGAGCAGCACTTTGTCTGTATGTGTCTCTGTCAGCTTCACCCTTAGTAAGTCTCACAGGTTGCTCACTATCCAGACCTTTGGGCCTTGGCCTTCCTGTCTCAGGACAACTTCTATGGAGTGTGGCAGGCACAATCTCAGGGGGAAGTGAAGGTAATCCCGGAGGTACTGATTGCCCTCATTGGTGAGGTACCAGTAGAAATGCCTCCATGCAAACTGCTCTTTAACATAGCCATGAGACTTTAGAGATTGCATGGACTTCATGACATGGAGATTGGTCACATTCTTGTCTGCCAGCTCAGGGTGCTTTGGCATGTGAACATCCTACTATTGAAAAGTAACAGCATTGGTTGGGGCTAGTGAGCTATAGCATTAGGAATGCATACCAGTGGAAAACTTTGAACGTGGGTAGACATTCTCTGGACAAACTAACCTGTTGGCAAGGGGTACTACATATACACAAAATATATGTGAGGTAACAGGGGAGAGGTGAAGTGCTAGCCACTATGAGGTGTGTGAAAAGTCTCAGACTGAAGGTAGAGCTTAAGCTGAGCTTTAAAGGAAATTCTAAGAGGCAGAGGTGAGGGTGAGGTGCAGTATAAACATGGGGGATATCTACTGCATGGAGATGGAAAATGGAGTCTTATGTGTAAGGAAAAGCAAGAACACTAGTTTAGACTTTGTAAAGGAGAATAATGTGTGATAAAGCTATATAGGGTGTAGGAAAAAGTGGAGTTGAGTCTAATGCTGAGATTATAATGTGAGAGAGCAGAAGGAAGGTATTGCTTTTGATAGAAGTTTGGAAGAGGAGAGGGTTTGGGGAGAAAGATAATGATTCAGTTTGGGATATGCTGAGTTTGAGATTTCTCTGGGACATCCAGTTTAAAATGCCTAATAGGCAATTGATAAAAGAGCAGCAAAGATCTGTAAGTTATCTGCATAGAGATGATAGTTGAAAAGCCAATGACATCTATTAATGAGAATACATAGAGGGAAAAGAGACAGGGGGCCAGGACAGAACCTTGGGGGAACAACCGTAGCTAGGGAGCATGATATTCATGGTGAACAAAGAAACCAGCATGAGAAAGAACAGGCAGATAGGCAGGAGGAAAACCAGGGAAGAGCTGTATCATGAAAAACCAGAGAAGAGAGAGTACCCAAGAGGAGAGGGAAGTCAATAGTTGCAAATACAATCCCAACCTCATTTGAAGCTATAAAAGAAAAGAGAGATTTCAAAGTATCTGTCACCCCTTTTCTATACCTACTGAGTTCTGGCTCTGTAATCCCTGAATAATCAGTTCTCTGGCTTCATTGGCCAGTTAAATAACTATTCACACACAATACAAGTTGTTGTTATTCAGCCATTTTCAGTTGTAGCCAACCTATTGTGAACCCATTTAAGGTTTTCTTGGCAAAGATATGAGCTATTCTCCAAATGATAAGTGGTGAAAGGATATGAATAGGCAGTTTTCAGACAAAGAAATCAAGGCTATCTATAGGCATATGAAAAAAATGCTCTAAATCTCTGTTGATTAGAGAAATGCAAATTAAATCAACTTTGAGGTACCATCTCATACCCATCAGACAACTGGGACACTAATACACTATTGGTGGAGTTGTGAACAGATCCAACCATTTTAGAGAGCAATTTGAAACTATGCCCAAAGGGCTATAAAATTGTGTATGATCTTTGATCCAGTAATACCACTACTAGGTCTGTATCCCAAAGAGATTAAAAAAAAAAGGAAAAGGCCCTCTTTGTTTTAGTTTTTATTTTTTTTGCTTTTTGGAAGGCAATTGGGGTTAAGTGACTTGCCCAAGGTCACACAGCTAGTTTTTGTGTTGTGTCTGAGGACGGATTTGAACTCAGGACCTCCTGACTCCAGGACTGATGCTCTATTCACTGCACCACCTAGATGCCCCAAAAGGCCATATTTGTACAAAAATATTTATAGCAGCTCTTTTTGTGGTGGCTAAGAACTGGAAACTGAGGAGATACCCATCAGTGGCTGAACAAGATGTGGTATATGATTGTGGTACAATGTTATTATGCTGTAAGAAATGACATGCAGGTTGATTTCAGAAAAACCTGGAAAGACTTACATGAACTGATACCAAGTGAAGTGAGCAAAACAGCAATATTGTACAATAAAGAATTATGAATGACTTAGCCATTCTCAGCAGCACAATGACCCAAGACAATCCCAAAGGACTCATGATAAAAATTGCTCTGCAGATCCAGAGAAAGAACTGATATTGTCTGAATACAGACTGAAGTATGTTGTTTTTCTTCCTTCCTTCCTTCCTTCCTTCCTTCCTTCCTTCCTTCCTTCCTTCCTTCCTTCCTCCCTCTTTCTTCCCCTCTTCGTCTGTCTTTCTTTTCTCTCTTTCTTTTCAAGTATTCTTGTACACAATGAGTAATATGTAAATGTTTTACATAATTACATATGTATAACCTATATTGGGTTGCTTACCATTTCAAGGAGGGGGGAGGTGAGAGAGGGAGAGGAGAGAATTTGGAATTCAAAACTTAACAAAAATCAAATGTTAAAAACTGTTTTAACATATAATTGGGAAAAGATAAAATATTATTTTTAAAAAAGGAATCATCCTTTTAAGCCCCTCTTCCAGTGCCTTATACTAAATATTCTCAGAAATATTCATGTAGCATAGATTGTATACTATCCCAATTTACTGCATAATCCAAAATCATGCCCAAATATGTTGTTATGCAGATTCTACAAAGAAAGATTATTTTATAAAGCTCATCAGAGGTTATTGATTGCTTAGAACTTACTGTCTTGTTGCTTGGGAAGGCTTTCTTTACCTAAAGGCAATAAAAAAAAGGAAAGGAAAAATCAACCTTCTTATCTCAGAAGTAAAGTCTGGTCTCTACAAAGCTTTTTTTTTTTCTTCCTTAACAGTATTTTATTTTTTCAAATTACACATGAAGACAATTTCCAACATTCATTTTTATAATATTTTGAGTTCTAAATTTTCCTCACTCCCTTCTCTCCCCCCTCCCTAACCTACAAAGCTTCTAAAATAAGTGGGGCTCTTTCCATAGGGATGAAGGACAATTAGAAGTAATCTTCTCGCCCTTCAAGTGGGAAAATAAGTCACTGTGGCCTAAAAATTCTCAGGATCCTTGCAACAACATGGGATACCAAAAATTTCTCCAAGGAGTCCTGAAGCACTTGGGAAATTTTAAATGAAGGCCCAACCCTTCTCTTATTAGGAATAAAAAACAACTCAAAAAAAGTCTCAAAGAAGTGTGGAGCTCCCAAAGGGGACTGAGCCTTGTGCATTGATTACCCAGGGTTTCCAGGCACCTCATCCTATGGACTCACCATCTGTAAGGGTCTCACAATAAGGTAAATAATCTAAGTCTTTAAATACAAAAAAAAAAAAAAAAAGAAAAGAAAAGAAAAGAAAAAAATTAAATATTTTGAACTCTTATATGATGTTCTAGGACTGAAACAACTGAACAGCAATGATTACAGCCCCAAATAAAAGAGAAAAAAAACTCCAAATTTTTCTCCAGTGAAACTAGAGTATCTATAATGACAACTCTGGTGGGTCCTTCAAATGTAGGTTCTAGATTAGTGGTGTCAAGCTCAAATAGAAATAGGACCTTTAAATCATATAGAAGAATCCCTACTGCTTCACATTGACTTAGAAAAACATATATTAATATTAGCTATGTCATATTTATTTTTATTTATTTTGTTAAATATTTTTCAATTACATTTTAATCTCTTCCAGGCTGAACTTGGGGGACTGCACTGGGCTGTATATTTGATGTCTCTGACCTAGATGAAGCCCTTGCAGTAATGTAGCACCTCTGAGCTCCCTCCCTCAATTTGTACTGACCTTAGCAGGTTAGGTTACCAGAGAGGCGACTGCCTCCTTAGGTTCTAGTGCTTACCCTCTTAGAAGAGAGCTTCTGGGTTTCTTTTAAAAGTCAACAAGAAGAAATTGTTGTTCATTGTTTTTTGTTTGTTTGTTTTTGCTTTTTTGGAGGGCAGTTGGGGGTAAGTAACTTGCCCAAGGTCACACAGCTAGGTTTTTGTTTGTGTGTGCATTGTCTGAGGCCGGATCCAAACTCAGGTCCTTCTGACTCCAGGGCCGAAGCTCTACTCACTGCGCCACCTAGCCACCCCCATGTTCATTGTTTTTTAGTAGAGTCTGACACTTTGTGGCCCCATATGGGATTTTTCATGGCAAAGATACTGGAGTGGTTTGCCATTTCCTTTTCCAGCTCATTTTACAGATGAGGAAACTGAGGTAAACAGAGTTAAGTGACTTTCCCAGGGTCACACAGCTAGTAAATACCTGAGGCTAGATTTGAACTCAGGTCCTTGTGATTGCAGGGCCAATGCTCTAGCCCCTCTGCCTCCTAGCTGCCCTATGACCAAGTATTTTCTTTTCTTTCTTTTTTTTTTTTTTTTAAAGCAATTGGGGTTAAGTAACTTGCTTGAGGTTACACGGCTAGTCATTTGATTTATGCGTGGGTGCTCATTTTCTGAGGCCGGATTTGATCTCGGGTCATCCAAACTCCGAGGCCGCCGCTCTTACTCACTGCGCCACCTAGCCGCCCCTTTAGGGCAATTGGGGTTAAGTAACTTGCCCAAGGTTACACGGCTAGGTTTTTGTTTGTGCGGATTAGGTGTCGGAGGCCGGCTCCGAACTCAGGTCCTTCTGATTCCAGGGCCGGCACTCTATTCACTGCGCCACCTAGCCGCCCTGACCAAGTATTTTCAATGACTGTCACCCATGCCTGTAGTGCTCTCCATCCTTATTTCCACCTCCTGGCTTCCCTGACTTCAAGTCCCACCTAAAATCCTACCTTCTGAATGAAACTTGTATATAGCTTCTTTGTACATAGTTGTTTGCATGTTATTTCCATCATTAGAATGTGAATTCTTGGACTATCTTTTGTCTCTTTCTTCTGTTAGACTTTTCTTGAGACCAAGGACTGTCTTTTACCTTTCTTTGTATCCCCAGCACTTAGTACAGTACCTGACATGTAATAAGTACTTAATAAATGTTTACTGACTGGCTGTCATGAAAAAAAAAATCTCCAACCTTATCAGATTTTTTAAAAATGCTGATGGAGAGAACATCACCAATTACTGACTTGTATGCCTATGTTCTCATCTTTATAAAAAGGTTATGAGAATGATCTACATACACATTTAGGGTATCCTTGATGACAGTATTAATAGAGAACAGGTATGCTTTTTCAAATGATATTTTATACTATATCTTTACTATCACACAGCTGAATGAAAGCTGTAGAGAGGACAAGATCCTATAACACTTGATTATGAAAAGAAAAAACATTTGATTTAGAAGTGCAAAACACCACTCTAAAGTTTCTCTTGCACTAAAATGAATCCCATTCATAGATCAAACTGTCCAGGATTCATTGAAATATACAACAATGGGGATAGCTATCCATGTTCATTAACCATTACTATCAAGCAAGGCATAAAACAGGCAAACCAATTATTGTCAAAAGTGTTCTACTGTCGAGTCCAAAATGGAAAGCAAACTCCTATGGATCATGAGATACTTGAGATACTCCTGTTTGAGGGTGACATTGTTCCGGTTTCACCAAGCTCCAGAATATTGAAGAATCTTTATGACTACTCAGAACACACACACACACACACACACACAATAGATTATGACATAAGTTGGTTGGACAACCTGTAGAACTCATTATATATTTACATCTATATCTAGATATACCATTATCTATCTATATAGATAGCCATGTGGTACTGTGGATAAGGGTGCTGGACCTGAATTTAGGAAGACCTGAATTTAAATATGGCATCAGATACTTACTCTCTATGTGACCCTGGGCAAGTTACTTAAATCTCTATCTCCCTCAGTTTCCTCAGCTATAAAATGGAGGTAATATAGCACCTACCTCACAGGGTTTTATTAGGATTAAATGAGATTATATTTTAAAACAGTACATAGTAAGCACCAAATAAAGCCTTGTTTCCTTCCCCTTCTCTCTTCCCCAAATGACTCCTATTTGAACTTGTCTTGATAGCCTATTCAATCCCTACCTAAACAGATATATTGGACTGAATTTGGGCTTTTTCCCATTAATGTTATTTATATTCCATCTGTCCATTTTCCTGTATTATCACTGGGATGTCTGATTACTGGCTTTATTCCATGACTCAGACTTGTTATTTATCTGAATTTTCAAGCCTGCATAGACTCCTAGATTTGACTCTCTTTAGTCTGGCCCTCCCCATTGCCAACTGACCTCAGGTTTGCCTTCTACATTTTATGAAATTACAGAACTGGAAAGACCTCAAGGAATTACATAATTCATATACTTTCCTCCAAATAGCAATGAATCCAAATAGCCCCAGAAGAAAGACTTCTCCTAAGAAACATCAGAAAAGGATTCCAGAATCTCACTTTATAATGCATACCAATGTCTCATAACTCTCACAATTTGGAAGTGTCCTTAATGTGTAACCCACAGTCCTCCTCCAATTTATTTCCATTTTCTCATGGTAATGGAGAAACAAAGTCGCTTGCTAGTATTCAAATGTAATGTGACTGTGAAACATGACCTGATCACCAAAGATGGAGGTTAAAGATATCAACGATTTGCTTCTAGAAGACATTTTGCAGTCCCTTACCACATGGGTGAGGAAAATCTTTTTTCATTGGTTGTATAGCTGGAACTCCCTGCATCCTAAAATCTACCTCACAGAGGCACAGTGTCTTTCTCATTTTGGTGGTGTCCAGCGGTGAAGGTCTTGTTCACCCACATCATGGGCACCATGCACTGAGGGAAGCCCCACCTTCCCTTTCCCCTTGGGTCCTGTGACCCCAAGAAATAGGCTTGAGGTTTGGGTCTGTTTCATTTGTCCTAGATGCAGGGAGTTGCAGGGATGTGTTTTTAGACTTAGAAGATCAAGTCATGCTGACCTTAGAGCAAGAATTCCAAGACAGATGTTACTACCAACCCAGCAGGGAAGTCTTGAGAGGCCAGGATGCCAGAATACAAACCCAGGGGCTGTTGATCCCTTTGAACTTAGACCTTGGTGGGACTGATACCAGTCATTGTTTGATTAATCCACATAATGATTATGGTTAATGGTTAATCAATTATATTATTTAATGTTACTATACTTTTTTTTTTTATAAAGCAATTGTGGTTAAGTGACTTGCTCAAGGTTACACAGCTAGTTATTTATGTATGGGTGCTGAGTAACTGAGGCTGAAACCAATCCTGGGTCCTCCCAACTCTGGGGCCAGTGTTCTTACTCACCTAACTAGCCACCTATGTTACTATACTTCTAAGAAATTGAGCTCAGATGTGAGCCTAATCTCTCTTTTCCCTAGGGACCAAGGATCTGTACATAAACACAACACAACACAATACAATATAATACAACATAAATTAAGTGCCTACTATGTGCCAGGCACTGTGCTAAGTCTTAGGGATACAAATAAAAAAAGGAAAGATAATTCTTGACCTCGAGGAATTTACAATTTAATGGGAGATGATAACACACAAAAAGGAAGTTAAAAGTGAGGGGTTGGGATAAAAGGAACCCAAAGTGAGGAGTGTGTGATGATTGTAGATAGAGTCCAATCCAAAGCAGTTTAACTCCTAGGAAATTATGAGTTGTCTGGTTTTCTAAGCCTTCTTTAATAGGAGCCTTTGAGAGTTTTTTTTTTACTCCAACCTCCAGACCTCCAATCAGAGGCAACTGGGGTTGCTGATAAGGTATGAGTTCCGAAGCTGGTACAATCTCCAGGAGGATAAGTTTCTTGGTGATGAAGTTTTCCTGGAGGGGGCAGGGCAAACATAATAATAAGGGGGATGGATAATGCCTCCCCCACTCCAGGTGTTAGGGTGAGGAATATTTGTTTATATATGTATACACCCTTACCTATACACTCACATACACACATATGTATGTATATCAACACACACACATATATGTAATACACACATATATGTATGTATCTCTGAGGTAAATATTCCTTTGTAATATCCAATCTGATTTTTAAGCAGTTAAATGGATCTGGGGCGCTTACAATTTTGGGGAATACAATCAGTGGGAGCTTAAACCAATAGGAGAGACTAGACCCCACCCCCAAACCCTTTTCAGTATAGTGAAGAACCCTGGGGGAGAGGTGAAATGTAACACACCTGGTCCTTAGGGAGTGAGGTGTGGAGTAGTGACTGTTATACATGCAGCATATAATAAAATTATATGTTACATAATATAAAATATGTCCAACAACTGCTACAAAGTCTTTTTTTTCTCCAGGCTAAAAAAGCCTATTTTAAAAAGTATTTCCTTATAGGGGCCATTTTTTAAGACTTTGTGATTATTTTTCTTGTTCCCTTCTGGACCTTTTCCAATTTCTGAATTTCATGCTTCAGCTGGTGGGCATACTGAACACAGTACAGTGGAATTCCTTAATTATGCTGGAGTTTGGGGGCAAGGCTTTTTATCTACCTTATAGCAAATTGAATTATATCAGATTTTTCTGCAATGTAGTCTCCTTCATTCCTTCCCTCCTTCCTTCCTTCCTTCCTCCCTCCCTCCACCCCCACCCCCGTCTCTCTCTCTGTCTCTCTCAATATTGGAGGACATTGTTTGACTTATGTTATATATAATGAGCTACTATGTAATAAAAGATAATTATTTCACAGTTCTTTATGTGTACTAGCAATACTTCTATTACAAATCCTTATTCTGTATTATGTGTGCTTGCTAACTATAGAACTATATTATTAAATGATATTTTAACAATCTGTGTACTGTTGTTGTTGTTTTTTTTAACATGGACAAAGAAAAACTATACTAATCAGGTTAGCTGCAAGGCAGACCATTTGTCTTGCCAGGTAAAGACATAGCCTAAATGCTTTGTGCCTTGATTCTGATTTATGACTTTTATCATTTGAAACAACCTCCCAAATCATCTTAACTTTTGCTTTTAAGGAGAATGTTAAAGTGCTTTAAAAAAACCCACAGTAAACTGCTTTTCCTACCACTGATGCTTTCTTCCTTTCATGGCACTTTTAAACGCATGGATCAACATGTCATATAGTAAAACAGAAAATTATTCACTATAATAATGACTCTAGGACTTTATCCCTTTTCTGTTAAATTTTTCATAGAGCTTGACATCAGAACTATCAACTGTGGTTATTAAATCATCCAATAATTAACCTGAGGTCACGAAGTAGCCAAAAAGGAACATTCCTTTCACCTCCACTCTGCCATCATCCTGGATAATGTGCTAAAGGATGTTGTGACTAGGAATTGGGGGAGAATAGAAGCTTAGATGTTTATTAATATCCAAGTAATAATAGACTTGTACAAAGGTTGGATAAGGTGAGACACTAATATGGATGAAATTTTACAAATTACTGTTTCCCTTTTTGCTTTACTGCCCATAAACTTAATTTAGGTGACCATATGTAGTAATCAGCTTATCCTAATTAATTGCCAGTTTCTAATCTCTTTTCTTCCATTGTAGTATAGTCTGAGGTCTGGTACTGCAAAGCCCCTTTCATTTCCATTTCTCTCCTCCCCAGCCCCATTATTTCCCTTTGGAAATTTTATACCGTTTGTCCCTTCAGATGAATTTTGTTATTCTTTTTTTTTCTAGCTCTGAAAAGTAATCTTTTGGTAGTTTGATTGGTATGGCACTAAATAAATAAAGTTAGCTAATATTGTAATTTTTTATTATATTTCCTTGATCTATCCTTGAGCAATTAATATTTAAAAGTGTTTCTTTGCATCTCTGCCTGCTCAGTTGTGTTGGTAATATATAGAAATGCTGATGATTTATGTAGGTTTATTTTATATCCTGCAACTTTGCTGAAGTTAATGTTTCAATTAATTTTAGTTGACTCTCCATGATGCTCTAAGTCAATCTACAAAAAGTAATCATTTTGTTTCCTTTTTGCCTACGCTTATTTTCTTATATTGCTGTAGCTAGCATTTCTAGTACTGTATCAGACAGGAATCTCTGTTTCATTATGGGTTCTAGTCTCTTTTTATCCTTGTCTTGCATTTAGTATTAGGTTTCATTTGTTAAGCTGACTCATATCTTTTTTGGGAGAATTTGGGAGAATTAGTCTTAAGTGACTAAATCTAATATGAGCACCACAGTCATTTCTAGGGTACTAAAAAGGTAAAATGTTTAACATGCATTTTCTTTTAATTCTTAATATGTGATATTGTTTATCCTTCCCACTACATTCGGGGCGATCACCAGTTTTCCTGATCCAAATATTGCCACTGGACCCAGATAATTCTGGAAGAGAGAGTGAGGCTGGTGACTTTGCACAGCCCTTAAATCTAATTCACTCGAAAGTCATGGCATCACCATTCTGATGCCATAGTCCTCTTCGAGAACGAAGGATCGACAACAACATGCAAAGAAAACGAGAGTTCAGTTTGTACAGCAAACCTTGTATACAGTCACTGGAGAAAGGGCTCAAGGACAGTCATTTCA
The DNA here is from genome assembly GCA_011680675.1 of Gymnobelideus leadbeateri. NCBI lineage: Eukaryota > Metazoa > Chordata > Mammalia > Diprotodontia > Petauridae > Gymnobelideus > Gymnobelideus leadbeateri. Next base: position 104,224 of record WOXC01000015.1, on the reverse strand, counting down.
TAAGTGTGATTTTGGACTCTAGGAATCTATGGACCTCATTTTTGCGGATATTTTCTCCACTGACTCAGACTATAACCGATAACCAATGCCTTTCAGCCTTGTGTGATTCTCATCCATCCATATCAGTTGTGATGGTGTTCATCCACAGGCTGGGAGGACATTTGTTCTTTTGGCATTAGTGAAGTCCATTGGCTATCCTTTACTTTCATTAAGTGACTAGGTGATCATATTTTCCAAACGTGTTTCTCTGATAACATCTTTCATATGCCTTGTCCCATCTAATTTCTCATTTTATACTGTGTTGCAATATTTTCACACCACTATGCACCTCTCCATGGCCTTTTGGGTAATCTTCAAATTTCATTGTTTGAAGTTCTTTGGATACTGCAGTAATTCCATGATTTGTGGCCATACAATCTCAATGGAGGAATACTTGTGTCAAAAAGATGGACCTTTGTTTCAGGGACACACTCTAGTCATTAAAAGAATTGTGCAATCTCCCCACAGTAATAAGGTGGACAAAAGTTTTCACTGGTTAGATTCTTTTTTTTTTTTTTTTTTTAAATTTTTTATTTATTTATTTATTTATTTATTTATTTATTTATTTTTTCACTGGTTAGATTCTAAAGGGCCCTTAGCAAGTATTTGGTCCAACTTCCTCATTTTCCAGATGAGGAAATTGACACCTAGTGAGGTTAGATAAACTCTTAAGGCCGCAGGGTTAACATAAAGCATAGTGACAGGCCAGGCGTAGAATCCCAAGTCTTCTCAGAATCTAATGTTTTTTCCACTATACAATGTGGTAAAATTAAGATAAAATGGTTCTGTAGACTAATCAAAGACATTAACATGGCATATGCTAATTAGACTATCATGGAAAAGCATAAAAGTTTAGGCAGAGGCAGATTTGATTAAACCATAGAATATTACTTTGATAGTGGCTCAGTTTTTTTGTGTTTGAATCAAGAGGAAATAGGACAGTTGGGAGTCAGGTCACTCCCAGACCTTTTTTGTTTCCACTTTTCTCTGCCCTCCTCAGGGAAAATATTTTTATAATATTTATAATAAAGGCCTTGGTTCAGGACAGCCTCACTGCCTCACTTTCCTACTATTATCCCTAGAAAAGGGAAGTTCAAAAGAGGACCTAGTTTGCTTAGATTACATTTTAAAAGTTTGCACCATAAGATTCCATTTATAATAAAAGGAAAGAAAATAATGAAAACAATGGATATGGCAGAAATATGTCCTATGGCAAATAAAGTAGACTTTATGACAAAGATGACCTGAAAAATTGTATAAGTTGTAAATGAAATTTAAAACCATTAAAATGAATTTATATTTAAACATAACCTCAAGTTCTCTTGTATTAAACTAGGCACACTAATCTAACTGAACATTCATGATAATTTTTAAAAAGTCAGGTGCTTTTACCTCAGGATATGTAAACTAGCTTTGAAGGTCCTCTTCAAGGGGGCTGAATCTACTTCTGTCACTTTTAAACCTGCCATTTCCCCACTTAAATTTGCTGTTGGTAGGCTGGTCTACTTACTCTCCCCTTTGCCAGCGCCATTTTTTCTTCCTTCCTTCCCTCCTTCCTTCCCTCCCTCCTTCCTTCTTTCCCTCCTTCCTTCTTTCCCTCCTTCCTTCCTTCCTTCCTTCCTTCCTTCCTTCCTTCCTTCCTTCCTTCCTTCCTTCCTTCCTTTCTTCCTTCCTTCCTTCCTCTCTTTCTAAGTGACTTGCCTCAGGTCCTCCTGCCTCCAGGGCTGGTGCTCTGTTCACTGTGCCACCTAGCTGTCCCACTGCCATTCTTTCTATTTTGAATACATACCCTCTGCCTATTGGCTCCTACCCCTACTTCAAAATTCATTTTAAGACCTATTTTTTCTGAAACCTGATGACTAACCCTGCTATGGTTGTCCTATTTTTCATGAACCAGGGCTTTATTTTTGTGCTGTGACCTACCTTATAGGTCAAAGGTACTTAGGTGACACAGTAGATAGGGTTCTGGGCCTGGAGTAAGGAAGCCTGAGTTCAAATCCAACCTTCAGACACTTACTAACTTTGTGACCCTGAGCAAGATGTAACCTCTGTTTCCTCAACTGTAAAATAGAGATCAGAATAATACCTGTCTCCCAGGGTTGTTGTGAAGATCAAATGAAATATCTGTATAGTGTTTAAAAGTTCAGTTTCTGGAACATATGTCAAAATTATTATTTGAAAAAATGAAACCAAGTGGAACTTATGCTTTAATTGTTGATACAAGTTGATAACATTTTAAATTAATAATTGCCCTATCCCTTAATGCATGTTTGCTTCCACTTCCCCTTTCAAAATGCTAATGATTTATGAATTTCTGCCTGCAGAAGTGAGGCTAAATGATGGCTTAAACCAATATTAGTGTTATTACTATCACCTATTTTTATGGAAACTGTAAAAGGAACCCCCCCCATTTGGGGAGAATCTTTCCCTGAGTTAGAAGGAACACCTATATTATGTCTATATATTTATATGATAACCTTTTTGTTTGCATGTGAAGTCAATAGCTTTCTTTGAAGCATAGTGGCTTATTGCCTCATAAATTAACTTGTAAAAAGTGCAACAGGTTATTTTTCTTTTAATTTCTGCAAAGAGTTTTGCATTATGTCACTTCCTGCTCCTAATCAGGGTGGTCCATAAGGTATGCAGGGGCCAAGGCTTTTTTTTTCTGGGTTCTTATCTATATAGATAATTTGATTTAAAATGCATTACACATTACAAAATTCATGGGCCCATACGAATTATACTGATTTATTGATGAAGATTTAGAATAATAATTTTCCAACATACACTTTTTCATAAGAAGTCTTGTGATTTAAAACACTGAATTGTACAAAGCCAAAAGGATTCTCTAAATTTGGATTACTATTGTATTCCTTGCAACTATTCTCATTAAAATTCCATACACTGCATTGCCATTATTCAGATATTCTAGGAAAATCATTTCCACTCAGCCCCTCATCTCTTTCCTATGTTGCCTTTAACATGCCACAAATGTCCAAACTTCATTTTTAGAAAGTGTTTTCAGCACCATTAGATAGTTGATACCTGGAAGTTAGAATATATCAAAAAGCCCTACACCACTCCTCAATAATACACATTCCAAGGAAAACTGAAAATGTTGCTCTTTTTTGCAACATTCTTTTGCAAAGAATAAAACACAGTATATAAAAACTTCATCCTAGGTCAGAATGTAGTTGTAGAATTTTGTGTGGAAAAAGCTCCTTCATAGATGTTATTAAATTAAAAGGTATTAATTAGATATAATATATAAAATAACATTATACATTAACTATATGCTGTATTATATTATATCAATTATACATTATATTAATATATAAAATAAATTATATTAATTTTCACAAAAGAGATCATTTTAAAGATAACTTTTGTTGTGTCACATTAAAGTTCAAATTATTATTTTTAATATTACTTGTATTGGCAGTACACTAAACCAGAGAATGGGATGTTGATATTATCTTTACATTTTATAGTACCCTATTTTTGAAAGCTCAGATACAATAACTCTTATTGAAATTAAAGTAATAATCACTTTGCATTAAATACAAACGTACATCAAAATTATTTGAAAAAATTAAATCAAGTGGAACTCAATTAAAAATTATTTAACCAAATTAATTAAAAATGCTTTAATTGTTATATAAATTGATGAGAATGTTTTCATATTAAAAATTGCACTTGTTTTTTAGCACTATTATTTGCAACAGTTTGAATACACATTGATGTGAAAAGCTCAAAGCTAAAATATTTCATCCAATAATCAAACTATCCAGGCTCCAATCCAATGTTACATTACAGAAAACTATCCTACAGTATATGCTGAGCTAGAACATGTGTACCTTAATGGCAACTGTTAAATCTGTCACTTATTTGGACAGGAGAATTTTAAAATTTAAGTTTATTACAACTATAATCATAATATTAACGATTAGGTTATATCCTAAGACAAATATAAAGAAATAGTAGCTTACTTTGTGAACAATTCATTCGGGCAAAGCACCCAGAATTTTTAAGCAACCAATGTGAGACATACTAGAAGTTCTAAAAAGCAAACAGAATATCAAAAGCAGTTGCCTAATCAAAACGTTGAGAGAATGCTACAAATGTTGTGATTGTTCAATCATATCTGACTTTTTGTGACCCCATTTGGGGTTTTCTTTTTCTTTTTTAAATTTAAATTTTAAAATATTTCTAATTTTTTTTATTTTAATTTTTTCCATTTGGGGTTTCTTGGCAAAGACACTAGAGTTGTTTGTTGTTTTCTTCTCCAGCTCATTTTATAGATGAGGAAACTAAGGCAAAGAGGATTAAGTGACTTACCCAGGATGATACAGCTAATAATTGGTATGCTACTAATGTCAATAATATCAAATAATAATATAAATATCAAAATTAAAATGATCAAACTGCAATATGACATATGACATCCTATTTCCTTTCTCTGCAATTTTGTACAAACTGTTCTTCATATTTGGTATCCTCTACCTCTTAATCCCTATCTCTTCAACCTTTAATACCCTTCAGTTCTCAGCCTGATAGCCACCCTCTTTAAGAGACCTTTCCTGATACCCAGTTGTTAAGCCCCACTCCAAATTACTGTGTATTTATTTTGCCTATAGCCTGTATGTACTCTGTGGACACATTACCCTTCCCTAGCAAATTATAAGCTCTTTGAGGATAGGGACTGTCTCAGTGTATCTTCAGACTTACCACAATACCTGACACAGAGAAGGCTCTTGATGATGTCTATTGATTAGGCATTACAAAAATAAGCATATGATGCTGCCCTCATGAAGCTTCCATGTTATGGCATATACAGAAACAAGTCTAAGGCAGAGTAGGTTGGCTCAAGAAAATTTTAACTAGAAGGATGAGGGAAGAGGTTACCACTAAGCTGAACCTTGAGTCAAAAGAAGGCTTTTGACAGGCTTGAGATGAAGAGGGAGTGCATTGAGAGGGTTGAGGGACAGATTGTACAAATGAACAGAGGCAGGAGAATAGCAGATGGAGTTTGGAGAATAGCTCCTAGTCCTGATGGACTGGAATATAATTGTATGAAGCGAGTTTGTTATGCAAACAAAATGCAATAATAGCAATGCACAATTTCAAATGAAGTATGGAATGAAATAGTGTCACCAAAGAAACCATATAAAAAGCAGCAAAAATGATAAGGCAGCATGGCAGAATAAATAGAAAGCTGGCATTGGAACCAGGAGACCTGATAGGCTGGGTGACCCTCTCAGTGTATCAGATAACTAAGTTCACTAACTGCAGAGAAGATGCAGGTTTGCGTCGGTAGAGAGAATTTCCTCATCTTAAAGTGATCTATGCCAGTGAACTCACAGATTCAATCTCTGTCCTAAAAATGATTATTCTGTTCAGTAAAAAAATGTTCATTGACTTATGACTTATAATTGATCATTGTCTTGTGATCTTTAAATAGTTACAAAAATTCACATGCTTTTCTAACTACATAAATCAAATTAACTGAATAATTAATTCTTAAAACAATTATTAATTATGCTTGCCTTCCAGCCAGGATATGTTTTTTTAAGCAATATTTAATTTAATATTTAATCACACTGTTCTCATTCTCAAATGAGATAATATTTGTAAAGTGCTCAACATAGTTCTTGGCACACCATAAGGCACTCAGTACATTAATATTAATTCATCTTAAATTAATATTTTAGTTAGAACAAAAAAGTTTTGTAACATTAATAAGTAAAAATGTAAAATTGTTCATTTTGCCTTTATCTCCTTTGAATGTCTATTTTTGTGTATGTTGCATGATGTAATATAGAGAGGAGTACATGCGTGTAACTTATAAATAAACACTTTTTTTTGCTGATAGGGATGTGTTGTCAAAAAGAGTTGGAAGGACGCTGGCCTAGGACACTGAGAGTTTAAGTGACTTCCCCTTGGTCATGCTGCTGACATGAGTCAGGAGACACCAGGTGCCTCTCAGCAGCTCTTGAAAAGGAGCTGAGATGTGCTGCCTGGGCAGATTACACCTGCTATTTCTCATCCTTCCTTACTCCCTGTCCACAGCAACAGAGAAAAAAAAATTGTGTTTACAAATACTATTTCTGAAGTTTCAAGAGAGTGACATCTCCTCTAAGTAACTTAACCTTTTGCATCCTCAATATTCTCATTTGTAAAATGGGGATAATAATAGCCCCTACCTCTCCACCAGGAGACACTCTAGAAAGAACTCAAAGGTTTCCTTTCCCCTCTCCTTAATAATTTTTTGGGGGCCTATGATGAGAGGCTCCTCTAAAGCTTGGGGCCTTCCAAGGTGCAAGGTCCAGGAAAGAGGCTTAATTTTTCTGGGTCTAAGGGTGGTACTATCCTCAGTTATAATAACTTCTGTCAAGATAATTCTCTCTCTCTTTTTTTGGGGGGGGAAGGGGGAAGGTAGGGCAATTGGGGTTAAGTGACTTGTCCAAGGTCACACAGCTAGTTTTGTGTTAAGTGTCTGAGGCCATATTTGAACTCAGGTCCTCCTGACTCCAGGGCTGGTGCTCCATTTACTGTGCCACCTAGCCGCCCCTAAAATGAGGAGGTTGTTGTTGTTTTGGTGTTTTTTCTTTTCTTTTTTCTTTCCTTTCCTTTCCTTTCCTCTTTTCTTTTCTTTTCTTTTTTTTTTTGCCTTTTGTCGGGGGAAGGCAGGGCAATTGGAATTAAGTGACTTGCCCAAGGTCACACGGCTAGTAAATGTTAAGGGTCTGAGGCTGGATTTCAACACAGATCCTCCTGACTCCAGGGCCAGTGCTCTATTCACTGCACCACCTAGCCACCCCCAAGATAATTCTCTAGATATTTATTAGCAAATTTCGCAGTCTACCCATTCTAAGATAACCACCTATTCAAGTTATCAGGTAGCTATCTGGTAGAGTGAATAGAGTGCTGAGTCTGGAGTCAGGAAGACCTGAGTTCAAATGTGACCGCAGATACTGACTGTGTGACCCTGGGCAAGTCACAGCCCTCTTTGCCTCAATTTCCTCATTTACAAAATGAATTAGAGAAGGTAATAGCAAACTACTCCATTATTTTTGCCCAGAAAACCCCAAATGGTGTTACAAAAAATTGGGTATGACTGAAAAGACAGAACAACATCTAGGTGGAGCAGTGGATGGAGCACTGGGTCTGGCATCAAGAACACTCCTCTTCCTGAGTATTATCTGGCCTTAGACATTTAATATCTGTGTGACCCTGGGAAAATTACTTAACCCTGTTTGCCTCAGTTTCCTCATCTGTAAAGCTGGAGAAAGAAATGACAAACCACTCTAGTATCTTTGCCAAGAAAACCCCAAATGGTTTCAGGAAGAGTCAAACGTGACAGAACGACAATAATTCTAGTTATCAATTATCTGTCATTTTTAGATTAATTATGAAAATGAATCCATCTTTGGTTTACCACCAAACACAATAGATGCCTACGTCTAAGACCACTTATGATCTTGACCATGTGACAAAGCTGAGTTACCTTAAAGACCAGTGCTGATGAGTGTACAAAAACTGTCTACAAGCCCAGGCCACTAAACATTCTTAAATCTTTAAGGATACCCTAAGAACAGGGATCTTGCTGATTGGACTGTTATCAGAAGCAGACCTTTTCCTCTATACTGTAAGCAGGGGCAATCTAGCTTTCATTTCCATTGCTGCTCAAGGTTCATCCTTTAACCTTCATAAATGGTTGGATAGGAGTGGAGAAGGCTAGCATGGGAACAGAAACACTTTAAGCCAGAAGGAGGGTGATCTTCAGTCTGGAAGTATCCACTGAGGGGCTTGTGACAACTTTTATGATCCTGTTATTTGCTTAATCATTCAAGATCCAGCTTCCTGTAACTTTCTTTTTTTTGCCTTTTGGAGGGCAATTGGGGTTAAGTAACTTGCCCAAGGTCACACGGCTAGGGTTTTGTTTGTGTGTGCATTAATTGTCTGAGGCTGGATCCGAACTAAGGTCCTTCTGACTCCAGTGCTGATGCTCTGCTCACTGCACCACCTAGCCACCCCTTCCTGTAACTTTCAGCTGATTATAACTTGCAGTATCTTATATCATCCAATACTGTGATAGTGCTTTTGGTTTTGCTTTCACCTTTTATTAGTGACAAATTAATGCTTAGCACACTCATTTGAAAAGCATTTGCTTCTAAATATCGAGGAGTGGACAGGAGACCCTGATTACTCCTCTGAACCTTGGAATCAGGCTCACGAATCTAGGATATCTGGTGATGAGGATGGGATAACTTTATAGCAATTTACCTACTCCCATGATTAAAGACAGCTCAGATCCATAATGGGTGTTCTTGGTTCTAAATTGATATTTCAATTGTGTAATACCTTTTAAGGAACTTGTTACTTATTTTCCACAAAGATGGTCGTGAAGAGGCACAGTTCTCTAAGCAATGACCCTTAGTAACTTATAAATGTTATGCAGGGTCTACTATACCCACAAGCCACAACTTCTCTATAAGCTGTCTGAGTTGGTCTTTGAATCCTGCATCCTCACAGGGAATAGTCATGATTATTAGAGAAAAATCTTTCACTTCTTAAATAGAACCATAAAGTGAGGTCCTTTGGATATGAAAATATTGTTTTGGCAAGTTTAATATCTTGATTAGTTCTTGTAGAGATCATAAATTGAGGACTGTTAAGATCTAACATGACCACACATTTGGAAATCCTGTGATCACTGTGTGTGTGTGTGTGTGTGTGTGTGTGTGTGTGTGTGTGTGTGTGTGTATGGTCTCTATTTAATAGCACCTTCCTCCCAGAGATGTTGTGAGAGGTAAATGAGATAATATTTATAAATTATTTAACACATCCCTGTCATATAGTAAGTGCTATATAAATGTTAGCTATTATATATGTATGTATATACATGTACATACACAATACACATATATGTATACATAGATATGTTTATATATAAATCCATTTAATTTATGTATATACAGAGCAAATATAAAGAGAATAAATACAAGCTAATGTATGAGAGAGCACTGCCATTTGAGGGTATCAGGAAAGGCTCAGTGTTGAAAGGGGTGCTTCAACTATATCTCAAAAGAAGAGAGGTATTCTGTTGGACAGAAACACAGAGAAGAGTGCATTCTAAGCATGCTGGATGGCCATTGCAAAGACACAAATAAGGAACATGGAATATCTGTCTGTGACAAACAGAAAGCAGACAGGTGGAAGGAATGTCCCCTGAGTGTGGAAAGATGGGGTGTGAAGGCTGCGAAGGACTTAAAAAGTTAAACTGAGGAGTTTACATCTGATCCCAGGGGCATTAGGGAACCATTTGAGCTTATCAAGTAGAGAAGTGACATGGTGAGGTCCTTACTTAAGGTAAGTCATTTTGGCAGCATTGTGGAAGATGGATAAAAGTGGGGAGAGACTTGAGGCAGGCAGCTCCATGAGGAGACTGTTGCAATAATTTAAATGATAGGTGATGAGGGCTTGAACTAAGGTGGTAGCTCCGGGAGTTGAGAAAATTGGTTGAATTGTGAAAGATATTGTGAAAGTGGAAACAGCAACATTTGGCAATTGGTTGGATAGATGGTATAATGAAAAGCCAAGGAAAATGCTAAAGTTATGAGCCTAGGAAACTAGAAAGATGGTGGTGTCTTTGATAGAAAGAGACAAGGATATTCAGAAGATAGATGGGTTTGGGGAGAAAGGGGGAAGAGAACGACTTTTGTTTAAGCTAAGCTGAATTTGAGATATATCCAGTGCATCTAATTTGAAATGTCCAATAGGCAATAGGTAATTGATCATGTGAGCTTGAAATTTAGAGAGAGACTAGGACTGGATATGTAGATCTGTGAATCATCTGCATAGAAATGATAGTTAAACCCATGGAAACTCATGCGGTTACTAAAAAAGAATGTAGGGGCAGCTTGGTGGTGCAGTGGATAGAGCACTAGCCCTGGAGTCAGGAGGACCCGAGTTCAAATCTGGCCTCAGACACAAGCTACATAACCCTGGGCAAGTCTCTTAACCCTGACTACCTTCCAAAAAAACCCAAAAAAGTATATGTGTACAGAGAAGATTAGGGGACCCAGGACAGAGTCTTGGGTAATAGTCACAGTTAGAGAGCATGATATGAATAATGAACTAGCAAAGGAGACTTAGAAAGAGTAGTTAGATAGGTAGGAAGAGGCCTCTGTTCCTGGCTGGATGCCTTGTCTCCAGTGGTCCAAGATGCCTGATGACGTGGCCAATGCAGGAGAGGCAGGGAGGGGAGAGAAGGCCCTTTCCTCCTCTTCCCTCTGCTTCCTTCTGATAGAAGTAAAAGGATCTTCCTCCACAAAAGACTACTGAGTTTGCAGTCTTCAAATGCTAAATGGCTTGCTATTTTTCTATATAAGTGAAAGGAGTACAAGTGATTCTCTCAGCCAATCACAAGATGTTTCTTGTGTGGTGTTGGTTGTCCCAATTTAATAGCCAAGGTGTTATAATCCTTTCAAGTTTACTAAAGATTTATTCACATATTATTGTGGGGCTTTAGTAAAACTCCTTGACATCTACTTTATATTATGTTATGGAGAACTCCTTTCCTTACCATGGTTACATTTATTTTATTATTACAGTGGTCATCTTTTCTTAGAGTAGTTAACTTCTAAGTCTTCTGTGATTACATTAAATGAAGTGGGAAGATAAATCCCTCCCTTACATAAGAAATGAGTATGACCTTTAACACTTCCCATCCTCATGTATCCTTTTTCTTTATTTTCTTTGGCATGATGTCTCATATGATCTTCTTCCTGCTGACTCCCTAATCGTCAGTTTTAATGATCCACTTTTTGGGGGGACAAATCCATTAATAGACTTCACTATCATTGGATCCACAGGTAAATCCTTTGAACTTAAATTATGAATTAAGGGGATAGACACAGATTGAATTAAGGACCTGAAGAAAATTTATTGCTAGATCCCTAACTAGAACACTTTGGGCTGATTCCTCTCTGCCCATGATTAGGGATTAAATGGTGAGTTAGAAGTGTCATTTAAAAAGAATATCTAAATAAACCTATTTATGAAAAAGAAATTGAACTATCCCATAAATGAGCTTTCTAAGAAAAAAGCATCAGGACCAGATGGATTTGTAAGTGAATTTTACCAAACATTTAAAGATCAACTAATTCTGATACTAAGTAAATTATTTGGAATAATAAGCAAAGAATGTGTCATACCAAACTCCTTTTATGAAATAAATATAGTGCTGATACCTAAATCAGGAAGACCAAAAATAGAGAAAGAAAATTAGAGAACCGTTTCATTAATGAGTATAGATGCAAAAATCCTAAATAAAATGCTGGTTAGGAGACTACCACAATATATCACAAGCAGAAAGATCCCATCCCTGTGACAGGCCTGCAGTAAAGCCCTACACATAAGGAAGACCAAGAGGGAGGCCTTATCCCCCTGTATGAGCCAGTGAAAGTCAGCAGCTAAGCCCTGAAGCCCAGTGAAAGCCAGAAGTAAGACCCTGAGATTGAGCACAAAAAACTTTGGACAATATAAGACCAGGGCCCAACTCTCACATAAAAACAGCAAGTCACAAAAAAGGAAAGAAAATGAGCAGAAAACCAAAAAAGAACTTAATAATAGAAAGTTACTTTGGTGACAGGGAGGATCAAGGCATAAACTTAGAAGAGGACAGTGGGGTCAAAATGCCTACCTGTGAAACCTCAAAGAAAAATGTAATTTGGTCTGAGGCCCAAAAAGAATTCCTGGAAGAGCTTAGAAGGGATTTTAAAAAGCAAATTAGAGAAGTAGGAGAAAAATTGGGAAAAGAAATGAGAATAATGCAAGAAAACCATGGAAAAATGATACAGTAGCATGAGAAAAGATATACAAAAATTTACCAAGTAATATAAGTCCCTAAAAATAGAATTAGGTAAATGGAAAAGGAAGTTCAAAAGCTCACTGAAGAAAACAGTTGCTTAAAACTTAGAATTGAACAAGTGGAAGTTAGTGACTCTATGAGACATCAAGATAAAATAAAACAAAATCAAAAAAGTAAAAAAAAAATTGAAGAAAATGTGGAATTTCTCACTGGAAAAACAATTGACCTAAAAAATATATCCAGGAGAAATTATTGGACTACCTGAAAGCCATGATTAAAAAACACATTCTAGACAACATCTTTCAAGAAATTATCAAAGAAAAGTGCCCTAGTATGTTAGAATGAGAGGCAAGACAGAAATTGAAAGAATCTGCTGATCACCACCTGAAACAGATTCCAAAATGAAAAGTCCCAAGAACATCACAGCCAAATTCCAGAACTCACAGATCAAGAAGAAAGTACAGCAAGTAGTCAAAAAAAAAAAAAAACCCAATTCAAATATTGTGGAGCTACAGTCAGGATTACACAGGATTTGTCAGCTCCCACATTAAAAAACCAGGGGACTTGGAATATGATATACCAGAAGGCAAAGGAATTAGGATTACAACCAAGAACCATCTACCCAGCAAAACTGAATAGAATCTTTCAGTGAAAAAAAAATGAATATTTAACAAAATAGAGGACTTTTAATCAGTCTTAATTAAAAGACCAGAGCTGAATAAAACATTTTATCTTCAAATACAAGACTCAAGGGAAACATAAAAAGGTCAAAAAGAAACAAGAAAGAAAAAATCGAAGAAATTCACTGTTAAACTGTTTATATTTCTATATTTGTAACTCTCAAGAACTTTATTATTATAAGAGCAATTAAAAGGAGTATATACAGACAGAGGATGTAGATATAAGGTAACTTCAATGGGATGATACCCTCAAAAACAAAATAAAGGGGTGAGAAACTACCCTCAAAAACAAAATAAAGGGGTGAGAAACAAGATTGCACTGGAAGAAGGGGAGAGATTGAAATTATCCCACATAAAAGAGGCATGAAAGTGATATTATAATGGAGGGGAAGATGGGAGGGTGGTGGGAAAAGCTTAAGTTTTACTCTCATCAAAATTTGCTGAAAGGGGGAAGAACATACACACTCAGTTGTATATAGAAATCTATCTTACCCTATGGGGAAACAAAAAGGGACTGGGAGTAATAGGAGGGGGAGAAGGAACTGACAAAAAGGAGGGCAGGTTGGGGAAGGTAGTGATCTGAAATAAAACACTTGCAAGGAGGGAAAGGATCAGGGGTAAGGGGGGGATAAACAAAGATAAACAAAAGTATGGAGGGAAATGCACAGTTATCATAACTATAAATATGAATGGGATGAACTCACCCATAAAACAGAAACAGCAGAATGGATTCAAAACCAGAATTCTACAATATGTTATTTACAAGAAGCACATTTGAAACAGAGAGATACACACAGGGTAAAGGTAAAGGGCTGGAGCAAAATTTATTATCTTTCAGCTGAAATAAAGAAAACAGGGTTAGCAATCATAATCTTAAATAAAGCAAAAGCAAAAATAGATCTGAATGGGAAAGGTGAGACTTCTGAGCCCATAAGTTTTCTTGTGGGAGCAAGCCGGAGTTTTGGTTCCCTCTTCCCCTTTCTTTCCTTCTTCTTTACTACTGCCACATCAGCATTAGGCCTCTTCAGGAGATTTTTGACCCCCACCCTTGTTTGCCACTCCATTATCTGCATTAGGCCCCTTCAGGGGTTTTCGACCTCCACCCTTGCTTGTGACCTTCTCTCCTCCCTCCTTTGCCAAATAAGGATATGAATAATACTCTGGTTCCCTGCCTGCCTATAGTGGCAGGCTTCTTTGTTCCTTATCATTGGAGGAGATTTTGAGCTCAGATTATAAGCCCGCCTCCCAGGCAATGGGAGAAGCAGTGGGAGGGGGCTTGACTGCAGTAGGGTATAAATTCTTGTTCTGTCTTCTGTAACACACCTCCTCTCACTGATCACACATGGAGAGGACCACCCTCTTCCCTAGATGGATTGGGGGGAAGAGAATAAACATTTCCTGTTTTTATCCTGAGAAACCTCTGTGTTTTCTTAATTAAATTTTGATTGGGGTTTTTCACCCCACACAGCTCCAATTAAAAGAGATAAGGAAGGAAATTACCATAGACAATGAGGTCAATACTAGATATATATGTACCAAATTGGCATAGTATCCAAAGTTTTGAAGAAGTTGAACAAGTTACAGGAGGAAATAGATAATAAAACTATACAAATGGAGGACTTCAATTTTCCTCTCTCAGAACTAGATAAATCTAACCAAAAAATAAACAAGAAATCAACAAGGTGAATAAAATTCTAGAAAAGTTAAATATGATAGATATTTTGAAAAAAAATTGAAAGGGAATAGAAATCCATCTTTTTCTCAGCAATACATGACACCTACACAAAAACTGACAATGTATTAGGACATAAAAACCTTACAATCAAAAGCAAAAAAGCAGAAATAGTAAATGTATCCTTTTTAGATCATGATGCAATAAAAATTACATTCAATAATGGACAAAGGAGTGATTAAAAATTAATTGGAAATTATAAATAATCTAATCTTAAAAAAAATGGACCAAAAAACAAATTGTAGAAACAATCCATAATTTCATTAGCAAAAATGACAATAATGGGGTAGCTCGGTGGGGTAGTCAATAGAGCTCTGGCGCTGGAGTTAGAAGGGCCTAAATTTAAATCCAGCCACAAACACTTAACACAAAATTAGTTGTGTGACCTTGAGCAAGTCACTTAACCCCAATTACCCTACCTCCCCCCTCAAAAAGCAAAAAAAAAAAAAAAGGACAAAAATGAGACAGCATATCAAAATTTATGGGCTGAAACAAAAGTGGTACTTAGGGGAAAATTCATATCTCTAATTGCTTACATCAATAAAATAGAGAAACAACAGATGATTGAATTGGGCATGCAATTAAAAACTCTAGAAAAAGAACAAATTAAAAATCCTCAATTAAGCCCCAAATTAGAACTAATAAATAAAATGAGAGGCTGGTTTTGTGAAAAAAATAAAATAAAATAAACGATTGGTTAATTTGATTTAAAAAAGGAAAGAAGTGGGTGGGAGGGAAATATAGCCAGTCTTTTACAATATATCTACTATGGTAATGTTTTGCATAGCTATACATGTACAACATATACTGAATTGCTTATCTTCCCAGCGGGAGTGGGTGACAAGGGAGGAAGGGAATGGATCTGGAATTTGAAGTTTTAAAATTAAATCTTTCAAATATATATAAATACTATTATTAATAAATACTATTTTGCATGTAATTAGGAGATAAGATATGCAGGCATTGGGGCACAGAGAGTCACCATTAGGGAAAAGTTGAAGGGGGTATAGGAGAAGATATGGGAGAGAGCAGATTGAATGAGGGGATATCCTGTGGTACTGCTATTCTGGGGTGGTGGGTAGGGGAAAAATGGGGAAAAAATTGTAACTCAAAATCTGGTGGAAATGAATGATGTCAACCAGAAGTTAATAAAGCATTTGGAAAAAAAAAAGGAAAGAAGAAAATTGAATTACCAGTATCAAAAATGAAAGGAATGAATTCACCACCAAAGAAGAGGAAATTAAGACAATTGTTAGGAGCTATTTTGCCCAATTATATGCCAATAAATTTGACAATCTAAATTAAATGCATGAATAGCTACAAAAATATAAATTAGTCTCAGATTAACAGAAGAAATAAAATACTTAAATAACCCAGACTTAGAGAAAGAATTTGAACGAGACATCAATGAGCTACCTAAGAAAAAAGTCCTGAGGACCAGATGGATTCACAAATGAATTCTACCAAACATTTAAAGAGCTATTAATCCCAATATGTATAAAACTATTTGGAAAAAATAGGCAAAGAAGGAGTCCTACTAAATTCCTTTTATGACAAAAAAATAGTGCTAATACCTAAACTAGGAAAAGCCAAAATAGAGAAATAAAATTATAGGCCAATTTTTCTAATGAATATTGATGCAAAAATTTTAAAGAAATATCTGACATGAATGGTCTTTCTGGAGATATCACTCAACAATTTTAATTTTAATTATCCCTCCCCCTACTCCTCATCCTCTGCAACTATGGAGGATCATAGAGACTTTACAAACAGCCTCTATGAATATGCATGCATATTTGTAATGTTAATGGGGTTCAAGATCTTTTTCATCCATTAATAGGCCTCATGTGGAGCCCATTAAAGGAAGCTTACTTAGGGGAGGCTTGCATGTAGGAAGGCTTTCACACCTTTTGTTAATTTCTAATTAGGCACTGAGTCTTGAGGTTTGTGATGCCCTCTGGCTCTATCTATCTATCTATCTATCTATCTATCTATATCTATCTATCTATCTATCTATCTATCTATCTATATCTATCTATCTATCTATCTATCTATCTATCTATCTATCTATCTATCTATCTATCTATACTCTGAGGTTAGTATTTTGCTTTGGGGCTCACTCATTGGAAGAGTGTTCTTGTGATTTGACCAGATGAGACTCTGAATAGCCCTTAAGAAGCCCCCCCACTGTGAAAAAACCTAGATGTTGGGCTGACTAGGTGGTGCAGTAAATTGAGCATCAGCCCTAGAGTCAGGAGGACCTGAGTTCAAATCCAACCACAGACACTTAACACTTATTGCTGCTTGCCATCTAAATACATCAACTATGGCAAAATATTTCTGAGGACACAGTCCACTTTATAGAACAGGATCTGGTTCCATTATATATTATGTTTCCCTGGACCAAGGGTGGAAAACTTTTGGCCTCGAGGCCTTGGGTGACCTCCTAGGTCCTTGGGTGTGGCCTCTTGACTGAGTTCAAGTTTTATAGAACAAATCCTTTTATTAAAGAGATTTAAGTTTGGATTCAGTCAAAGGGCTGAACTTTGCCTATTACCTTGATCTTTGTTCCCCTAAATTGTTCTTTCCCTCTCTTTAAAGTCCTCACTATTTCTGGATGACCCAGCTTAGCTATCTTGCCCTTTGTCAGCCCAAGTTTCTGTCCACAGACACCAGCACCTAAAATCTCATGGCCTTCAGAGCTTTCCAAGGTAGCAATACTACAGGAGTAACCTGCCCTTCCCCAATCAGTGTGAGTCAAAAACACCTTGAAGGGAACTTCTCTTCCATTTGCCCTCAGTTTCTCCTTCTCCACTGACCTACACTGGTTTCTTGATAATGGTATTTGAAAACAGTATTTTATTGACTATGGTCCTACTTCCTTCCTGATAAGCACTCAAAACCATATTGGAGCTGTTTCAGGGTCCATTTCCCTATCCCCACTAGAAAGACTAAGCTTAACACTCTCAAATAGCTCCAGGGCACCAAATATTATACACCCTGGCCACACTTGCCAATTTGAGCAAATGTAAATTCCTATTCCCCTGCACCTAACTTCATTAGGCCCTTGGGAGGGAACAGGTTCTACCCATCCATGTCTTTACCATTGTCTTCTCTGACTGGGATCCATGGCCGTTCATACCTATCATGGTCTATTAGGCCACTGACTCTACCTAGACTACTCAGGACCTTTTGGGTCTGAGATCACTCTTACCCCCACTTATTCTTCAGAGTTAATGGGGCAATAAGTGACCGTAGAGGCATATGGCATCCAAATCACAAATCTTTTGTTCAATTCATCCTTAGTCACCTTGGCTACTATCCTCACCATTGTGGTTATCTTTCCTTAACCCAAATGGATCATTTGTCTGGATATCCTAAGCAGTTGGTCTTCTAATAGGTCCTATGTCATTGTTCACCACACTGTAGCCAAACACTCTAAATAGAAATTGCCCCTCCCTTCCTGGGTGTTGCCATTTCTGAACTAGTCCAGTTGAGTGTTACTTTACCACTATTTAACAATTTAACCAGCTTATTTGTTTAGTTTTAAAACAGATGGCTTGTGGCATATGATGACTGTACGCCAGAGATTTAATTACCAAATCTCTTCTTATCCCAGACGTTGTTTTGTTAATTGAAGACGTGGGATTGACCTGTGGTGAGTGCTATGGTAATAACCTCCCATTTGGTCTCCCTGCCTCAAGCCTTTCCTCAATCCAACCCATGTCCCACACAGCTGCCAAAGTAATTTTCCTAAAGTACAGGTCTGATCATGTCACTCCTCTCCTCAATAAATTTCCAATGACTCCCTATTGCCTCAAGGATCAACTATCAACTACTCTTGTTTGACTAAGAAAACTTTTCACAGCCTGGCCCCTTCCTACTTCTCTAGTCTTCATTCATATTATTACCCTACTAACTTTCTACAATCCAGCCAGACTGGCCTACTCAATACTTCACATACCCGCCACTTCATTTCTCATCTCTATGCTTTATACTGGCTGTCTCTCATGTCTAGAACATATTCCCTCCTCACTATCACCTCTTGGAACTCTTGGCTTTCTTCAAGACTCAGTTCAAGTACCACCTTCTTTGTGAATACTTTCTTGATTCCCCCATGCTCCCAGTCCTCTCCCACACCTTCACTTCCTCATGTAATCACCTTATATGAATTCCGTGCATATACTTGTATGAATATACATGTTTTCTACCTCATTAGAATATAAGCCCTTTAAGGACAGATATGGGATATGAGAGAACAGGCATATTAATGTGTGGTTGGTGACACTTTAAACTGATCCAGGCATTATAGAAAGTAATTTGGAAATATGTCCTCACCCCGTTGCTAAACTGCTCATATCCTTAATCTGAATGATACTACTACCAGGCTTATACTCCCAAGAGATCAAAGAAAAGGGAAATGACTTCTATTTGTACAAATATTTACAACAACACTTCTTTTAGAAATTAAGGGAGTACTTATCAATTAGAGAATGGCTGAACAAATTATGGTATAGGAATATAATGGAATATTATTGCACTATAAAAATAATTAAAGAATGGGTTCAGAGAAGCACAAATGTATGGGTGAATTGATGCACTATGAAAGGAGTAGAACTAGGAAAACAATTTATGCAGTAACTATTGTAAGGAAAAACAATTTTGAAGATCTAAAAATTCTGATCAATGAAATGACCCACCAAAGTCTAGAGGACTAATGAAGTCTGCTCCTCACCTCTTGACAGAGAAATGGTAGATATTAGATGCAGGGTTAGATCTACGTTCTTGGACATGACATGCTTAAATTTCTTTTGCTTGATTATGCTTATTTTTCACAAGGAAGCTTTTAAAAAATAATTTGTTGGGGAAAGAAGAGTGACTTGTGATACAAAAACAAAAAAGACAAGAGGGTAATTGAAGCAACTAAAACTAACAGAAGAGAAGGATGTTTAGAGGGAAATACAAAGCAGGACACATTTGAAACTAACATGTTGAATGTATTTTATGCTTTTAAACATATATCATATATAATGTAAAATATATTACATAAAATAAAATATAATTGAGATTCATGGTTTCTTATGTAGCTATCTTTTCTATTTATATACAGAAATGTTTGTTAATTGATATTTTGTCAAGTTCAGAGTGATAAAAAATATTTTTTAAATGTAGTATGGTGTTATAAGGAAAGGACATTTTAAACACTAAAATACTATATTTATTATTCTTATCATTATTACTGGACTGGCAGAAGCATGAGGTCAAGGAAAGAATACGGGAGCATCTTGCATGTGATAGTGTCCTTCCATCAAAGTTTTCACAAGCCACAGCCTTGAGGACTGTGGAAGCATTTGATGGATGGGGGCTGATATAAAGGGAAGCATTTCAGAGGGGAGAGAAGCAACCAATCTGGTATAATAAAAAGGCTAAACTTTGAGGAATCAGGTTGAACTGTTAAAAGTCTCAACTCCCTAGCAATCTTAATATTTTGGCTTCCTAATATCCTATGGGGGACTTTAGTTCGTTCTGAATTCACTAATGAGCAATATGTTCCCCCATCCCTCTCAGCTCCTTTGATCTCAATGTTCTAAAGACACATTGGAAAACAACTTGGTCTGGCTTTTCAGGATTAGAATTATGGCTGCTCTTTTCTCAACTTTAACTACCTCCTTTGCCCTGCTTCCCACTGGGGTTTTCT
Organism: Gymnobelideus leadbeateri; assembly: GCA_011680675.1. Lineage (NCBI taxonomy): Eukaryota > Metazoa > Chordata > Mammalia > Diprotodontia > Petauridae > Gymnobelideus > Gymnobelideus leadbeateri. Next base: position 84,200 of record WOXC01000015.1, on the reverse strand, counting down.
TCATTAGAAATCCTTTTCAGTTTCCTCTCACCTGAAAATTTGGAATGTTTAAGAATCCTCAGTTGAGAATCATTACCAATTGCAAAAATTTTAATTTGAAAACTGTGGCCAAAGAGAAACCCAAATTGACACAGGGAGATATTTATCAGAAAATAGTATTTAAAAACCTCATGTTTCTATACCATTCTGAGATTTGGTAAATATTTTCCTTACAAAATCCTTATGAATTAGGTAGTATAATTATAATTAGCCTCACTTTATAGAAGAGAGGACAGAGGGAGGAAATAAGCATTTATATATTATATGGCAGGCACTATGCTAAGTGACTTTAACAAATATAGCATCACAATAACTCTGTGGTTGGTGCTATTATGATCCCCATTTTACAGTTGAGGAAACTGAGGCAAACAGAGGTTAAGTGACTTGCCCAGGATCATACAGCTAGTAAGTGTCTCAGTCTGGATTTAGACTCAGGTCTTTTGAGTCTTGGCCCAGCACTGTATCCACTGTGCCACCAGCTGCTTCTGGATTTGGGAAGATTGAATCTCGGAAACATTTAGTGAGTTGTCAATTTTAATTAGCAGTGGTCCACACTGCTCATAATTGTCAGAGTTAAGATTCAGACCCAAATATGGTACTCTTTCCACACCAAACAGCTTCCTAAAGTGAGGACAACCAGAAGATGTTCTCACAAACCAAATTTGAGTCATTCCAGGGATGATTTAACAATAAACTGATGTAGAGGGAATGCGGATCATAGGTCGAAAAATCAAATCAAATCAAAGGTTTAACCATGGATTTTGTAAACAAATCTAGGGCTAGGACCTTGAGGAATTAGGAACACAGAGAACTAGCTAAAGGCACAGATAACTAAGAGAAGGCATTGTAGTATTTGTTTGCTCTCTGGTCTTCAGCCTGACTTTGGTTTTGGTTTTGGGGTTAACTCTTTGTTTATACATTCTGACTCTGGCTCTGTCCATTATGCAAACATGGTTAAGAATCCTGACTATGTTGAGATATATCTGTTATTCACTACTCTTAATAGGTTTCAGGAGATCCATTAATTTGGATGGGAAAAATATTTTGATAATTGCATTTTAACATAAATGATTTCCCTTGTAATCCTATATATTTTATTTTATGTATTAAAAAAAAATCATTTGGAGGAGTCCATAGACTTTACCAAACTGTGTTAAAGGGTCAATGACATATAAAGGCTTAAGAATTCCTACTTTAGGTTCATCTAGATCTGTGAATTATCATTCTTTGGATCTGGTCAATAAACCAGATCCAAACCTACATAACTGTGCTAGTATCCATCCACATAATTTCTATCTTATCAAGAAGGATATCATGAGAAACCTTTTTAAAGTGCTTTTTGAAATCCACTTATGGTAGGATAATAACTGACAATTATACACACTCTAAGGTTTGTCAAATACTTCACACACTTTCATTTGACACTCATAATAGACCTATGACATAAGTGTTAAAAGTATTATTATTCCAGTTTTACAGATGAGAATATTACAGGTATTATTATCATCTTATAAATGAGGAAGCTAAAATTCAGAGAAGTTAAATGACTCACTCATAGTCAACTAGAAGGTGATGGAGATGAAATGCAGACCTGGCTCTTCCTGACTTCATGTCCAGAACTCTCTCCACTATACCTCTACTCTGGTAACTCTTTCAAAAAAGTAAATGAGTTTTCTTTGGCATGATTTGTTCTTAATGAATCTATTATAGCTTGTAATGATCCTTCCCATTTTAAGTACTCACAAATCAATCTTTTAATAATCCTTTCAAGTACTTTCCCCAAAATCAAAATCGAGTTCACTGCCATGTAGAGAGGGAGAACTTTCCTTTTTTGGAAAATTAAGAAATGTTTGCCCAACTCCAGTCCTGTGGCACCTCTTCCATTTTTCATAATTTCTCCATTCCTCCTACCTACCAACTTCCCCCCCCCCCCCAGTTGTGTGTGTGCATGTGTGAATTAACCTACTTTGCTAAATTTGAAAATCTTGCTTAGTCTTTGCATACTTGTTCTGAAAAGAAGAGTCTAAGTTAGTTTGGGGGAAAATTTTAGTCTCCCAAAGGAGAGAGAAGATTTTTCTTAGAGTTAGTATCTGAGCTCTCTTTGTAGCTCTTTCATGATAACTGCTGTCCTATGATTCAAAAACACTCAGCCAGTGTTTAAAACTGGAAATTTTGGATAAAATGACCATTACAGTATTACTCTTTATTTGTATTTATTTAAGGAAAGAACAAATTTATACTATTTTATGGCAAGATGAAGAAGATGAGGAAAATACACAAGTAATTGTATGTGACTGGAACAAACTTACCCATAAAGCAAAAATTGGTAGCAGATTAAAATTTTGAATTCAACAATATGTTGCTTTCAGGAAACATTATAAAAATAAGATTTACACAAAGATAAGATAAAGGGCAGGAATAGAATTTATTATGTAAAGAAAAGCAAGGATAATAATCATGACCTCAGACAAAGTTAAAATAGATTTAATCAAAAGTGAAAAATAGAGAAACTATATTACAAGTCAGCAATATTATTCAATATTGCTTTAGACCATTTAAAATACCCAGATAGTATAAAATTCTGAGTGTATACCTGCCAAAACAAACATAGAAACCACGTGGACATAAACATAAAATACTTTTATGCAGATAAATTCAAATCTAAATAATTGAAGTAATATTTATTGTTCATGGTTAGGAAAGGCCAATATAATTCTTTAAATGACAATTTTTCCTAACTAATCTATTTATTCAATGTCATCCCAATTAAATTCCAAAAAATTATTTTGCTGATTTAGAAAATATAATAACAAAGTTCATTTGGAAGAGCAGAAAGTCAGGAACTTCAAAGAAACCAGGAAAAAAAGATGTAAAGGAAGCAGCAGTACCAGACCTTAAACTATATTATAAAGGAGAGCATTGTTGAAGTGTAAAATGGATAATTGCAATTATTTTAAGTTAAAATTTTCTTGTATTAAAACCTGTATCGCTAGAATAGAAGGAATGCAGAAAATTGGGGAAAAAAACTTTCATTGACAATCTCAGATAGGTTGTGATTGGGTTGGAATATTTCTGTGGTATAGGAAATGATAAGCTGATTGATTTAGAAAAACATGGAGGGGGGGCAGAGCCAAGATGGTGGAGTAGAAACAACTCATCCAAGCCACTCTGCCCCCAGATTACCTCCATACTATGTAAAAGGGGACCCTGAATAACTTCTGGAGCCCCAGCACCCACAGAACAACACAGAGAAGCTAACCTCCCGCTGAGGACAGCCCAGCAGCCCTGCAGGAAGGACCAGCGCAGTGGTCTGGGAGCTGGCAGAGCAGCTAGCAGAGCACGGGGAGCCGAGCCCAGGTTGGCCTGAGTTGCGGTTTTAGCCCCAGGGCGGCAGGGCCAGCAGCTGGCTGGAGGGACCCCAGAACACCAGCAGTTGTGGCAATTCCAGAATTATCAACATAGACATGCCTAGGACAAAGTGAGAGGTTAGTGCCCTATGGACTTTGGGACCAGTATTTGGGGAATGCGTTGGCTTCCTCCCCTGGGGGCGAGAAGCCACTGAGGAGACACTCCATTTTGTAGTTTTCAGAGGCAGCTCCAGCTCCTGGCCTGCGAACTGTAGGGAGATCCAGCAATCAGTCTTGGGGGGTAATCTCTCTTGCTTTAACCTCCCTGGATCTGGATTGTGATCTGGGGTGGAGGTCGTGGGTGGGTTTCCAGCTTGCCAGAAACGGAAGTTTCCCCCCCCACACGTTAGGGACGAAAATTCCCCTATCTGTCAGCAGAGCCATAGTGTGGCAACAAGCCCAAAAGTCAAGTAATTAAGTGGCAACATGCCAAGGCAAAAGAAACAAATTAAACAGAAAAATGCAACCTTAGACTCCTACTTTGGGGGCAAAAAAGATCGAAGCTTAGAATGGGAAGAGGACTGTGAGGTCAGAAGTCCTGCTCCAAAAGCCCCAGGGGAAAACATGAGCGGGTTGCAGGCCATAGAGGACCTTAAGAAGGACTTTAAAAATCAAATAAGAGAAGTGGAGGAAAAATTGGGAAGAGAAATGAGAAAGATGCAGGAAAAGTATGAAATGAAGATCAACAGCCTGACTGAGGAAAACAACACCTTAAAAAATAGACTAACTCAAATGGCAAAGGAGGCCCAAAAGGGCAATGAGGAGAAGAATGCCTTAAAAAGTTGAATTTGGGCCTCTCTGCCCCCAGATTCTCCACAAACTATGTAAAAAAGGACTCTGAAAATCTTCTGGAGCCCCAGCACCCACAGAACGACACAGAGAAGCTAACCTCCCGCTGAGGACAGCCCAGCACCCTGCAGGAAGGACCAGCGAAGTGGTCTGGGAGCCGGCAGCGCACAGAGCGCAGGAGCCGAGCCGAGCCCAGGTCCACATGAGCCGAGGTTTTAGCCCCAGGGCGGCAGGGCCAGCAGCCGGCTGGAGGAACCCCAGAACACCAGGAACTGTGGAGACGCCAGAATTATCAACATAGACTTGCCTAGGACAAAGTAAGAGGTTAGTGTCCTATGGACTTTGGGACCTGTATTTGGGGAATGCGTCAGCTCCCTCCCCTGGGGGCTAGAAGCCGCTGAGGAGACACGCCATTTTGTAGTTTTCAGAGGCATTTCCGGCTCCCAGCCTACAAATTGTGGGGAGATCCAGCGATCAGTCTTGGGGGTAATCGCTCTTGCTTTAACCTCCCTGGATCTGGATTGTGATCTAGGGTGGAAGTTGTGGGTGGGTTTACAGCTTGCCAGAAACGGAAGTTGCCCCCCACACACGTTCGGGACGAAAATTCCTCTAGCTGGCCTTAAAGCCATAGTGTGGCAACAAGCCCAAAAGTCAAGCAATTAAGTGGCAACATGCCAAGGCAAAGGAAACAGAAAAATGCAACCCTAGACTCCTATTTTGGGGGCATAGAGCGGGAAAAGGACTGTGAGGTCAGAAGTCCTGCTCCAAAAGCCCCAGGGGAAAACATGAGTGGGTTGCAGGCCATAGAGGACCTTAAGAAGGACTTTAAAAATCAAATAAGAGAAGTGGAGGAAAAATTAGAAAGAGAAATGAGAAGGATGCAGGAAAAGTATGAAATGAGGGTCAACAGCCTGACTGAGGAAAACAACACCTTAAAAAATAGACTAACTCAAATGGCAAAGGAGGCCCAAAAGGGCAATGAGGAGAAGAATGCCTTAAAAAGTCGAATTTGCCAGATGGAAAAAGAATCTCAAAAGTTCACTGAGGTGATTCATTCCTTCAGAGTTAGACTGGAGCAAATGGAAGCTAATGACTTTATGAGAAATCAAGATGCTGTTAAGCAGATCCAAACAAACGAAAGATTAGAAGGCAATGTGAAATATCTCATGGGAAAAACCACTGACCTGGAAAATAGATCCAGGAGAGACAATTTAAAAATTATTGGACTACCTGAAAGCCATGATCAAAGAAAGAACCTAGAAATCACCCTTCAAGAAATTCTCAAGGAAAATTGCCCTGATGTTTTAGATCCAGAGGGCAAAATAGAGGTTGAAAGAATCCACCGATCACCTCCTGAAAAGATCCCAAAAAGAAAACTCCCAGGAATATTATAGCCAGGTTCCAGAATCCCCAGATCAAGGAGAAAATACTACAAGCAGCCAGGAAGAAACAATTTCAATATTGTGGAAACACAATCAGAATAGCCCAGGACCTGGCAGCTTCTACACTGAGGGATCGAAGGGCATGGAATATGATATTCCAGAGGGCAAAAGAACTGGGAATGAACCCAAGGGTCACCTACCCAGCAAAACTGAGTATTTTGCTTCAGGGGAAAATATGGTCATTCAGTGGAATAGAGGACTTTCAAGCATTCTTGAGGAAAAAACCAGAGTTGAATAGAAAATTTGACATCCAGACGCAAGAAGTAAGAGATGCCTGAGAAGAGTCCTAGAGAGTGAGATTTCATCAGCATCATGAACCAAGGTCCTGTCAAATCCTGTGGTATCAGGGTCATTCTAAAATACCTAGTAAAGAAGGAAACTGGACAGACATTTTTTAGAAGATTTTGAATAGAAGATGAAACAAAGAAAGGTCAATTTAATTCAGCTAACCAGATCACATAATCCCTGAGTACTCTGATAAATAAAAGATTTATTAAATTATTAAAACACACACATATATAATCACACATTATCATCAAAATATTTTTCTTTGCCATGATCTCTAGTGCTTTTTTTTGCCAACCTAATATCCAAGAAAAATTTCCTTTATTATATATATATATATAGTTTCATTTGCATTCATAAAAAAAAAAAAAGTTGAATTTGCCAGATGGAAAAAGAATCTCAAAAGTTCACTGAAGAGATTCATTCCTTCAGAGTTAGACTGGAGCAAATGGAAGCTAATGACTTTATGAGAAATCAAGATGCTGTTAAGCAGATCCAAACAAATGAAAGAATAGAAGGCAATGTGAAATATCTCATGGGAAAAACCACTGACATGGAAAATAGATCCAGGAGAGACAATTTAAAAATTATTGGACTACCTGAAAGCCATGATCAAAGAAAGAACCTAGAAATCACCCTTCAAGAAATTCTCAAGGAAAACTGCCCTGATGTTTTAGATCCAGAGGGCAAAATAGAAGTTGAAAGAATCCACAGATCACCTCCTGAAAAAGATCCCAAAAAGAAAACTCCCAGGAATATTATAGCCAGATTCCAGAATCCCCAGATCAAGGAGAAAATACTACAAGCAGCCAGGAAGAAACAATTTCAATATTGTGGAAACACAATCAGAATAGCACAGGACCTGGCATCTTCTACACTGAGGGATCGAAGGGCATGGAATATGATATTCCAGAGGGCAAAAGAACTGGAATGAACCCAAGGGTCACCTACCCAGCAAAACTGAGTATTTTGTTTCAGGGGAAAATATGGTCATTCAGTGGAATAGAGGACTTTCAAGCATTCTTGAGGAAAAAACCAGAATTGAATAGAAAATTTGACATCCAGACAGAAGAAGCAAGAGATGCCTGAGAAGGTAATCAGGGAAAAGAAGTCAAAAGGAACTTATCAAAGTTGAACTATTTACATTCCTATATGGAAAAACAATAACTGTGACTGATGAAACCTTTCTCAGTATGAAAATAATGGAAGAAGGGTGTATGGTCATACGAATACATATGTGAATGTGTGTATATATGTTTACAGTTATATATGGATAGAGGGCATAGGTTGAATTTGTTGGGAAGGGAGGATATTCAAGGGATGAAATTATGAGGTGAGAGAGGAAAGTGGCAAGAGGAGATGGGGAAAGACAGGGTAGGGCAAATTATCTCATGTAGAAGAAGCAAGGGGAAGTGGTTGCAAGGGAGGGGAAGAATAGGAAGGCAAAAAGGCAAAACCACATTCTCACTGAATTTGGTTCAGGGAGAGAATGACATGCATACTAAATGGGATATCTCAATCTGCAGCAGAATAGGGGGAAGGGGGATGAGAGGAGGGATGATGGATGGGAGGGCATCCTTGGGGCGAGGGGAGGTTGGAAGTACCCACTATAGAAGAGGGACAGGATCAAGTAGGGAATGGACCAGGTGGGGGGTGGGATGAGTGGGAGGGATTATAAGCAGCCTTGTACAATATATCTACTATGGTAATGTTTTGCATAGCTAGACATGCACAACATATAACTGAATTACTTATCTTCCCAGAGGGATTGGGTGACAAGGGAGGAAGGAAATGGATCTGAAATTCGAGGTCTTAAGATTAAATGTTTCAAATATATATTAAAAAAAAAAAAAGAAAAACATGGAAATACTTGGGTCTATGAAGGAGCATGCTATCCACCTTCAGAGAAATAGAAGGTAGGTAGAAATAACACATTTTTACATATATGTGTATGAATGTATATGTGTATATTTGTGTATGTTTATAGATATCTATATCTATATATATGTATATATCCATACTTAATTATAATTTTATTTAGGGTAGGTGGGGGAGAGAGGGAAAAAAATAAAGTAAAAAGAAAGCAGCAGAGAACAAAACCTCCCCAACAAGGAAGCAAAGAAAAGCTGGGCAGTTTTGAAAACCATGTGTAGTATTAAGTATATAGGTTTTCTTGAAATGGAAATGTATTGTTTTATACTGAATCTTCTCTTATAGTCTGCTGTTTACATGGTAATGCTTTTCTTTCTTATTTTGTATTTCAGTTTAAAATTTTTAAAAATTACAAAAAAATTAAAGATGAGGAAGTTGGTCTGGTTATATTCTAAGGTCCCTTTCAGTTCTAAAATCCTTTGCAACTCAGGAAAGGTATATGGTTGAAACAGGGAAGGATACAATACATATAATGTATCTATGTGTGTATATACACACACACACACACACACACATATATACATACACACACATCTATATGTATTCACACATACATACACACAGAGAGATACATACATATGTATATATCAATTTCTCCCCAAATTTTCACCCCTTCATCCTTACCACCAGCATCAATTTTTTTGAATGTTTTACCCACACTCAGTGAATTCAAGTAACATGGCCAAAGAAATAGGGAGAGCTAATGTTGGAAGGGTTGTGGAAAGATAGGTACACTAATGCATTGTTAGTAAAATCTTGGCTTAGTACAACTGTTCTGGACAACAACTTGGAATTATTAAAAAAAATGACTAAAATGTTGCCACCCTTTGAGCCAGAAATTTCACTGTTTGGCATCTACCCTAAGGGAGTCATGGACAAAAAGAAAGTAGTCTATATACACCAAAATATACGTACAGCCACTTTTCATGGTAGCAAAAAACCAACAAAGTAGATGCCGGTCAATTGGGGGAAAGATGAAACAAATTATGGCACATAAATGTAATGTGTTTCCAAAAATGAAGACTAGGAAGAATATGGAAAGACCCAAATGAACTGATAAAAGGTGAAGAGAAAAAGCAAAGAAAATAATAAACATAATTACTATAGCAATTTAAATGGAAAGGACAATAACCTCAAAACAAGAAAAATGCATGTTGTGATTTTTCAATTTATTTTATTTTTTCAATGATTTAATTTTACATCCTTCCTCCCTCCTCCTTTCTTTCTTACTATTGAAAATGAAGAAAAACAAAATCTTTGGATCAGATATTTGTAGTCAAGCAAAGCAAATAATTCCCACATTGGCTATGTCAAAAGTTATATGACCTACTCTGCATTTTGTGTTTATTACCTCTGTCAGTAGTAGCATGCATCACTATCAGTCCTGGAATCGTGGCTAGTCATAGCATTGCTCAGAGTTTTGCAATTTTTCCAAGTTGCTAGTCTTTAAAATGTGTAAATATTGTGTAAATTGATCATCTGGTTCTACTCATTTCATTGCATTAGTTCAAGTAAATCTTCCTAGGTCTCTCTGAAACGATCCCTTTTGTCATTTTCTTGTGGCACAATTATTGAATGTTGCAAAATTATATAGAATAAGCTTGGCCCAAAGGAGATATATGAAAAGACATCCCCTTACCCCAGTCCTCTGTTCCATTCCTTCATAGACGTGGTAGATCCATTATTGTGGAACATTGTACATAATGTCAACTTTTAAAAATATATATTGATCACGTTTTTTCCCTCTTCTTCCTTTTTTTTCTCTTGTTTCTTTATTTAGCTACTTATTTATTTGCTTATTTTTATTATAAGGGATGGCTCTCAGATGAGGAAGGAGGGATGGATAGATACAAATGGAAGTTTTTAGTAGTGTAAAAACAAAAGATAAGTCTATTTTCAAAACAAGTAATTGGAAATAAAAAATGGTAAATGGAGAACAGAAATAACATTGACACTAATTGTAATAATTTCAAATCAAAATGTAACATAAGTTAATTCTAGAAAATTTCAGAGCCTTCTGTAAGAGACCTATAATTATTAAAAGGAGTCAGGCCTTACCACCAGCACAGCAAAGACCAAGTATGTGAAGAGTACTTGTTGCCCAGACTTCAACATGTATTTTGTTGGACAACCTATCATTGTATATATCTGGGTAAGACAGTATAGAGGGTTAACAAGTTAGCATAGAGTTGAACAAGAGGAAGAAAGGAAGCTAGATTGCATTTGGAAAATTGCAAAATGACTCCAAGCTTCCCATGAAAGCGAAGGCCTATATTTTCTTTTTCATAATATTCTACTGGTATTGCTTTCCAGAAGAGAGGCAAGGAATACAACAGTCTACCCAGAATTAAAAAGAAAGGTAGCATAGAGGCCAAAGGTTCATGGTGGGTGTGAACAAGCTGAATTATACAACTAATGAGGAATTCTGAAGAATGGGAGTAAAAGGTGTTATTAAGGAAGTGTATGCTAAGGGCAGGGCTGGTCGTGTAGAAAGGGATAGGGATGAGAGGTAGATAGCTTGAGTGCTCCCTTAGTACCCTTGTGGTATCAGGAGAAAGTTAGGAAGGCCTCTAACACATTCCCTTTTGGTGAACTCATGAGAGAACATGGTCAAAAATGGCACGGGATGGGCAGGTTGGGATGAGTTGTGACCTGCCTCATTGGAGGGAACACCCAAATCAATGAGATCAAATTCATTTGAATATACTATCGATGGAATTATCATTGAACATTTGTTTAAAGCTTATAATGTACAAAATATTGATCAGAACAAAGGAAGGCAATCCTTTCTACTTAGTTGATGAGAAAGGCATCTGAAATTGCTTTCCTCATGTAGCATTACTAATTAGTCATTTATCTATAGACCTGTCTGTCTGTTTATTATGAATTGGACCTGTGATTTATGTCACTTCATATGTCATTGAGTCCAACACTTTCCTGTTCAGGGGTTACCTCTACAACATCTACAACATTTGACTTCTGCTTGGAGAACTCCAGTGATAAGGAGCTCACTGTCTTCCAAAGCAGTCTGTTCTACTTTTGAACAGCTCTGATTCTTAGGATATTGAGGCAAATTAGCCCAGTGGATAGAGAGTTGGCCTTAGATGTGGTGAATAAAATCTGAGTTCAAGTCCAACCTTGGACTCATATTCGTTATGTGACCCTGGGCAAGTTGCTCATCCACTTATTGTCCAAGGTATTTCTCTAAGACTAAATTGCAGGGAAAGAAATGATTGCATTATGAAAAAGTTTCCTCACTGGGAGTTCCCTACACAATAAAGTCACAGGTCCAATTCATAATAAACAGACAGACAGACAGACAAATAAATAAGGGAAATATGTTAGATGAATCTATAGAATAGCTATAGAGAGAACACTAGGTTCTGTGTTTGAATCATAGCTCCAATAACCACTAATTATCATACCACAATAATAAAGTCTACATTTACTTGCTGGGAATACTTTCGAGACTTTAAAAGCCATAAAAATGTGGATTATCATTATTTTCAGTAGAGATATCAAATTCTGACTGTTATAAATTGTGTTGTCTTGGGAACCATCTTTTATTTTTTTAATTAAATTTTATTTTATTTTCAAACAAAGATGAATTTTATTTCCCTCCCACTTTGCCTCTGTCTTACCTTAGAAAGCAAGAGAACAAAACTTCTGTTACAAAGATATACAGTCAAACAAGTCTTTTATTTTTTTGGAGGCAGTTGGGGTTAAATGACTTGCCCAGGGTCATACATCTAGTAACTATCTGAGGCTGGATTTGAATTCAGGTCCTCTTGACTCCAGGGCCAGTGCTCTATCCACTGCACCACCTACTTGCCTTAAGTAAGTCTTTTGAAACATTAGTTAGAAGCTTAAAGTGATGATACTTTGAGGCATCTTTAAAACTCTGTGACTCATTATGTTTTTTCCATTGTCTTTGAGGCTTAGAATTAGCATTCAAACTCTGTTTCTGCTAAATCCATTATTTTTCATCATGTGATTGTGAATAAAGAGTTTGGTGGTCATTAGCCCTACAGCGTGAGTGCTCCCATCCTTGGTGCTATAGAAATGGAGTTATATAGCTACCCTCCACTTGATGGAATTAGTGTGATACTGAAAAGATGGATAGAAAAGCAGACCTCTGTAAATTGAATCATACTGGCTTCCATCATAAGAACTGAGTTCTGTACAAAGAAACAAATAAGTGAAAGAGATGGAAGAAGAGGTCAGAGCAATGGACAGAAGTTTAGCTTGATATAATGGAAAAACTGGCTGGCAATTGGAGCTTGACAGAAACAGACTGGTCTTGCAACTTACCATAGTTGAGGAGGCAGCTGGGTTCAGTGAGAGGAAAGCTGTGTTTGGATTCAGAGGGCCTGGGTTCAAGTTCCTCCTTTGCCTCTTGCTAGCTGTGTGACTTTTAGCTAGTAATTTAATGTCCCTAGACCTCTGTTTTCTCATCTCTAAAATGAAAGGTCATAGGGCGGCTAGGTGGCACGGTGAATAGAGTACCGACCCTGGAGACAGGAGGACTTGAGTTCAAATACAGCCTCAGACACTTAACACAAAAACTAGCGTATGACCATGGGCAAGTCAACCCCAATTGCCCTCAAAAAGCAAAAAAAAAAAAAGAAAGGTCAGATTAGATGACAGTTAAAGTCTCTGTCAGCTCCAAATCTATGATCTAATGAGTTCTTCATCTTATGGGTAGTAGAGGAAGTTCCTACTTGAATATATGTTGGGCTAAATGACTTTTTTTTTTTCATGGCTAGTAAGTGTTAAGTATCTGAGGATGGATTTGAACTCAGGTCCTTTGGACTCCAGGGCCATTGCTCTATTCATTGCGCCAACTACCCACCCCAGCTAAATGACTTTTGAGGTCCCTTTCAAATCTCTGGTTTAATGATTTGACATTCACGTTTCTTTGATTAGAAAAGTTTTGAAAATGATTTTTTTGTTTCATCTTGACAGATGAGAAAGCATTTTTACTATTATTAGCATTAAAAATGTCATTGAATTATTTATTATGGATAGTGATATGAAATTATTAAAATTATATTATTTAGAATTATGATGAATATTAGATAATTCTATTTAATTATTAAAGTTATTTAAAACATTAATATTTTATTTATTATTAGTACAACTAATAAGAATAAGAGGGTATTAGTTTGGAAGAAAGTGATTTTTGTTTATGAATGACTAGAAAGCCACCCTTAACATTATGTGCACATCTGAAAAACAAGGGGTTGGACTAGATTAGAAAAAAAAACATGACTCTGCACTTAGAAGGCCTGGGTTCAGATCTTGCCTCTGATGCTACTACCTTTTTGATCTGGGTCAAGGAACTTAACCTCCTTGGGCCTCAGTTTCCTTAGCTGTAAAAATGAGGGCACTGAACTATGTGGCTTCTAAAGTACTTCCAGTTCTATATTTATGATCCTTCTAGATTTTATATCCTAGGATTTTATTAAAATTATGCCTCATTTGGACCATCCGTGAAAAATAAATTCTATCATCTAAGACATTTCATTTAATTTGAGGAAGTTTTATAGTTTTTAGTAGTTTTTTGTCTGTGTATATATGTATATGAAGGGTACATTTATTACATGTATAATATATGTATTTATTATGTATTATATGTATTTACTGCTGCCTATATTTGTTATATGTATTACATTTATTACATATATAAGTTATATAGAGAGATAACATGTATGGAGATAGAGTGAAAAGCTTATTGTTTCTGGAGTTCGATGTGACTTTGGGTGAATCTTCAGTTCTCCAGGCCTCAGTTTCCTTTTCTATGAAATGAAAGCATTATACTATATTAGAAAACATTATACTATAGTATAGTACACATACTATACTATACACTAAATAAATTTTTTAAAAAATATTATGAATTTAATAAAGATTAACAAACATGGGGCGGGTAGGTGTTACAGTGAATAGTGCACCAGCCCTGGAGTCAGGAGGACCTGAGTTCAAATGAAGCCTCAGACACTTAACACAAACTAGCCATGTGACCTTGGGCAAGTCACTTAACCCCAATTGCCCTACCTTCCCCCCTCCAAAAAAAAAAAAAAGCAAAAAAATTTTTTAAATTAACAAACATTTTAATATACAAAGATAAAAAATAAAAAGAAACCATGAAATTCTGTTATGCATCATTTCCCCTGTGACTCATAGCTTGAGTCTTGTGTTTATATGTATGAGTGTGTAATTATAATTTAACATGGCTATATCAACACTGGCTTGATTGTGTGTCCCCTTCTGAACTTCCTTTTGCTTTATTTTGTTCATTTTTTAATGATTCATTTGTTCTTTTCTTTTCTTCCATTTTAAGTATCAATATCAACTACCCTCTCATTCTTTCTTCTACTCATCTCTCCCCCACCCCACAAAGAAAAATAGATGCCCTTCTTTGTAACAAATAAATACATGCATAAACAGATTCACACATTGACAGTGTCTGAAAATGTATGTTCCAAACAGCACCATTTTAGACCGTTGTTTCTGTGCTAAGAGATGAGGTAGTATGGTTGGATGACTTCTCAGCTCCAGCAACACTGCATTGGTATTCCTGTCCTATTCCCCCCATCCCCACCAGCTGAATGGACATTGTCTTTTTTTTGCCATCTTTGCCACTGTGATAGATGTGAAGTGTAACCCCAGTTGTTTAAATATGCATATATCTTATTATTATAAGGCTGTACTCCCTTTATACTTCTGAAAAATGGAAAGTTATAGATAGATAATGAAATGTATGGGTGAGGTCTTTCAGGTATAATTGGAGCATTATAGGGAATCTGAAGTTTTGAACATAGATTGCTTCAGTCCATTTTCCTCAGTCCCTCATTTGAGTATGAGAGAGGAAGATATTACCATAGATTAGGGTGAGGTCCCTCTCCCAGGGAACCCAACTCTGAACCAGAAAGAGTAGTCAAGAAGCAGAGGCTATGTCCCTCCCACCTCCTCCCTGGGAAGTTGCAAACCTCAGAGCTGAGGACTTGAGGGAGTGGGATTGGAGAGAGTTTGTAGATGATTCCTGTATCTATTTACCCAGCCCTAGTGAACTATCATCACAAATTGTCTAGCTGCCTCTTGGACATCTCCATTTGGATATCCTACAGGCGTCTCAGACTTGCCATGTTCAAAAGAGAATGCATTATCTTTTCTCCAAATCTTCTCCCCTTATGAACTTTCTGGGTATTTCTGAGAGCATCATCATCCTTTCAGAGATCCAAGCTCACAGTCTTTGGGTCATCTTGGACTCCTCCCTTTCACTCATCCCCCATATCCAAACAATCACCAAATTTTGTCATTTCCACCTTCATCCCCTTTTCTTCACTCATACAGCCGCGACCCTAGTTCAGGCCCTCATCACTTCTCATCTGAACTCCTGTGATAGCCTTCTCATAGTTCCTCTGCCTGTAGTCTCTTCCCCTCTCCAATTTATTCTCCACTCAGCTGTCTAGGCCCTCTAAGGCAGCTAAGTGACACAGTGGAGAGAATACTGGGCTTAAAATCAGGAAGACTCCTTTTCATGAGTTCAAATCTGGCCTCAGAAACTTAACTATGTGACCCTGGGCAAGTCACTTTAATGCTATTTGCCTCAGTTCCTCACTTGTAAAATGAGTTGAAGAAGGAAACGGTGAACCACTCCAGTGTCTTTGCCAAGAAAACCCCAAATGGGGTCACAGAGAGTCAGACACAACTGACCTTGGAGCTCGAGAAGCTCCTTTGGTGCCCATTCAGGCAGCTGGAGCCAGATCAGTATTATGTAATCATTAATCGCTAATTACATAATACAGATAGAGGATTCAGAATTAGTCAGTATTGGGAAAAGTAAGAGATGGATCCAACTTTTGGTGAGATACAGTCTCTGACCATCACAAAACTTTTTGGTCACTTTGTGATCATATTCATTAGCCAACATGAAACCAATTTACAGGAGAGATCATAAACAGAAGGAGAAAAATAAAATGAAGCAAGTTAAAAAAAATATCCCCTAACTTCTTTGGGGCAGACCCAAGCTAACCTAGGAAAGAAGGGGTACTTTCTACTGGACACAATAGGAATCTCTTTTTATAATCTTTTTTCAGCGTTCACATTATTGCTCCCCTATACCTACACCCCTCTCCTCCTTCAGCAACTTACTGGTTGATGAGGATAATTATAGCCCTCTGTCCATTCAGTAAGCACCCACACCCATCACTGGCATTTACATTATAAGTGGAAGCCCATTCACATAAAATAATCATTAGTTTCTATGAAAGATACCAGTCGGTTTTGTTTTACATTAAGAGACTGGGGGCAAACCAAATCTGTCATCATAGATTGAATTTTCCTTTCCTTTTTTTCCCTCCCAAAATGATTAAATTTCTAATTTCATTTTAAATTTCTTCCTTAACTTCTTCCAGCGACTTCTGTAGTTGTTATAACTCTATCCCTTTTTTTCCCCCTCTGAGGCTTTTCTCACAGTTGTTGTGGAATCACATCTGTTGATCCCATTGGCGCTCCTGAGTGGGCTGGATATGACCTTGTTAGGTCCTGTGCCCTACATAGTCTGATTGCTGCTGCTGATCTCAATTCCTCAGTTCCTGTAGTTGGGCTTAGTTGTCTGGGAATTCCCTGTGGGCCTTACCTCACTTTGATTCTGTCATTTTTACCTTGAATAATTCCCTATTAAGAGTTGACTTTGTCCTCTGCTGAGACCCTAACAAGCCCAAGCAGGATGCTGGAGACCATTTTAGTCTCTGGCCTCTTGCATAGTCCTCTTGGTACTGGCTCACAGGTATTGAGTTGTCCTTTGCTCTTATAGCTCCAAGGAGTGCATGATAGGATCCTGTGTCCCTGTATAGTGACTTATGAGAACTGGTTTTGTCCCTTCTTCTGTTATGATAGGCCTTAGGTTCCTGATTATCAGAGTTTGGAATAGCTTGCTCAGAGCACTGGCTAGCTAGTTACAGGTCTGCTGGTAGGACTTGTAACTGCTTGGTTTGCTTGGTGGGACTCTTCTCTTGACCTGTACTGATGGGATCATTTACCTGCTCTTGGCTTGGTTTCCATGGCATATAGGATTCCTTTCCCCTATCTGCATTATTTATCTAAGCTCCTTCTTTCTTTTTTGGTGAGATCCTGTATCCACTAATTTCTGATCATATTCTTGCACAGTCCTGGACTAGATGAAGGGGTTTCTGATTCCTTTGGTTTTCTTTGTTATTGTTCATTTTCTGATATCTGCTGGGGTTTCTGTGAAGCACTAGGCTTCTTTATTAACTTTCATGTCACTTCCTCATTTGAAGTCAAGATGAGATGATTTTAATGGCTCCTCCCAGCTTTAATTCTATGACCTTATATTTGTTTGGTATTTTACAGTTTTCATAGCTTATTCATACATGTGTACACGTGCACATGCACGTGTGCACACACATATATGTAAATAATCTCTTTTGATCCTCACATGCTTTTGAATTAAGCAAAATAGATATTGTTCTTTATTATAGATGAGAAAAAAAGAAATGATAAGTAGGGTGGACTACCATAGTATTCACTTATTCACTCATTTATTCAACCACAATTTATTAAGGGTCTTCTAAGTGTTGAGCACAGGGTCATTGTTTTTTTGTTGTTGTTTTGTTTCTTTTTGGAGGGGGGAAGGTAGGGCAATTGGGGTTAAGTGACTTGCCCAAGGTCACACAGTTAGTTTTTGTGTTAAGTGACTGAGGCCAGATTTGAACTCTAGGGCCAGTGCTCTATTCACTGTGCCACCTAGCTGTCCCTGGGTCATTGTTTAAGGAAATACAGGTTATAATTTAGCTCTTGACTCCAGTGCACCATAGATATTCAAGGACTGAGAAGAAAGGGTTGGAAGCAGCCCACTCAGCTGAGAAAGGAGAAGGAACTCTTGTTTTAAACCCGTTAAAACCTGCCTGATTTAAATCAATTATCTTCTTATGCCCAAATTAATTTCGTTCTGAGATGTGTTATTAAGTCATATAATGTATGTAATAATTCTGCTGGTAGTAGACTAGTCAAATTTTCATTTCCCCCCAATGTTTGTTTTCTTTAAAACTTCGGTAGCATCTGAAGAAAATTCACCAAAGTGTTTGGTTTTCCTTTCTAACTCAGAGACAAGTGGTGATAATCATGTTCCAAAGTTTAGAAAATTATACACAAATTATCAATTATGTAAATGGTTAAACAGTTTCTGTGCCTCATCAAGGGAAATTATGCAACTCTGAGGGAATAGGAGTTTCAAACAAGATGTTGTTATTTATTAAAATTTGCTAAATTGTTGCATATAATTTCCAGTAACTTTATCAAAACACTATAACCATTTACATTCCAGGCAGGATGCTTTTTCTTTAAACGTTTTATTGAATGTGTTATCAGAATTATGTCCATTTGTCAGGTCTAGACAAATTTGGAGAGTAAACTAGGGAATCTCTTCATCTCCTTATCTCTCTTTCTCACTCTTTGAAGCTACTTGTAGCCTTCAGTCACTGCTTCTTTGTATGTATGTGGGTCTTCAACTGTGTCTTGAATATTCTTGAACCAATACTCCAAGCTGTTAGATGGGGTGCTTCCCTCTTGGGGGAGCAGCATCATTGATAGATGCTATAGAAGATGGGGAATCCAATCCATCCAAACCAATGAACATTTTTTTAGTGCCAGGCACTGTGTTAAGTACTGGTGATACAATTAATAAAAAGAAAGACAGTCCCTGCCCCCAAGGAGCCCATTATCTTATGAAAGAGGGCACAACATATAAAAGGAGATGGAAAAGCAAAGTGGGGTGATGGAGTAGACCAGGGGAAGGGATATCTTATTTGGTAGAGTAGAAACCAGGCAGAGAAGCAGATGCAGAATGGTGTGAGCAAAAGTCCAATTTTTAAAGGAAGGCATTGGGAGGAGTTTAGTACTGTATTCTCCAGCTTTCCTATCGAGAGGAGTGGAGGCTGAGGGAGCTGGTGTCCATCAGCCCTTGAGTTAGCACCATGGTGGTGAGTTTAGAAGTCATTAGCTTAACCAGGAGGGACATCTTGTTTGGTGGAGTTGAAATTAGGCAGAGCAGATGTCAAGTGTCCAGGATATGCAGGATATGTCCAGGATATGTCCAGGATATGCAGGAAGCAAGATTCCTACCTTTTTCCCTTCCCTGATTTCTGCCTCTCCCTTTCACTGACCAGAACTGCCAAGCTGTGTCTAGGGCATAGCTATCTAAATTCCTGCAAGGCCATGGTCAATTTTGCTGATTGAATGGTGCTGCTACCTTCTAACTCAATCATAGATGTTGCTAGTTTGTAAATGGATAGCAAAGTGTCAACATCTTGTTGATGTCCTAATATGTTACCACCATGAACGTATCTTGTGACAGCATTAACTAACCTGGGAGGGGGGCAGGGTGGAGAAGGGGAACCAAACCCCTTAATATAAAATAGGAACAACAATAATTATAGACCCTGGCTCACCACCCATTTTGGGAATGAGACTGACAAGTGCTAATCATTAAAAATACTAACTTTTCTATGTCAATTCAAAATTTCCAAGCACGTTTCTCACACTTTGAGGCAGATAGTGCCAATATTAATACCCCCATTTAATAGTTGAAGATATTGCAATCCAGAGAGATTAAATTATTTGCTCATGGGCAAATATCAGATCAGTGCTCTTTCCACTATTATAAATATGATACACATACTTGTGTAGATCTCATATATATTATATATGATATATGTCATATACAGTATTTATAATATATATGTAAGTACATACACACATAGGGGTGGGGTGGGGTTGGTATATCTTCTGATCTCTTTGGAGGACCCAAGGGAGAGAATTCCCCTAGGGGAAAGGTAAGCATACAGCTTGTGCTCCTGCAGGGAAAACTACATGTGGTAATGGGGAGAACATTTTACAGGGGAACAAGATAGGACTGTGAAAGAGACAGTGAGTAGGAGGGTTCAAAACTAAGAGGGCAGCTAGTTTACCTCAGGAAGAATGCTATGAAAGTAGCAACACTATGTGTTAGAGAATGATGGCTTGTCTCATGCAATATCTCTGCCCAAGACAACATTCTTTTAGGGTGGTGGTCCTATGGCGGTGGTGGCTAGCCATGGTTGCTCATTGCTTTGATGTTTCAGCCTCACTGGAGGCTTGTTTAGCATTTCCCTCCTTAGAATACTCACCCTGAATCCAAAGGCCAGGGACTGGTGGGACGGCACTGGTGGAAGACATCCTCTAACTCTCAGACATTCTTTTTCTATACTACTTCACGTGTTCTCTTGCTGGCTTCAGGGTCCCAGGACACTCAAGAAGAACAAGGATGGGATCTGCAATTATGGTCAAATCCATACTTGCTGCTGTCCTTGTGACATGGTGGAATCTCTGCTCAAGTCCTGTTAGATGCTGATCCCTAAGACTTCCAGTGGCTTGTCAGACAGCCCACTGTATGAACCTTTCTCGAAAGACACAAGGCACAGAGGAACAGTAACACAAAGCCACCCAGATGACCAGATTCTCTAGGATGGCAGGACTCATTTGACAAGACAGTGATTGTTCTTCTCTTGTTCTCCCTCCTGACAACCCAACACTTCACATGCATTGTGAGTATCCTTTTAGGAATGCTAACCCAAAAGCACAGGCTAAAACTGACTTTATAGGTGAGTTCTAGGTAGCCTCAGAGAAGAGGGGCAATAATTTCAGCACTTAGCGCAGTACCTGGAATATAGTAGGTGTTTAATAAATATCTATTGACTGATGGAATACTATTCTTCTACAAGAAATGATAAACAGGATGGTTTAAAAAAATCTGGGAAGACCTATATGAACTGATGCAAAGTGAAGTGAGATGAATGAGGAGACATTGTACACAGTAACGACATTATAATGATGATCAAAATTGTGAAAGACTTTTAACTACTCTGATCAATACAATGGTCCAAGACATTCTGAAGGACTCATGATGAAAAATGCTACATTCAGAGAGAGAACTGGTTAAGTCTGATTGCAGTTTGAAATATAATTTTTCCACATATTTTTTTTACTTTTTTGTTTACAATGTGCCTAATATGGAAATATGTTTTTCATGATTTCACATGTATAACTGATATCATATTGTTTGCTTTCTCAAGCATGGGGGAAGGACTGAAGAGAGGGAAAGAATTTGGAATGTAAAACATTTTAAATGAATATTAAAAGTAATTAATTAAAAACTTTTGAGGTTGGGGAATTTTTATTTATTGACTGACTGACCTACTCATGCTAATAACAATAGTTTTTGCCTTTCAGCTCCACAGATTGATGGTCCTTCCTGCTTGTTTGTGGTCTTTTTTTTTTATTATTCATTTTGAACTTAAATACAAAAAGACACAGAAAAGAGACCATTTCTATGTACATAGCATAACATAAACAGAAGGTTCAATTAAAACCATGAATTTCCATTTCATACTCTTTACTTTTTTAAAAAAAAATCTATGTAATAAATACTACTCGTCATTTTCAAAACTATTCTGTTTTTCTGTGCTTCCAAGTTTTCTTTTGTTCTCTATTGGGAACTTTTTATACCCCTACCCACCCTCACCCTAGTGAAGGCTACCATTAGATATAAATATGTATATGTATGAATATATGAACAAATATATATATATATATATATATATGAAACCATACTATATATATGTACTTCTATTTATCAATTCTTTCTCTGGAGGTGGATAGTATCTTCCTTCACAGGTTTTTTGTAGTTGATTTGAGTAATTATGATACTCAAAATGAATTGTTTGTTCAAAGTTTTTCTTATGACAATAATTCTTACTGGGTACATTTTCTCTTGGATCTGCTCATTTCACTTTTCATTATTTCATGTAAGCCTTTCCATGTCTTTTCTAAAATCAACCAGCTCAGGTGCAACTAGGTGGCACAGTGAATAGAAGACCAGCCCTGGAGTCAGGAGGACCTGAGTTCAAATCTGACCTCAGATACTTGATACTTACTAGGTATGTGACCTTGGACAAGTCACTTAACCCCAACTGCCTTGCCTTCCCCCCTCAAAAAAAAAAAAATAAAATCAACCAGCTCATCATTTCTTATAACATAGTAGTATTCTATTACAATTATATACCATAACTTGTTTAACCATTCCCCGATTGAAAGGCATCCCTTAAATTTCCATTTCTTTGCCACCACAAAGAGAGCTGCTATAAATATTATATATATATATTTTTAATAAATATTATATATTTTTATAAATATTATATATATGTATTTTAATAAATATATATTTTATAAATATTTTATATATATAAATTCTTTTCCTTTTTCCCTAACCATCTTGGGAAATAAATCTAATAGTGGTATTTCTGGGTCAAAGGGTATACCTATTTGGACATAGTTCCAGATTGTTTTTCAACATGGTTGGATAGCATTTCTTTAAAAATAATCTCCAGCTAGGTGGCAGTGAATAGAGTACCGACCCTGGAGTCAGGAGGACCTGAGTTCAAATCCGGCCTCAGACACAACACAAACTAGCTGTGTGACCTGGGGTTAAATCACTTAACCCCAAATTGCCCTGCCTTCCCCCTTCTAAAAAAGGAAAAGCAAAAAAAATATTCTCACTCCTTTCTTCTTTGAGATGGGAGATTGACTCCTTATATCTGGGAAGAGTTGATGTCAATCAGCAAGGAGTAGAAATGATTTCTCTTTTTGTTGCATTGCCATATGGTTGCCAAGACTTTGGTTGTTGTAAGTAACAGCTCTAAAAAACTAAGAGTCAGAACTGAAGATCTCAAATACCTATAGGTTCGACAAAATTTATGGAAGTTATTAAGGTCATTAGGACTACTTTCCTTGTTGGACAGTGACTAAGTCCATAAAGTTTTCAGAGGCTTTGCAGTCTTCCAAAGCTGGGATCCATAATACATGGTGGTTGGCATTTTTTTTTACTTTTAAGATTTATTAAAATGTATGCTCTAGACCTCTCTCACAGAGCCAAGTTTATTATCTCTCTTTTCAGGGTTCCAGTGGGTAAGGTTAAAGTATTTTTTTTTTCTCTGTCATCAGCTTGAATCCTCACTGGTTATGTTCTACCCATTTGTTAGGGGCCTATAACTAGTACCCAAATTCCATTTAACCACTGAACACTGGGTAATTTTTACAAAGGGACATTACTTAAAAGGTGTAGCAAGAACAAATGTATAAATGTGTCTCCCAATACCTTTGGGACACTCTCTCCTATAATACCTTAGTCTCTGGGCTGGTAGACTGAAGACTTTGCTAAGTTCCTATATAGCATTGATCCCACAAAATTCACATCTAAAGGCAGTATCTCTACTGGACAAATCCTGATTTCAACTTTCTTTGGCAGGAGTCCAAAAGATCACTCCTAAGGATTGCTCTTTGTTTTTCAGGGTATTGGTGAGGAGCTGGCTATAACACCAAGTCTGGAATCCAGGTTCTGGAATGTTAAGACTACAGAGAACCCTCACAATAACCTTTTGAACTCAGTAGGTCATAGGTCTTCACTTCCTTCACCCAGAATGGAAGAAGAATAAATGAAACAGACAAGAACAGAGGCTTATTTCTTGCTGCGAAGGAGGGGATGGTATGGTGGGGAGGTGGGGGAGGGGGGGAAGGGGAAGAACATACCTCTTCCTGCATGGTCTTTCACCGGATACCTTGAGTAGAACAGTTGCCAGGTTCCCCCAGACATGAATTAAGTATAAAGGATTTCTCTGAAGTTAACAGGCCTTTTTGAATGCCTCAATAGTCAGTCAAAGAACCTCTTCTTCAACAAATGGTTAGATGATTAGAACCAGTTACAGACTGTCTATGAAGGCTCCATATTCCTGCCAAGGTCTCTCCTTCTTGCACCATGAGGATTCTCTTGGACTAAAGTCTTCCACACAGAGAAGTTGCATCAACCAAGCAAGTTGATGGGGTCTATGCATAAGCTAGGCCCCCATTATATCATTAACAGGTATAGAACAGGAAAAAAAAAGAAAAATAAATATTTCAAGAGGAACCTTAAGACAAATGAATGAAAGCTTGTCTCACATAGTGTCTCTGCTTATACAAATACTGTGATTGTTAATACTACTAATACTAGATAAATATATAATATAGGAAATTATATATTATATATTATACATAATATATTATATATAACATATACTAATTATATATTATGTATTAATTAATTAATAATATAATTATATGTCACATATAATTATATATATTATATGTAACATAGAAAAATATAGAATGTGTCTATATCCTACATATTTAAATTTTTATATTTTATATAATATAAATATAAAATATATAATTGATTTGAATTATTTTAATATATTTATTTATTATAATAAAATATATTTAGGCATATTGTATATTTATATATAATATATAAAGTATGCTTATATAAATACTATATAAATATGTAAAATAATATATTGTATAAATATGTATACAAATAATATGATAATTATTAGTAACAACCAAATAATAATCAATAATGCTAATAACCAAAGGATTGACTCTAATAAATGGAATTGAAGTATTCTGGTTAGTGGATAGTTGGAATTTTTTACTTTTATTTTTATTTTATTTTTTGCTGAAGAGAGGAGGTAGAAGATTTCAGTCTCCTTAAATTATTGCACATAAGTAGTGACAAGTTCCTATCTATTAGTTGATCAGTCATTTCAGTCATGCCAGACTCTTTGTGACTCCATTTGGGGCTTTCTTGGCAAAGATACTGTCTTGGTTTGTCATTTCCTTTTCCATCTCATTTTACAGATGAGGAAACTAAGGCAAACAGGGTTAGGTGACTTGTCAAGGGTCACATAGCTAGTAAGTATCTTAGACCATATTTGACCTCTGGAAGATAAGTCTTCCCAACAACACTCTACCCACTGTACCACCTAGCTGCCCTGTCTATACTGTTCCATAAAAGGGCAGTGAGATTTTGTGGAGCTGGATAGAGGATAAAGTGTCTTTCTCCCCTTATCACTACTATCACAGATGTGGACTGTTTAGCCTCCACTAGATTCTCATTACTATTATTCTTTTCTCTTCATCTCTTATCCCATTCTCCACTTTCCTCAGACAACCACCTCACTCTCAGCTGATGATCTCCTTTTCTACTTTTATGAAACAAAACAAACTTAAGGCTATACAGCACGAATTCCCTTATCTCTCCTTGCTTATATTCCAAATCTTTATATCTTTACTCTTTCTCTTTTCATTCCCTCCTATTTTAGAAGAGATAGTATTTCTTCTTGCCAAGCCTACCCACCAATCATTCAAAAAAGGCCTGTTAACTTCAGTGAAATCCTTTGTACTTAATTCATGTCTGGGGGAACTTGGCAACTCTTCTACTCAAAGTTTCTGGTGAAAGGCCATGCAAGAAGAGGAATGTCCTTCCCCTCTCCCCTCCCCAAGAAATAAACACATCTGTGTTTCTTGATCTTACCCTGCCTGCCTCAAGAAAACTGAAATTAGGCCTTGTAATCATCTTGGGCAAATTATTTAACCTCTTCGGACCTATTTTCTCATTTGTAAAATGAGGGAGATCAGATAAAATAATTGGTAAAGTTTCTTCCAGTTCTAACATTCTATTACTTATTATTTTCCTTCTCTTTTGTGTATAGTCTCTCTATTAACTTGACTTTAGCCCACAAATATTTTGCAAACTCTTCTTTCTTCTACCCCCCCTAAAAAAATTCTTGACTATTCTCTCCCTTCAAGTCACTCTTCCCTCCTTTATATCATCAAACTTCTTTTAAATGATGGTGTCTGATGTGGAAATACGTTTTGCATGATTACACACAAATAATCTATATTAAATTTCATTCTGTCTCAGGGAGGAGGGAGGGAGGGAGGGAAGGAGGAAAGCAGGGAGAGAATTTGGAACAAAATTTTAAAAAACAAGCATTAAAATTTTTCTTTACATGTAATTTGGAAAAAATAAAATATTATAAAAATCAGTAAAATTATTGTATCCAATTAATGTATTGACTTCTTCCCCAATTATTTCTTCATCCTTTGCCATCTTGCTTCCGTCTCAATCATGTTATTGAAATTGCTTCCTCAGAAGTTAATAATTTTCTTCTAACCACCAAAGTCAAAGGTCTTTTGTCAGTCCTCATTCTTCTTGCACTTTGACCTTTTTGTAGCATTTGACACTGTCTGCCATTCCTTCCTTTTTAATACTCCCTAATTTCTTGGGTTTCAGAACATCAAACCCTTCTGGTGGCCCTCCTATCTCCCCTTAGACCTTATTCTTGGTCATCTTTTATGACTCCTATTCCTGCTGGAGGAAGGCATTTCTCAAAATTCTGTCTTCTATTTTCTCCCTTTTCTTCTGTATTGCTTTCACTCACTTTCATGGTTTCAACGATCATATCTATGAGGGAGACTTCCTCCTGAGGGCCCCAATCTGTGTTCCAGACCCACATTCCTCAACTTTTTGATGGCTATTTCTACCTGGACATCTCACTAACTTCACACATTTATTGCTTCCAAAAGGGAACATGTAATCTTTCTCCCCAAGTCACTCCTCTTAACTTCTTTAGTTCTATTAATAGAATTACCATTCTTCTACCTTTCATCTGTGCATAAACTCTTGAAGTTGTCTTTGATTCTTTCTTTCCCCTTACCATCACATCTAAACAGCCACTATGTTTTGTTGATTCTGTCTAGCATTCTTGTCTAGCATGCACTCTGCCTACCCGTGCCATTGAAGGTCTACCCATTCTTCAAGGTGTTGGTCAGAGAGATGTTACTCACTCCATGAAGTTTGCCTTGATGCCTGCAGCTGAAATTAATTTCTGCTCTAACTCATAGCACCTTGTCTGTTTGTGTCTGGTTCACATATTCTAATTTATAGTATTATTGAATTTTTTTTTCTTTTTGGAGGGCAGTCGGGGTTAAGTGACTTGCCCAAAGTCACACGGCTAGTAAATGTTAAGTGTCTGAGGCCAGATTTGAACTTAGGTCCTCCTGACTCCAGGGCCAGTGCTCTATTCACTGCACCACCTAGCTGTCCCCTATTATTGAATTTTCATGTTTTTAAATTTGTTTATTATTTATTTATTATATTTTTATTACTATTCTTGTATTAGCTATCTCTTACAAGAGAATAAATTTCTTGTTTTTGTATTTCCTTTAGCACCTAGGCCAGGGTGAAGGATCAGGAGAACTTAAGTTGCTTTGTCTCTTCTACGTCTAGAAAACTGTGTTCATT
Organism: Gymnobelideus leadbeateri; assembly: GCA_011680675.1. NCBI lineage: Eukaryota > Metazoa > Chordata > Mammalia > Diprotodontia > Petauridae > Gymnobelideus > Gymnobelideus leadbeateri. The sequence goes on along the minus strand of WOXC01000015.1, from coordinate 57,063 downwards.
CCCAGGAACCACCATTTAGGGACATTAACAAGCTAGAGACCAGCCAAAGGAGGGCAGCCAGGGAGGGAGATGGCATTTCAAGTACTCAGAAAGTGTTTGTTATTCTCCTTTCCATCTTTTACCTCTCCTTATTGAATGTTTACTTCCTAATCACCTACACAGAATTTGAATCACCGAGTCATAGAATTTCAGCGTTGGATGGTACCTTTGTGGCCAATGAGTGCAACTCATACCTGAAAGGAATTCTCACTATAACATAACTGACAAGTGGTCATCCAGTGTCTGATTGAAGACCTGCAATCAGTAAGTCAGTAAATAAGCATTTATTAAGCTCCTACTATACACCAGGCACTTGTGCTTAATTCTGGGGGTACAAATGAGAAAAAGAAAGATAGTTCCTGCCCTCACAGAGCTCACAATCTAATGGGGGATATTATATGTGCGTGTCATCATCATCTACAAGAAAAGGTAGCATGCACAGTGGCCACACCCCAGTAAAACAATTTTGACAGGTAGGCTACACCAGGTTGAGGGCAAACAACAGGCCTCAAACCCATCAATAAGTTAGGGGGGTGTCTACCCCAAGCATGTGAAGACTTTGCATAACAGAATGGGCACATGAGAACAATTGGTTCCAGTGATCATGAAGGTGGCTGAAGCAGGTGCTGTGGAGCCCTTAGAGCTTGGTCAGATATCAAAGATGCCATGGTCATCTGCTGCATCCTGTCTCATCACCCGTCATCCTGAATTTTGTCCTGCCACTGGACTTTGATGACTCTGGAAGAGAAAGTGGGGCTGATGACTTTGTGTACTTCTGCCTCACTTAAATCCAATTCACCCAGGAGTCAAGGTGTCATCCCATGATGTCATTGGTCGTCTTTGAAACAAAGGAAGAACAACAGTTGTTCTCTCCAGAAGGAGCTCAAGCCATTTTGGGATAGCTCTCATTGTTAGAAGTCTTACCTGTTAACAAATGTAAATTTACCTCTGCAGCTTCGATCCACTATTTCTATTTCTGCCCTTTCGGGCCATACAGTACCCATCTAATTCCTCTTTTACATGACAGGCCATCAAATACTTGAAGATAGCTATCATAAACTTAACATGATATTCTACTTTAGGCTAAAATCCTTAAGTCCTTCAACCAATATCCATTGAATTGACACTCAGCCTCATAGACTTGAGCCAGTTCCCCCCATCCTGGTTGACCTCTTCCGACTATTCTTCAGTTTGTCTCCAATATCCTCTTTAAAAGGTGATACTCAGAACTGTACACAGTTCTCCAGATGTGTACTGACTAGGGTGGTTTAGGTTTCCCTGATCTTAAAAAAACCCTTTCCTTGACATGGCCATCCCCTCAAACTATTGTCCTATATCTCTTTTGCTAAAGTCCTAGAAAGAATAGTCTACACTAGGGGTGGGGAACCTGTGTCTTCCAGGTCACATGTGGCTTTCTAGGTCCTTGGGTGTGGCCTTGTGATTGAATCCAAGTTTTATAGAACAAATACTTTTATTAAGGGGATTTATTTTGTGAAGTTTGGATCAGTCAAAGGGTCACTTGAGGGCCTAGAGGGCCACATGTGGCCTTGAGGCTGCAGGTTCCCCACCCCTGCTCTACACTCTTTGCCTTCATTCCCATATTACTCATTTGGTCCCCCAAATCCTTACCATTTGGCTTCTGCCTTAATCATTCTATGAAGCTACTCTGAAAACTCTACGGCAATCTAATTGTTAATTTCAATGACTCTTTCCTACTCCCCTTCATCCTGTCTTAAGTATTCAGTGCCACTGACCTTCCAGATACTTTCTCATCTCAGAATCTCAAAATATGAAGGGAACTCAGTGGCCATCTAATCTAACTCATATCTGACCACTCTCATCACCCTATCACCCCACCATTCTTACTGAGATTCCATGTTACTACTCTCTTCTGGTTCCCCTTTTCCCATTTTACTGCTTCTTCTTGGTCTTTTCCACTGTTTCCATCTTCAGGCTCCTTCAGTCTTCTAAGTTCTGGGTGTTCCCTAAAGCTCTATCCTAGGTCCTCTCTCCTTCCTCTTCTTTCCTTCCTTCCTTCTTCTCCTCTTCTTCCTCCTCCTCTTCCTTCCCCTTCCCTTTCCTCTTTGTATCTCTGTCTCTCTTTTCCTGATACCACTACCTCCTTTGGTTATCTCTCCTATTCCGTGGCTTCAGTTATCACCACTATGGAGGTGATTCCCAATTATCTACCTATACTACTAATCTTTCCTTTGAACTTTATTCTCTCATTTCCAACTGCCTGCTGGACCTTTCTACCTTGATGTCCTGCTGGGAGACCTCAAACTCAGCACATCCAAATCTACTCTTTTTCCAAACTCCCTTATTTATATTGATGGCACAGCCATCCTCATAATCATTTTGGATTAAACTTGAACCATCAGATCATAGATTTAGATCTGGAAGGGAACTTAGTGACTATCTAGTCCAATCTTATTTTACAGGAATGGAAACTGAAGCCAGAGAGGTTAATATAGCTACTAGATTGACAAGTTGGAATTGAACTATGATCCTTTGACTCTAAATTTAATTTATTTTCTATTGCACTATACCATCTAATCTTTGACTATTCCTCCTCCCTCACCCTCAGGATTCAATCATTTTTCAAGTCTTGTGGATTATCCCAACTACAGCAGTTGACATCTGTACTCTTCAATCCACTACCACCAACCTAGACCAGGTTCTCACCACCCTTTCCCTCTATTCTCTCTTTACAATCCTTCTTTCTTTACACAGCTGTCAAAATAACCTTAATGCTTAATAATCAATTTTGATTAATAATCTTAATATAGGTCTAACTGCATCAGTCCTCTCCTAACTATTGCTTGCTTTCCAGTTACTTCAAGGATAAAATTCCAGTACTATCCATTTAAAATGCATCACAGTCTAACTCAATCTTCCCTTTCCAGCCTATTGACCATTATTTCCCTTCACAAGCTCTACATTCCAGGCAAACTGGAATAATAGCCTTTCACCAAACTCGTGATGGCAAATTATTAAGCATTCTCTACTTTTTGCAGACTCATGCTAATCATTCCCTGTGCTTAGAATTTACTCTCACCTTATCTCCAATTTTCATAATCCTGGTTCATCTTAGTTTGAACTCTCTCTCTTCTCTCTTTCTGTTCAATTTTATCAGTCATGTTTAACTCTTTGTGACTCTCTCTGGGGTTTTCTTGGTAAAGACACTGGTGTGGTCTGCCATTTCCTTCTATAATTCATTTTACAGATTAAGAAACTGAGGAAAACAGGGTTAAGTGACTTGCCTAGGGTCACATAGCTAGTAAGTGTCTGAGACTGACCCAGACCCAGCACTCTACCCACCGATCCATCTAGCTGCTCTGGATCTCTATTTAGGTGCTACTAAAACATCCCTGATATCCTACAGTTGGATATCTCTCCCTCTTCCCAGAGTTTTTTCCCAGAGTACTCAGAGTCCTCAGAGAGAAAATATGGTTCAATGGAAAGAGTTCACTGGATTTTGGAGTTAGAGGACCAGGGTTCAGATCCCTCCTTTCATTTATTGAATGTGTGACCCCGGGTAAATCACTGAACCTTAGATAGTATTCAGCTGATCAGCTGATGCTAAATGGAAATCTCCTGATTAGTCATATTGCAAAACTGCTTTATGTTCTAATGCAGCTTAAATATTAGCAATAATAATAGGATTTATATCATGCTTTAATGCTTATAGAAATGCTATCTGTCCTCATTTGACCCTCACAAAAGTTTGTGAAGTAGTTCCCTAATTTACAATGAGGAAACTGATGCAATTAAGGTTAAGTAAGCTAGAAACCATCTAAGTTAGGATTCAAACTCAATCTTCCTTCCAAATCCAACACTCTTTCTAGTAAGCTACATAGCTGTCTAGCCTTCCAATTGATTGTAATTGTGATTGTGGGTTTTTACTGATTCAGTCCTGATAGTTTCATTGATGTTTGCTTGAATTCTTTTATTCTTAGCATTTGTGTGTGTGTGTGTGTGTGTGTGTGTGTGTGTGTGTGTATAGGAATAAATTACCTGTCCATCACATTGCATATTGTATAACTTCTCTGGGACTCAGTTTCCTTCTCCGTAAAATGAGGATAATGGGCTAAAAGCATATTTTATTTCTTTCCCTCTTTGGGGGAATTCTAATGTTGTGAGCTATGACTGACATCAACCCTGAGACTCTGGGGTAGAGACTTGTTAATGAGCCAGTGAATATGAAGAAAAGGGAGCTCTCTCTCTCATTAGAGACTAGGTTCCAAAGGACTGAATCTAGTCCAACTTCATGTCTGTGTATCCTATGGAGAGCGGGGACAGTCTTAGTGCCCATGGGCTCAGAGAAGTGGTTTTTCAGTTTTGAAAAAGCATTTGATAAGTTGCCTGGCCTCCAGTCTGGGTGTTTTAAAGCTACAAGCATAGGTATGGGAAGCAGAAACATAGAAAGACAACACAGGCAAGATTCACTCCAGTCCTCAAAGAAACCTGAAGTGGCAGCAGTGGTGAGACTATGAAGGGGGGAGCTGGCTGATTGACAGTAATGAAAACAGAGCCTCTCTCTATGACAGATGGAGCAGGGAGTTTCCTAGGGAGGTATTTCCACTGCAACTGAAGAAAGCCCTTCCTCTCGGTTGGCTTTGATTTGGGAATTGTAACCCTGCTATCTATCTCCTTTCCCTTACTTCCCCAAGAGGCTTTGGGAAAAACTGTATTCTGTTGATTTATGAGGACTTCCACAAAGATTTTATGACTAAGGCCTCCTTATTCAATTTACTTCCACAAAGAAATATTTACTTCGAAGGTATAACAAATATACTCCACCCCCAACAGCTGAGGGCATGATCCCTTTACACGCCCACTCTCCAGGATCCAGGAAGAGGAAGATTAAGTTCTCAGTTTAACTCAGTTCCTGTATAGCATGGTCCCAAATTCCAAGTTGAAAACCCCTCCTGGCCTTGCCTCCTGACACTCTGTCTTCTTAGGGCTGCTCTGCTAGGTTGGCAACATCTGACTTGGGATCCTGGCTCCAAGGTCACCCACTGTAGTCCCATCTCGTGCCTAGAACTAAAAGGTCATACAAAACCCCCAAACCCCAAGTCTGGTTCTCAGGGCCATAGAACCTAACATGAGGGGAGAAAGATGGACCTTTGCTCAACACTCACTTTAATGCATGGTGTCCTAGCTGTGGCTGAATGAGAGTTTCACCTCTAGACGTGTTGAAAGAAAAAGGGAGACTGTCCTACTTGGATAGTTTTAAAGATTCAGCCTGTTCTGATTATGCTAGATAGAAGTTTGAGCTAAAAAATATACTTCCCTTATTTAACATAAAGCTATATCAGAATTAAGAGCAATAGGTGAAAGTTGCAAAGGGACAAATTTAGGCTAGATGCCAACAAAAACTTCCAATCAATTAGAGGTATTGGAAAAAAAAAGTAAGGTGGGCTACCCCCAGTGGTGGTGGGATTTGTTCTCATTATAAATCTTTAAGGAAAGATTAGATGACCAACTGTCAAATATGTGTGTGTGTGTGTGTGTGTGTGTGTGTGTGTGTGTGTGTGTGTGTGTGTGTGGTAGGGAGGAGTATTAATGTTTTACTCTGTGTTTTAGGCAAAATTCTCCCAAAAAGAATTTTATTTAAGTCAACATTAATATATTCAGGTCATTTCTAGCTTGGAGAGAGATATGTCTAAACAGGCACTCTTGGATATAACTTGCAGCATGAAGATAAGTTTTGGTAATCTTTACAGGAATCTTGAAGAAGAAAAATCACAATATGTAAAAATACAACTTGGGTTAAAATTTCAGATTAGTTAAGTAACAAAGTCACCCTCCCATTTCTCCAGGACCATGCCTTAGGAGGAGTTAATAGGAATCCTCCCAGAGATAATGTCAAGAATTGAAAATCTTCTCTCTATTGAAGTTGAAAGAGAGAAACTCCTTTGTAATGGAAGAGGGCACTTCTCTTGGTTTGGGCCTAGATCAGTCATGTGAATTAGACTTTATCCAAAGATTGATTTCTATCATAAATTCATTTTTCCTTATGAAAGGCCTTTCCCCCCACCTTTCCAAGAGACTTTTATTTTCATTTTTACTGAAAAGGTTTTTAATGTGCTTGCCCAGACTTGTTTCGATGGGAAATTTTTTTCAGGTGTGTTGTGATATATGGCTACTGAGGAGGAATTAGGATGACTTTGTTACACAAGTGTTCAGAAATTTTAATCTGAAATTTTATGATTCTATGAGCTAGAATATAGCATAGAGATGTTCTGGGATCAGGAGTAGGGAACCTGTGGCCTCCAGGTCATGTTTGGTCTCTAGTCCTTAAGTGTGGCCCTTTCATTCCAAGTTTTATAGAAAAAATTGTTTTATTAAGGGGATTTGTTCTGTGAAGCTTGAATTCAATCAAAGGGCCACACTTGAAGACCTAGAGGGACACATGTGACCTTGAGGTCATAAGTTCTGCACCCCTGTCCTAGGTGGAATAAGACCTCCCCCTACAACACACACATTTATCTCAGAGCTGAGTTTGTGATACCCATTTTTCACAAAGAGGCAAATAGTTTGAATAGGAATAGAAACTAAATACTTCTCCTTCCTTAAAGATTGTTGATAGAAAAGTTGAGATAGGTCAGTAAGTTAAAAGTCTGATTGCTAGTCTGTGCTGTGGGTGTTGGTATAAAGGTATAAAAAGGTATAAAAGTTGTTTATACCATTGTATATAAACATTCTACTTTTGGATGAAAAATATATCACTGTTGTTTTAAACAGAATTAAATTTTAATATTGGATCTTTATTACATAATGCTAAATTAAAAAAAAAGTCCAAGTTTTAAATTAAAGCCTTTATCTGATTAATGGTTTCCCCTATATCTAGGCTGAACCCTACCATTCTTCACTTCAGGAAGCTACTTACTCTCCTTACCTCTTCCACCCACCTTACAATTCTTGAGCCATAATCAAATCAATCCTGCCATAGCTCCTGGAAGGGGGTTGTCAATATATTCCCCATCCTAGTAATCTTTTTTTTTTTTTGGAGGGCAATTGGGGTTAAGTAACTTGCCCAAGGTCACACGGCTAGGTTTTTGTTTGTGTGTGCATTAAGTGTCTGAGGCCGGATCTGAACTCAGGTCCTTCTGACTCCAGGGCCAACACTCTACTCACTGCGCCACCTAGCTGCCCCGCTAGTAATCTTTCAAAGTAAAATACTCCCTGCTGGCCATCAGTCTCCTTCATATGGAGTCTCTCCTTTCAGAATGTAAGTTCCCTGAGGGTAAAGATTGATTTTGCTTTTGTATTTGTAAGCCCATGGCATAGCAAAATGCTAGGCACATAGTAAGTGATTCATAAATGCGTTTTCATTCATTTATCTTGCCCATGGTTCTTAAAAACAGTCTTGTGAAAATATAATTAACAGAGTCACACTAATGTGAATTATAGTAGAGGATCAAGCCCAAAGCCAGAGTGGTCTTCTTTAAGGGTCGGGGTCTCCTCTGAAGTGTCTGGGAGTTGTCCTTAATAGGTTTTGAGAAAAGGGAAAAACTCAAAAGTGGAGTTTTCTGGTCCTAAACAAACTTATTTCCGAAAATGATTTATAATGAATCACTGTATTCTGTATCTGAAGTAACAGCTTTCTTATTTCTAATTGAAAGCAAATCCACACTTGGAATTCTCCCTGGGCAAGATAGCCAGCCACCCTGGGGGAATATGAATTGCCAGTACTGATGGGTGCACTCCGGGCTCAGATTCTCTTCCAAAATGACTCTGAAAGGGGCAATGTACTGCAGCAGTAGATAAATTATGTTCAGAGTACTTTATTATGCTCAAACCCCCCAAAACAAAACCACTAACACTGCAGGAACATAATGACATCATTGCCATCCTGTAAATAAGGAAGCTTTATTCAGTGGCTCATTCCAAAGCTAGCCCGTTGGCTAACCCAAATCAGGCAATGAAGGATTACTAAAACATTTCAGGGAACTCTCCATTTTTGTATTCTAAAGTTCCTATCCCTTAGGTAATAAAATTACTATTATAGCTTATAAGTAGATCAGTAGTCAAAGGAACACAGTTCTCAAAATTCTCAAAATATTAAGAACCAAAGAAAGCTCCAAATCATTAAAAATAAGAGAAATGTAGAGCTAAACAATCCTGAGGTTTCACCTTACACCTGGCAAATTCGCAAAGATGGTGAAAGATGGAAATACTATTATAAATGTTATGTAGCTTACCTTTATATAGAAGTCTATCATTAATGTCCTTTGGCACATTACAGTTCTCCCTTCCCCATCATGACTTTACCCACTGCAGTTTCAGTATATCCCAGATCAGCATCAGAAATTATATGGGAATTTGGGGGGAGTTTTGCGAAAGTCACAGACCACAAGAGAAGTCCAGCAGATGAAATAAAAAAAGTTTAGAAACTCAGCCATACATAACTTATATGTATAGTATTATATAACATCAGCATATTTTATCTTTTAATACCATAATTATTCAGATTTATTCTTTGATATGAAGGGAGGATCAAAAATTTTTTCTCAGATTTTCCAGATGGTTGGGGGTGCCATGTCCCTAACTGCCTTGATGTGGAAGAGATAGCTGTATTTCATCTAATTATTATCACAGCACTTTTAGGTAGCCAGGATAGGCATTATTATCCCCATTTTATAGATGAGGAAATGGAGTCTCAGAAATGTATAAAGTGCCAAAGAGTTTACAGAACCCAAACCCCATCCCACATCTTCTGACTTTGCATCTGGCACTCATTTTCCTCTGCCCTTGAGTACATTGACTTGGCAAAGGGAGGATAAATATATATGTACACATACAGCTGAGAGTTGAAACTAAGAGTTTATACCACTAATCTGACCGGAAGTCATGCTTTGCTTCGTTCTTCGTTAAGAATTTTTTGGACCTGATCTATGATTTCATTAGTATAGGGAAGTGCGCCCTCTAATGTAGATCAGACTCTGCTCTGCAACATGGAATCTTGTAGAGGTTGCCTGGGTCATTGAGATGTTGTCCTCTACACTGGTCACCCAGCTAGTAGTTGTCAGAGGGAACACCTGACTCTGCGTCTTCCTGACTCTGAGGTCAGCTCTTGATCCATTGTGCCAGTGGTATCAAACTTTAAAAGAAACAGGGCCACTAATATGTATGCATGTACATGTTGGTGTAACATGTAAGGATCCCAGTAGACTGTGTTCTCACTTGTTTTATCATTAATATTAATTATTGATACTGATTTTGTTGATTTATTATTATCAATACTTTTATTTATTAATTGTTCTCTGTTTTATAATTTTTTAAAAATTTATTTCGTTAAATATCTCCCAACTACATTTTAATTTGGGCCTGTGTTTGGGAGTAGTGTAGGCTGCATGTAGCCTGGGCTTTCCTCATTTGATACCACTGTTACTATGTAGTGCTGCTTCTACAAAATGTGCAAGGGTTCCACCAGCCTTCAGGTGGGAGTGCCTAACAATTCACCTTTACCTTCATGTGTCTTTGTCAAAAGGGCATCTTCATCAAAGGTGGATTGTCTCAACAGTGTTAAGGAAAATCCCCATCTTCTAATAGTAATCCCTATTATCATAAACTTTTGTTTCTGGCTACAGAAGAAGAATTAGCGATCACAATATAATTACATTTCCTCAAAATGAGGTATTTAAATTACTGAATTAGATGACATGACATGGCCATCAGGAATTCGTGATGGAATATCTTACTTTGTTCAGTGTTACCCTCTACTCTTGAAATAATTGTTCTCCAGAAAGAAAGTAAACTTTAACACTTTACTTTTTGGCAGCAAGGTAATTTCTCACAATAACAATTTAATGGAAAACATTACTATCTGAAACCATTATTAGGATCTTGAGTTAAATAATTGGCCCTTTTGCAACTCTCTCTCACATTTTTAAATTATTTTTTTGGTTAATTTGTCCATAAAACAAACTTCTGTAAAATGAATCCCTTTTTCCTCATTGATAATTCATCAGAAAATCACAGATATAGCTCAGTGAAAAAACACAAACTACAGCAAACTTTTATTGAAGATGTAGTTAGGGTGGTAGTCAGGCCCACAGAATGTTGAGTAGCCCAATATTTGTTAATTGTTGTAATATACCCTCCTCACCCCCCAGCACTCCTTTTTTTTTTTTTTTTGGTATGTTTAAAATTATTTGAATATTTAATTTTTTTCAAATTACATGTAAAAATAATTTTTAACTTTGGTTTTTTAAAAATTTGGTTCCAAATTCCCTCCCTCTTTCCCTCCCCGCATTGAGAAGACAAGCAATTTGATATATGTTCTACCTGTGCAGTCATGCAAAACATATTTCCATATTAATCATGTTGTGAAAGAAAACACATGCCAAAAAACCTCAACAAAACAAAACCCTCAAGAAAAATAAAGTAAAAAATATAGCATGTTTCAATCTGTATTTAGACGATCAGTTCTTTCTCTGAAGGTAAATAGCATTTTTCATAAGTCCTTTGGAATTTTCTTGGATCATTGTATTGCTGAGAATAGTTAAGTCATTCACAGTTGATCAACATGTATGCTATTGCTAGGTAAATTGTTTTCCTGGTTCTGTTCAATTCACTTTGTATCAGTTCATGTAAGTTTTTCCAGGTTTTTCAGAAAGAATCCTGCTTGTTATTTCTCATAGCACAGTAATATTCTATCACAATCTCAACGTGTCCACATATATCCAAATCCCCACGGTTGATTAGCATTCTCTTCCTTTCCATTTTTTTGCTTTGGCACATTTTGAACACATAGTGACCCTTCTTGTTAGCCCCCTCACCATCTTCCCTCTCTTCCCTCTGCGACATTTAGTACTGTTGACCCCACTTCCCTGGCATTTTTCTTTCCTTGACTTCTGTGATTCTGGGCAAGACTAGACAAGAAGGAGAAAAAATGACATATTTTCAATAGGAAAGTGAGCTTTCAGCTTGCCAGTATGTCAGATTGAAACATCACAAACCACACATTTAACACAAACTCCCTAGACCAGATTCAAATAGAATTTCCTCTGTTTGGCTTTTAAAACCCTTCATATACTGGAGCCTTCCTATCCTAGACTTCTTAGAACTTCCTCTTGCCTTCCTCTCATGTACTCTGTCATCCAAAGACATTGGTCTCCTTGATGTTCCTGGTATTCTGCACTCCATTTCCCAACTTCAGGTATTTTCACTGGCTATTCCCCATGCCTGGAGCTCTTTCCCTCCTCATCTCAACCTCCTTGGCTTCCTTCAAGTCTCTGTTAAGTCTTGCCTTGTTTAAGAAGCCTTTTTTGGTTCTCTGTAATGCCTTTTTTCTTGGGACTATCTCCAATTTATCCTGTATACTTTTAAAATTTTTTTAAGTATTTTACTTTATTTTTTTTTAATTTCCACATTAGTCATGTCATAAAGAAGAATTAGAACCAAAGGGAAAGACCATGAGAAAGAAGAGACAAAAAATCTTCAATCCCCATCCAGACTCCTTAGGTCTTTCTCTGGATGTGGATACCATTCTCCATCATTAGTCTTTTGGAATTGTCTTAGAATAGATCCTTGCATTGCTGTGAAGAGTTAAGTCAAAGCTGGTAATAGCAATGTTCTCCTGGTTCTGCTCACTTCACTCAGCATCAATTCATATGTCTTCCCAGATTTTTCTGAAATGAGCCTGCTCACCATTTCTTATAGCACAATAGTATTCCATTACATTCATATGCCACAACTTGTTCAGCCTTTTCCCAATTAACGGACATCCTCTCAATTTCTAATTCTTGGCCACTAAAAAAAGAATTACTATCAATATTTTTGTACATGTGGGTCCTTTTCCCATTTTTATGGTGTTTTTGGTATATACTGTGTGTTTCTTGTTTGCACATTGTTGCTTCCTCTTGTTTCCTGCATTAGACTGTAAAATAATTGTTTTCTCTCCTTTTTTTTTCTTTTTGGAGAGCAATTGGGGTTAAGTGACTTGCTTAAGGTCACACGGCTAGTTTTAAGTGTCTGAGGCTGAATTTGAACTCAGGTCCTCCTGACTCCAGTGCTGGTACTCAATTCACTGCACCACCTAGCTGCCCCCCAAGTAATTGTTTTCTAATATTTTCCCCATTAGCTTCTTGAGAGTAGAGATTGGTTTTTCCTCTGTACCTCCAGTGCTTAGCAGTATCTGGCCCATACTAGTGCTTACTAAATGCTTGTTAATTTGATTTGGCTATCATACTCCTTTGATTTTTCTGTTTTCTTTCTTTGTCCATCATTTTTCCTCCTGCTACCTAAATGAGGTCATTCCTCAATTTTCAAACTTCAGTCTTCTCTCTTCAGTTTTTCTCTCTATGCTCTCACCATCAGAGGATTAAGGCAGGGCTTCAACTGACCCCATTCTGTGGATGACCCCCAAGTTTAAATCTCTAGTCCTCAGCCCAATATTTTATCTATACAAAAACCATTATAAATATACCTATGGAAACATATCTTAACAAGGCCCCACTGATAGGGGGTAGAGGACCAAGCCTGTGTTCTGCCAAATATCAGCTGTTTAATCTTGGACAAATAGCATACTTTTTGAGCTTCCTCATCTGTAAAATGAGTATAAAAATACTTGCCTTATCTATCTCACAGGCTTGTTGTGAGGGTCAAGTGAGATAATGAATGTGAAACATTATGTAAATGTAAGCTATTTTAAGATTTATTTGTGATAATGTGTTTGGAAAAGGAAATTTGGTATTAATTTGTCTTTGCAAAGCATTTAAACATCATAATTTCATGTTGAAATAAAAACACCTAATCAGGGCACTGAGTAAGAACCTTTATTAATGAACTGTCTTGAACTCAAACAAATACATAAAGTGAAGATTCCTTTATCTGGAACACATGGGGGTGGGGATTTAGAACCAGGATAGGGGAACTCCTGTAAAGCAGATTAGACAAATATTCACACATATTCACACACTAATGTCATTCAGATGACATTAGACAAAGTTTTGAGAAGGGATAGGACAATAGGATTCCTTTTATTTTCCCAGAAAAAAACATAAAAAGACAAAATCATTATTTTGGATATAAAATTAGAATTGTTAATGTAGTCTGAGGCTTATATGTTATTTAACTGAACTGATTTTTTAAAATGAGAATTAGGTACTTCTGAGGAACAATATGTGAAGCAGGCAGTCAGACTTCAAGAGTTTCTCATATTGTTTTATGTTGATACTTTCAGAATTTTATTTTATAAGTAATCAAGAATATAGTATTATATATATATATATACACATATTTTAAATAGAAAGTTGTTTTTTTCTTTAAATGTATTATTTTATAAGGTGTATCAGCTTATCTGTGTGTTTATATTTATTTATTTATAAATTTGATATCACTGTTAATAGCTCCATCTCTTCATGAGAATCTGCTCCCACCTCCCCCCCCCACAAAAGAACCCAATTACAACCCATACTTCCCTTGTAATTAATTAGAAAAGCAAAACAAATCTACATAATAGCCATGCCCAACAATATCTGTCTCATTCAGCACCTTCAGTTTATCATTTGTGAGATGAGAGAAATGTTTTGTTTTTTTTTATGGTTGTTTTTCAATCATTAGTCCTCTTTGTTGGTCATTGAATCAATTAAAATTTTTGAGTCTTTTAGAGTTATTTTTCTTTACAATGTTGTAGCCATAGTATAAATTGTTCTCTTGGTTCAACCTCACTTCACTGGGCATCAAATCCATTTAGGTTTCTCTAAATTAATTCCTTTCATTATTTTTTCTAACAATAATACTTCATTCCTTCCACCCATACCATACCATACGATTCATTCTATAGTTTATTCAGTCTTTATTCAATTGATGGAAACCTCTTTTTCCCCCCTATTCTTTGCTACAGCAAAAATCAGTGCTTTATTTTTGTTCTGATGGGAACTTTCTTTCTTTCTTTGATGTCTTTGAGGTATAAGCTTAGTAGTGAGTATTGGTAATACCAGTGATATCACTGGTACAAAGAGTATCCAGAGTTTAGTGACTTTTTGGGTGTAGTTCCAATATGCTTTTCAGGATGGTTGGACCAAATCTCAGCTCCATTAGTACTTATTTTCCCATAACCCTGCCAATAATTGTCATTTTACTTTTTTTTTTTTGTCTTCTTTGCCAATCTAATGGGTGTGAAGTGGAGCCTCAGAGTTGCTTTCGGGCACATCTCTTATTATTAAGATTTGTAGATTTTCCTATATGGTTGTTGATAGCTTAGATATCTTTCCTTCAGGGCTGGCTATTCATATTCTTTGGTCATTTATTTATTGGGGAATAGATCTTATTCTTACATATTTCACTCTCAGTCATTCAGGATTGCAACCTAGGAGTCATCCTCAAATCCTCACTCTCATTCATTTCCAATTTCCAAACTACTGCCAAGTGTAGTCACATTTACCTTTTCACCATCTCTCATATATAGTCCCTTCTCTCCCTGAGACTGCTACCACCCTGGTACAGGCCTTCATCACCTCACATCTGAACTACTGCAGTAGCCTTCTGTTTATTCTCTCTTTCAAGTCTCTCCTCACTTCAGTCCATCATCCATCAGTCTGTCAAATTCGTCATCCTAAAGCCCAGGTCTGTCTGACCATGTCACTGCCCTTTACAATAAACTCCAGTGCCATTACCTACAGGAGGACATACAAAATCCTCTGTTTAACTTTTAAAGTCCTTCTTATCCCTACCTTTCCATTCTTCTTCCACTTTATTTTTCTCTATGTGTTTTATAATCCTGTGAACTGGCTATTCCTGTCATAGGACAATCCACGTTCTGGCTCTGAATGTCTTCATTGGCTCTCCCCCATACCTGGGACTCTCTTCCTCCTCATTCACTCCTCCTACATTTAATGGCTTTCTTTAAAGTCTCAGATAGTCACACCTTCTGCAAATAGCCTTTTCCAGTCTTCCCCTGAGATCATCTCCAATTTATCTTGCATATATCTTGTGTGTACAAAGTTGTTTGTATGTTGTCTCTCCCATTAGATTGTGAGCTTCTTATGAGCAGAGAGTATTTTTTGCCTTTGTATCCCCAGTGTTTAGAATGGTAGGTGCTTACTAATATACTGACTACTTGCTAAAGCTAATGTTTAAATCAATTTTTATTTTAATCTCTACAGTTATCAAAGTAGACCATCATATCATCTACAAAAACGATAATTTTATCTTCTTTTTGCCTCTGCCTCCAATTTCTTTTTCTTGTCTTATTGATATAATTAACATTCCTTTTTTTTTAACCTTGCTTTGTTCAGTCAACTGGGATAGTGGTTGGCCAGTCAGAAGTGCACAAGACAGGAGCACCACCAGTCATGGGCCTTAGCAACACTGAAAGCTTGCAGACCCCCAGGACTAGCTCTGAAAACAGCAGGATGATGCAATCTGCCTCTCCACCCCTAAGTGAGCAGAACCCAACTTTAACATGAAGTTTAAAGTCAATAAATAGATTGGAAAAATAAGCAAGCAATAAAAAAGAACTTGACCATGAAAAGCTACTGCTATGTCAGGGAAGACCAAGATGCAAACTCAGAAGACATCAGTGTTAAAACAGCGAAAACTAAAGCCTCAAGGATCCAAATCTTGGACCCAAAATTGGCTCCAAGCCCTACCAGAATTTCTGGAAAAGTTAAAGAAAGAGCTAAAAGTGGTTGAGGAAAAACTGGGAAAAGAAATGAGAGTAATGCATGAAAATTATGAAAATAGAATTAACAGTTTGGTAAAAGAGGCTGTAGCAGTAAGCACCCCAACATCTGCAGGGTAGCTGCCAATATAGGTTCTTAGATCTGCTTTTGTAAAGGAAATCAAAATCAGTTAACAAGCTTACTTTAATCAGACAAACATATATTACCTAGCTCAGGGGGAAAAGGTCAGCACCCTGAACTTCAGAGTATACAGACAGATCAAACAGACAGGCTTCCAAACTGTCCAACAATTATCAATACCAAAATCACAGTTACCAGAGAGGGAAGCATCAACATCTGGGTTTTCAAAGTTGGGGGGCTCTCAACAACGGCTTCCCAGTGTCTCATCTGGTCAAATCACACAACACTTCTCAAAGTGAGCCCCAAAGCAAAGCCTCAAATCAGGGATTATATAGTCTTCTCCTGGCTCAGAGAATGTAACTACCCTCTTGACCCACTGCCCAATCACACAGCATCAAGGTGTGGTCATTCCTGAAAACCAAGCCTCCTACCACAGGCTCCATGTGACCACATTCAGCCTATTAGGGGGCAGATTATATTTTCAAATCAAGGAAGGTTCTCAGAGTCACTTAAGTCAATCAAAGTCTCTTAAGCCAATCAAAGGGCCTAGGGGCAGGGAAGATCTTTCCATTACAGAGGCACAAAAAAATTTCTGTAGAAAATAACAGCTTTAAAAGCAAAATTGGCCTAATGGAAAAAGAAGTACAAAAATTAATTGAAGAAAAGGACTCCTTAAAAAGCAGAATTGACCAAATGGACAAAGAAGTACAAATGATCACTGAAGAAAATAATTCCTTAAAAATAAGAATTTGGCAAGTGGAAGCTAATGATTCCATGAGACATCAAGAAATAAGCAGAGTCAAAAGAATAAAAAAATAGAAGAAAATGTGAAAGAGTTCACAAGAAAAACAATTGACCTGGAAAACAGATTGAGGAGAAATAAATGAAGAATTATTGGACTGCCTAGAAGCCATGATCAAAGAAAGAGCTGAGATAATCTTTCAAGAATTATCCAGACTCAACAGCAAGAGATAGAAAGAGAAATTCCATTTAGAGTTACTGTATGCATTATAAAATACTTGGGAGTCTACCTGCCAAAACAAACCCAGGAACTATATTAACATAATTACAAAACACTTTTCACACAAATAAAGTCAGATCTAAATAATTGGAAAAACATCAGTTGCTTGTGGGTGGACTGAGCAATGACAATTCTACCTAAATTAATTTACTTTCTCAGTGCCATGCCAATCAAAATACCCAAAAATTATTTTATAGAGCTTTAAAAAATAACAAAATTCATCTGAAAGAACAAAAGGTCCAGAAAATCAAGGGAATTAATGAAAAGAAATGCTAGGGAAGGTGGCCTTGCCATACCAGATCTTGAATTGTACTATAAAGTAGGAGTCATCAAAACTACTTGGTACTGGCTAAGAAATAGAGTGGTGGATCAGTTGAATAGGTTAAGTACATAAGACACAGTAATCAATGACTATAATAATTTAATGTTTGATAAACCGAAAGACTCCAGCTTCTGGGATAAGAACTCATTATTTGACAAAAACTGGTGGGAAAACTAGAAAAATAGTATGGCAAAGGTGCAATAGAAAACATTCAAGCATACCTGAAATAAAGACTAGAACTGAATGGAAATTTTGACATTCAAACACAAGACTCAAGAGAAGCAAGAAAAGGTAAACATGGAAGATAAATCATAAAAGACTCACTATACATATACATATACTATACATGTATACATACTCAGTATACAAATACTCACTTACACTCCTATATGGGAAGATGATACATGTCATTCCTAAGAACTTTATCATTATTGGGGCAGTTAGAATCAGTTTACATAGTCAGAGGACATGTGTATGGGTCAATTATGTTGGGATGATCTAAAAAAATAGGGAAGGGGTGAGAAAGAGGGATGTGCTGGGAGAAGGGAGAAGTAAATTGTCAAAATTGACTTAAAAGAAATAATCAATGAAACTACATTTTGCTAAAAGATACCATAGACAATGAAATGATATCAAAAGTTTTCACAGCAAGTTTCTCTGATAAAGGTTTCTTTTCTCAAGCATATAGGGAACTGAATCAAATTTATAAAAATAAGAGCCATTCCTCAATTGATAAATTTTCAAGGGATATGAACAGGCAGTTTTTAAAGGAGGAAAACAAAGCTATCTATCATCATATAAAAATACTCAAAATCACTATTGATTAGAAAAATACCAAATTAAAACTCTCAGGCACTACCTCACACCTATCAGAAATGACAGGTGCTGGGAAGGAAAAAGGAGAATTGGTACACTTTTGGTGGTGAAATTGTTAATTGTTCTACCCATTCTAGAGAACAATTTAGAACTACGCCTAGAGGGCTATAACATAGTGCATACTCTTTGACCTAACAATGCCACTACTAGTTCTGTATGCTAAACAGATCAAAGAAAAAGGCAAAGGACTTATATGTACAAAACATTTGTAGCAGCTCTTTTTGTGGTGGCAAAGAATTAGAAATTGAGGGGATGCTCATTAATGGATGATTATGAAGGAGTACTATTGTTTTGAAAGAAATGATAAGGGAGAGGGTTTCAGAAAAATATGGGAAGACCTATATGAACTGATGCAAAGTGAAATTATTAAAACTAGGAGATCCTTATACATAGTAACTGCAATATAATAATGAAGCTTATCTGTGGAAAGACTTAGTTACCCTGACCAATACAATGATCTAAGACAATTCCAAAGGACCCATGATGAAAATGCAGTCTACTTCCAGAGAAGTATAGTTTACTTCCTTTATTTTTCTTCCTTTTTTTCAATATGGCTAATCTCACCAACTGATTCACCTGTTGGTTAGTTTTAGTCCAGGTAAGTCCTAGTTTTTGAACTCAGCTGACTGGGTGGATGTCACTTTTCTAACTAGTGACAGGGGATGGAGTTGTATTGGAGAACAATAAATCCATTTTTCTCTTCCCTTTCAACTCATTCAACCCAAGAAAAAAGGATAGAAATGTTGGAGCAGCAGCAGTTGTTAGCAAACCTTCAGAATATGTATATGTTAAGAGCTTCCTTCTTTCCCCTCTAAATAACTCTAGGTCTAGAGGATTTGGGAGCAGGAAATACATTTAGAGAAGGCCCAGTAGTGCATAAATACGTCAATGCCACAAACACCAGAGTGGTTGTGGTCCACTGCATCTGGAGACAAACGTATTCTTTTTCATATTTTGCAATAATAATCATAACTTTCATTTCCTATATATAGTGTTTCATAGTTTACAAAGAATCTTACAGACATTATTTCATTTCATCCTCACAATAACCCTGCAAGATAGACAGTACAGCTATTATGATTGTTGTTTTACATAGGAGAGACCTGAAGTTCACAGTGAGTTGACTTGCTCATTTGGTGGGTTAGTGGATATCAAAGTCAGTATTAGAACCACGGTCTTCCTGATTCTAGAACCAAGGCGTTTCCCATCATCCATCTGCATGGCATTTTAAACCCTTAATAGCCCGGTCCCTTCTTTATTTTACATGTACATTAAACCCTTCCTACTTGGTGATTTGTCCAGACTGGCCTCTGCATATGCTATGCCATCTTCCATCTCTATACCTTTGTATTTTGTTTACCCCATCCCCACCCCTCTATGCCTGGAATACTCTCCCTCCTCACCACCTCCTCTTGTAACTCTTACTTACCTTTTAAATTCATCTCAAGTGCTACCTTCTACATGAAACCTTTCTGGATTTCTTCATTTAATGCTTTCCCTCTGGAAACTACCTTGAATTCATGTTGTGCGTGTATGTATATATGTGCATGTACATACACACATATATGTATACACACAAATGCACATACACACAAATATATGTGCACATATTATATGCATATATATGCCTACAAATACTGACAAATTTTCATGACTTCTCTCCTGTTAAAATGGAAATTCCTGCAGGGCAAGCTCTGTTTCACTCTCGTCTTTTGTATCCCCAACACTTAGCACTGATCCTGCCTGGAAAATAGTAAGTAATTAACAAATGCTTGCTGATTTCTTTATATTGATATCCAATGGAAGGGCAGAGGAAAATAGTATTCATTTAACTTGAATTTATAACAAAATTTGTCGGAATGAATCTGTTCTATTAAGTAATCGGTTCCTAGATAACATTTAAACCATTCAGAACCTTCCCTGAACCTGCCCCACCTCATCATGAAGCATGAAATTAGTGGAGTCCATTTTATGGGTGACAAAATCAGTGGCAGCTGGGTGTCATCACAGCAAGAACTGTGAGTCTTTAGCCACTGTTTGGGGAATATCAACCACTGATACCAGAGTTGTTGGGATTTTTTTCCCCAAAGATTCAGATGAAAATAATAGTACATTACATATACTTATTTACACTTCTTTTTCTATTAAATGTCTAAGTTAGCAGAATGATTGTAAAAATATAATTATATTTCAACTTCTCTTGAGGAAATGTTATTCAAGTGCTAATTAAAAGGGTTTAATTTCTTAGTAACTCTTTAATGAATTTCTAAACAATTATAATTTTTAAAATTCTAAAACATTAAGCTAAACATGCCTTAGGCAGGGAATGATGGCACATGGAGAGAAATCCACTCCCATATTGCTTAACTAAAACCTAATTATGGAGAAAACATTCTGGAGATGACAGAATATATTCTGAAAAATTTGCAATAGCGATTTGATTTGCTGATGCCTTCTATCATCTTATAGCAAATGGTGGCTGAATGAGACCCCATCAAAAAGAGTTGCATTTAATAATCCAAAGGGGGGGAGGGGCTAAAAACATTTTATTTTAAAGATGAGGAGCTTAACCCGGCAAGGTTTAATTTTAAGTATACAAACTGCAGCCTGAGGCAGCACAATCCATTTCCCACAGCTTCATGAAGTCTCCGCCTCCTTCTCTTTCACTGTACCCTGAGGGCCAGACCCTATTTCCAGCACCTAAACAGCTGGCTTTTGGAAATTAACTCTTTGGTGACTATTTATACTTTTTCCACACATACTTTCCTAAGATTTGGAAATAGTGAATTTAACTAGAGTGGAACATAGGAGAAAACGTGTACATATGTAGCAAGAAATGTATTAATGACCATTATTTTTTAAAAAAATACCTACAACAAAAACAAAGTAAACCAACTGCCTCTTGGAAGGATCCTGGTAGAAAAATGAATGAAATAAGACTACTTTTTTACTCCGTTGACATAAATTGTTTCTAGCCTCAGGTAACAATAGATGGACTAGATGACCCCCAAGTTCCCTTCCAAATTGGAGTCTGTGAAAAAGTGATGCTGTTTCCAATATTGAGTTAGATAATAAAGGAAAATCAGTTCATCTGCAAGAGATTCTGCATTCTTGGAATCTGTCTAAAAAGATGGGATTTGGCCAGGAGTTGAGATATAGTGTCTAAATACCATATCACCCTCCAGGGTGTGATTTAAAAAATAGTTAAACATTCATTTGCATAACTATTGAGATTTTAAAACAGATTAATCAGGTCATTTCAGGCTCTCTGGACTTCCTCATTTATCCCAGGGAGGAGTTTAGAGTTGATTTGACTCCAGTCCAGACTTATCTTCTGTTTATTTTCAACAAATTCAGATCAGTCACACTCCAGGTGGGGGCCATTTGGCTTCAGTGCCTAAGAATGAAGAGCTCATAGACAGAGTCCACAAGGAGATCAAAGAAATGGAATTGGGATGTTGGCATGAAGAGCAGAGCCAGGCTGTGTTTACTTGTCTAACAGCAGAATCGGTTTTCTTGAGAACCATTCAAAATGAAATTTTCTCTTAAACAAACAGGTCTTCTTCCTCCTTGTTGGCATGGTCATAATGATTGATACCTCCAGGCTCTGCCAATCTCACTGCCACTCAGACTGACTATAGTGAGGTCTGTGGCTGGAAAGGTTCAGAGCACCAAGCTGCAGCTGTTTGTACAGACGTAGCCCCCAGGCTCTGAGGGAGGGAAGCAGCTCCATCCCAGGCATGGAGGCCTAGAGGAGATAAGGAAAGAGAAACAGCTCCTACCCTAGCATGAGTAAAAGACCCTAGAGATAAGAACAGAAAAGGTCTCTGCAAGGAAGAAATAAATGGTGCTGTTGATTTTGTAATGTGCAACATGTGCAACAAAAATACTGTCTTATGGAGCCTGGGAGGTGTTTTTCCTGCTGGGGCCCTAGATCTAAACTACTTACTAATGTAAGTGATGCCTAACAGTCTTACCTGGAACATAAAGTGTTATGAAGAGTGTGACAAGGGGAAAAGGGAGGCATGCATTCTGGAGGCGAGTGTCTAATTGTACTAGGGCTTTCAAGCATAACATTTTAGGTTCCTAAGTAGAAGTAAGGGCTTCCAGATTGAAGACTCCCTGAAATAAGAACAGAGGGGCAGGAAACATGGAGTGCTTTTATCTACCCTATAGTAAGAGAGAAGGGCAGATAGGTGGCACAGTGGACAGAGTGCCAAACCTGGAGGTAGGAGGACCTGAGTTCAAATCTGACCTCAGACATTTACTAGCTATGTGACCCTGGGCAAATCATTTAACCCTGTTTGCCTCAGTTTCCTTGTCTGTCAAATGAGCTGGAGAAAAAAATGGTAAACCATTCCAGTATCTTTTCTAAGATAACTCCAAATGGCACCAAGCAGAATGGGATTTGACTAACTGACCAAACAACAATAGAAAAACTGAAGGTACAGATAAGTTTAATAGGAGTTTAGATATATCCATGCTTAATAGAGCTACAGTGGTTTATTTAGCAAAAGTTAGAGACTGTTAGATTCGATTTAGTCCTTCATTTAGATTCTTTCCCTTATTCCCCCTGTCTTGGTCAGGTGTAAGAGGAGTTCCGAGTCCTTTTATCTGCACTAGCCACAGGCACTTTATGAATATTTCTTGTTTTGGCTATGCCCTGAAATATTGGCTAATATGGACTTGAAGGAGGAGGTATAGAAATCAGAAAAAAAAATAAGTTTGACACTGCAACATCCATAGTCTCATCAATATCCCTCAAAGGTACAGATTGCAATCCATCCACACTTTCTCACTGTGTGTGATTCTTTCCCATACTCTCCCACAAATCCTCCATAGAAGATCCATCCAATATGCCAAAGGCCTTTTTAAGTGACGTTTGAAATACCAGCATAGTATCTGGGCTAGCCACATGTTCTGCATCTCTTTCTATAGGATTGGTCCGCTTTCTTTTCTGATCCTACATTTCCTAGGGGCAGCTGGGTGGTATAGTGGATAGTGTTCTGACTCTGAAATCAGGAACACCTGAGTTCAAATATGCCTCAGATTCTTATTAACTGTGTGACCTGGGTCAAATCACTTTACCACTACCTGCCTCAGTTTCCTCCTCTGTAAAATGAGGATGAAAACAGGGTTGTTGTGAGGATCAAATAAGATAATATTTGTAAAGCACTTAGCACAGTGCTTGGCATATAGTAGGTGCTTAATAAATGTGTGTTCCCTTAGCCATTCTTTCCTCTATTCCCTCTTCTCTGTAGAGTTTTATTATTTGAAATATGCCTGTCTTCATAATTCAGGTTTAGTTAGGAGATGTGAAGTATATGCAGTGGGACTTCTCATCGCTCGCTAAAGTATCCATTTCTTTTAACAGGTTTCCAGGTCTAACCAGAGAAATCCATTTCATAAAACAGGCTTTCATCGTGCTATGCCCTAAAGCTATAAAAACAGAACATTTTGGGAATGTAGATACAAAAACGCTTGTTATAGACAACTTAATCCTAGCTGACTTCTTTAGCTGCCCCCAAAACAGGATTTCAGGGAATAAGAATGAGGAGGAAGTGTTATAATCCACTCTAGGTTCATCAACTTTGGGCATACATTGGTGCTAAACCTTCAAAATGCCTTATTTACAGCTTTTTATTGAGCTATTGAGAAACATGATGGTGTCTTTTGTTTTTCCTTTCTAAAATAAAAAAGTTTCTTGTGGGATCCTCCGAGACTCAAGGGACCCCAAAGATTTTTCCCCACAGAGCTGCCTCTCTAGCTTTTTAAATAATTGCTTTTGCCTTATTTGCCAGCTATGCTGAGAGATTTTGCTGTTAAGTGCTCTAACTGTAGTTCTTTTTGTTAGTTATTTATCTAGTATAATTAGCCAGTGGCTTTGTGAATGTGTATGAGTGTGTTTCTTGCTCCATACTTGGAAAGAATTGCAATATATTCTTGGGCAAGAATCTGTGTAGGGTGTAGGAGGATGAAGTTGGGAAATAGGGAGGGGACAGGTGAAGGAGGGATAGCATTTCTGCTCACGGAGCTTTTTTTCTTTCTTTTTTTTCTAGGGGGAAAGAAAGGAGGACTAGTTGTATTTACTGCAAACAGGTTGAGAAACAGCTTGCTATTATAGATGAAGTAGATACAAAAAGCTGTGTGTAACTTGTCTTGGAGTAGAGAGACTCGATTCAATAAAAATTTTAAGTTCCTACCACATATGAGATACTGTTCGAGGTGTTGGAGACATAGAGATGGACCATAACACAATCTCAAGGAGGTAAATTACAATCTAATAGGGGGTTATGATACACATGTAAAAAAGTAGGATAATAGATTTAAATGTGAAGATAAAGGAGCAAGTATGATAAAGTACTTTAAGGGAATTTGAAGAAAAGGAGGAAACTTTCAACTGATGGGATCAGGGCAGACTTCATGGAGGAGGTAAACTGGGCTTTAAAGGAAGAAAGAGATTGAAACAGACAGAGGTAAAATATGAGTGCATCTAAGCATGGGAAGTCCTGTGCAAATATATGGCTGTGGGAAGGCATTGAACAAGACAGGAAAACATCACAGTCCAGTTTGGCTGAATACAGAGTGTGTGAAGAGGATTAAGGTGAAAGAAGGTTGGAAAGATAGGTGGGAGTCAGATTTTACATTCCAAGGTAAGGAGGTTGTTTTTTATCCTACAGGAAATAGAGAACCATACAAGATTTTGGAATGGGAAGAGGAGAAGAAGATGTGTGACATGGTGGGACTTGAGTATTAGAAAAATTATTTTGGCAAATTTTGGAGGATCATCAGAGAAGGTAGTAACTGGAAGTCAAGAGTATTGAAAAGTCTGTTGCAATGGTCCAGGTGATAGGCGACAAGGGCCTGAATTACAGTAGCAGCCATATATATGGAAAAGGAAGGGGATAATTTTCGAGCTTATAGAGGCAGAAACAAGGAGTCAGCAACTGATTGGATATATGGGACAATGGAGAAAGGAGTAGAAAAAATATCAGATTTTGAACCTGAGTAGCTGGTAGAATGGTGGTACCATAAATAAATTTAGGGAGGTTGGGAAGAGGGGGTGTTTTGATAGAGAAAATGAGTTTACTTTTTGGCAATGTAAAGTTTGAGGGGTCAGTGAAATACCAGAGGAAGCCCACATGTAGTTGGAAATATGGGTCTGTACTTCAGGAGAGACATTGGGGCTAGACACATAGAATTATTTGCCTAGAAGTGATCATAAAATAATAAGTTTACTGTTGGGAAAGTCTTAAATAGTTCAACCAGTAGTGTGCTTATAAATGTTTAACAATCAGCTCTCCAAAAGAAGAAGTGAGCAAAATACCCTGTTCAATTTGACTTGCATTTTTAACATTTTCTCCATCTCTTTCTTAAATCTAGGCAATCAACAAGACAGTAAATCAAGCCCTGATTTGTATTGTGCATGGATTTTTGAGGTGTAAATGCTCACCCTGAAAATTTAACAATTGGCTCTCATGAGCCTGTTCATGCTGATTCAAGTACACCTCTAAGTCTAACCCTTTCATTTTTACCATTAGGAAACTGAGGGCCAAAATTGTGAAGTGCCTTATCTAAAGCCATGCAAGCTAGAAAATGGCAGAGCAAGGATTTAAAGTCAGGTCTTATGACCTCAAGTCCACTTTGCCATCCAGCCTTCCTAAAGTAGTGGGAGAGGATGAAATCACTAAAGGGAAGTGTAGAAAGAAAATACAAGAGGAGTTTGGACAGGCTCCTAAGGGCACAGGCATTTGGAATGAACTAGTGAAGGATGAAGAAGTCACCATAAAATGATGAGGTTTAGGCTAGCGGTGCTTGAGACCCCCAAAATGCTAACACACCAGGTCCTGCCGAATTAATTCTACTCAAGTCTTCTCTCAGCCAAAGTAAAGTTTATTAAAAGTTTGCCATATTGGGTAGACTCTTAAGGAGCCTTGGCATCTGTGATGCTTGCATTGGGCAAGGAGGACAGAATCATCTGACACAGAACAAGTCTGTGCTAGAAAATTCTATGGCACTCTTACACCACATGGTTTATATACAGAAAGGTTGTGGGAGGAATCTAAGGGTAGTCTAGAGGAGGAGTTTGGGGAGGGTCTTCAGGAGGAGTCAATGAGGTCAGACTCCAGTAAATGAGTGAAGTTGCTGGAGGCTACCTGGAGACAACAGACAGTGGTGGGCTAGGCCAGGTCAAGGATGTAACAGTTGAGGATCAAAGGTGGGGAGTAGCCAGATAATGGAGGGCTGAAGATTTGGGCGCAGCCACTATGAAAGATTTACGGCCTCAGGCAAATGCCTCAGCAAATGGGAAGAATTAGAGTTCAAGGAGCTTAAGGCATAGTCAGCTAGGTAGGAGAAGAAACAGGAGGGAGCAGTATTCCAGAAGTCAAGGGAAGAAAGAGTATTCAATTCATGAGGAAGGGGTTAATAGTTTCAAAAGCTGCAGAAAGTTTAAAGAGAATAAAGACTGAGAAAAAGTTCATCTTATTTGGCAATTAAGAGGTCAGCAGTGACCTTGGAAAGAACATTTGGGATAGAAACCAGATTGCAGGGTGATGAAGAATGAGTGGGTGGTGGGAATGTGCAGTCAGAACAGACTTCTTTTTCTGGAAGTTTTGCAGGAAAGGGGATGGGAATAGGATAAACTCAAACATGTTTTGTAAGCAACAGGGAAGACTCCAGACTCCAGCAGTGATACAGTTAGAATACATGAAGATTAAAGAGAGGGAACATGTGGGAGAGCCAACATGGATTTACCTCAGTGCCCTTGAAAGGTCCCTGGACCTGTGACCTGGTAACTGATTTGGTATTGATGTATGTAATGTTGGGACAGTTTGGAAGCCTGTCTGTAACTCTGAAGTTCTGTAACTCTGAAGTTTGGGGTGCTGACCTTTTTCCCCTGAACTAGGTAATGTGTGTTTGTTTGATTAAAGTGTGCTTGTTAACTGATTTTGAGTTGCTTTCCTTTTGAAAAGCAGATCTAAGAACCTGTGTTGGCAGTCACCCTGGGGATATTGGGGTGCTTGCCGCTACAAAATGGCACTGCCTCCGGGCTTAGGCGATGATGGCAAGGCCTCTCGCCCCCATTAACCCTCTAGGCACTTGAGGTACTGCTAGGCCCCCAGCTGACCCCGCCTTGTTCTAAGGAGTGACATATCCTTGCTCCAGGTAGAAATCGCGAGATAAGAGTCTCGGGGTTAAGGTGTGCTTGACCTTAAAAGGCAAAAAGTGTTGTAATTGGCCAAGAGCCAAAATGGAAAGTGCTTGCGTAGGATAGGCTATATATGTAGAAGAGCAGGAAATAAAGTTGGAGTTGCCCCCTGAGTTGCTGTGTAAGTGTGCTTTGTTCTGCTCGGCACTCCCCGCCACGTGGTGTCCAGAAGGCCCCAGGAAAGGATCTGACGACAGGAACAGGACATAGTTCCAGGATTAGCTAAGACTGAAGCAAAGGAGAAGAGGTTAGGTAGAGGTGTAGAAGAATTGTAAGGAGGATCATGGAATATCGGGACTAGAAGAGGCTTAATATTACTCTGTGGCTTCCTTCTCCCTGTTTCTGTTATGTACAATGGTAGGGACTTTGGGATTGGGGAGCAAAAGAGGAAATGATGTGATATAGTTGCATGAAGAGAGGTACTAAATTGAAGGAAAAAAGGTAGAGCACATGGCAACCAAATGGGTCTGTTTCTATTACTCTATAAGTGATGAGCTAGTGGAGGTCAGAGGATGTTAGAAGTCTCTGCCAGGGACAGGACAGCCCAGAGAGAGAAAACTCCTGTGTTTTTTGAAGTCCGCTTGGATTCAGAGTTCATGATTCAAATGCCATGAGTCCCAGGTGCTGAGTTCTTCCAGAATTTCTTCATTACAATACAATGACTTGTCTTTATGGATTGAAACTAACATCAAGTTTCAAGCAAAGAGTGTATTTTTTACACTCTTTCATCTACTCAAAGGAGGACTAGATTGTGCATCTCCCAGAATGACTGAACTTGAAGTAATTAAAATATTTGTGACTTTGGGGATTTAAGAAAATGGCAGGCTTGCTCATTAGACATTAGCTATGCATTGTTCTTTTGTTATTATGTACTGTTTTTTGCTTATTGATTCTGTAATCTGGGCTTCTCTGGGCATACCTAGTTCTCCGGTCACAGAGATGCCCCTTAAGGCCCTTTTGAACATACTTTATTTGCTTGACATGTAGCTCTCATCATTCCCTAGCACATGGGTAGCCTATTTTGATTGGCTGTTTTCAATGTTAAAAACTGGTGAGATTGAGCCAGTCAGTCAGTCGTCTTTTCTGCCACTGATTTTCTGCTATGCTCTTTAAAAAAATAACAACAAATTTATTTAATATTTTATTCTTCCCAATTACAAGTAAAAATAATTTTAACAAATTTTTTCAAATTTTGAGTTCCAAATTCTCTCTTAATTCTTAATTTAATTAAGAATTAATTTCTCCCTCCCCTCATTGAGAAGGCAAGCAGTTTGACAGAGGTTATGCATATGTAATCATGCAAAACACATTTCCATGTGAATCATTTTGTAAAAGAAAACAGACCAAAAAACCAAGAAAAATAAGGAAAATAAAGAAAAAGTATCTTTGATCTGCATTTAGGCTCAGTTCTTTCTTTGGAGATGTACAACATCTTTCATCATAAGTCCTACAGAATTATCTTGGATCATTAAGAATAGCTAAGTTATTCATAGTAGATCATCATACAATATTGCTGTTACTGTGTACAATGTTCTGCCGCTCATTTCATTTTGCATCAGTTCATGTAAGTCTTTCCATGTTTTTCTGAGACCATACTGCTCATTCTTTTTTTTTTTTTTTGAGGGCAATTGAGATTAAGTAACTTGCCCAAGGTCACATGGCTAGGTTTTTGTTTGTGTGTGTTAAGTGTCTAAGGCCAGATCTAACTCAGGTCCTTCTGACTCCAGGGTCGGCGCTCTACTCACTGCGCCACCTAGCCGCCCTGCTTATTATTTCTTAAAGCACAACAGTATTTCCTTACAAGCATATACAACAACTTGTTGAGTCATTTCCCAACTGATGGACATCCCCTCAGTTTTCAGTTCTTTGCCATCACTAAAAGAGCTGCTATAAATATTTTTGTACGCATAGGTCTTTTTCCTTTTTGTTTCTTAGCTCTTTGGCTTACAGACCCAAAGTGGTATTGCATGGTTTTATAGCCCTTTGGGCATAGTTGCAAATTGCTCTTCAGAATGGTTGAATCAGTATATAACTTCAACAATAGTACATTAGTATTTTTATTTTCCCACATCCCCTCTAACATTTGTCACTTTCCTTTTTTGTCATATTAGCCAATCTGACAGGTGTGAGGTGGTACCTCAGAAGTATTTTAATTTGTATTTCATCAATAGTGATTTAGAACATTTTTTTCATATGACTCTAGAAAGCATTGATTACTTTGTCTGACAGCTTTGCCTGAAAACTGATTGTTCATATCTTTTGACCATTTATCAATTGAGGAATGGCTCTTATTTCTATAAGTTTAACTCTATTTTCTATTACCAAAGAAGCTCACTGTAAAAAAGTTTTTCATAGTAATTATTACTGTGTATTTCCCTTCATCCTATCCCCCCCCCCCGTTTATCCTACTCTCTCTCTCCTTTTTACCCCATCCATTATCAAAAGTGTTTTCATTCTGACTTTTACCTCCCCCAAACTGCCTCCCTTCTATCAGCTCTACCCCCTTCCTCCCCATGTCTGCCCCTCATTGCCTTTCTCTCATCCCTTTCCTTTCCTACTTTCCTGTATAGGAAGATAGATTTCTACACCCAGCTGAGTATGCATATTATTCCCTCTTTGAGCCAATTCCTCTAAGAGTAAGGTTATGTGTTCCCTTCCCTACTTCCTCTATTAGGTCAGATAATTTATCCCATTCTCTCTCTCCCTTTCCCTTTCTTACAGTGCATTCTTTTTTCTCATTGCTTGATTTTATTGTTTAAAATAATCATACCATCACATTCAAGTCATACCTCTGCTTTCTGCCTATGAATACTCCTTCTAACTGCCCTAATAATCAAAAGTCTTTAGGGGTTATAAGCATCATTTTCCCATGTGGGAACATAAACAGTTTAACCTTATTGAGTCCCTTATGATTTCTCTTTCCTGTTTTCGTTTTTATGCTTCTTTTGCATCTTGTATTTGAAAATCAAGTTTTCTATTTAGCTCTGGTCTTTTCATCAAGAATGCTTGAAAGTCCTCTATTTCACTGAATACCTATTTTCCCCCCTGAAGGATCATGCTCAGTTTTGCTAGTTGGTGATTCTTGGTTGTAATCTCAACTCTTTTGCCCTCCAGGATATCATATTCCAAACCCTCCTATCCTTTACTCTAGATGCTGCTAAATCTTGTGTTATCCTGACTGTGGCTCCATGATATTTGAATTATTTCTTTTTGACTGCTTGCAGTATTTTCCTCTTCACCAGGGAGTTCTGGAATTTGGTTATAATATTCCTGGGAATTTTAATTTTGTGATCTCTTCCAGGAGATGATGGGTGGATTCTTTCAATATCCATTTTACCCTCTGGTTCTAGAATATCAGGGCAGTTTTCCCTGAGAATTTCTTGAAAGTTGATGTCTAGGCTCTCTTTTTGATCATGATTTTCAGGTAGTCCAATAATTCTTAAATTATCTCTCTTCAATCTATTTTCTAGGTCAGTTGTTTTTCCAATGAGATATTTCACATTTTCTTCTATTTTTTCATTTTGTTTGATTGTTTTTTCTTGATATCTAATAAAGTCATTAGCTTCCACTTGCCCAATTTTAACTTTTAGGAAATTACTTTATTCAGTGAGCTTTTGTACTTCCTTCTCCACTTGGCCAATACTACTTTTCTAGGCATTCTTAACTTTTAGGAAATTACTTTATTCAGTGAGCTTTTGTACTTCCTTCTCCACTTGGCCAATACTACTTTTCAAGGCATTCTTTTCTTCATTGTGAATTTTTGTGCCTCTTTTACCATTTGGCCTGTTCTGTTTTTTAAGGTGTTATTTTCTTGAATTTTTTTTGCCTCCTTTATCAATTTGTTGACTCTTTTTTCACATTTTTCTTGCGTCATTCTCATTTCTCTTCTCAATTTTTCTTCTACCTCTCTTACTTTATTTTCAAAACCAATTCATATTTTTCTTTGGAGACTTTGGATGCAGGAATTTTGACTTTGTTGTCTTCTTCTGAGTGTATGTTTTGATTTTTGTCACCATAGTAACTTTCTATGATCAGAATTTTTTCCTGTTGTTTGCTTATTTTCCAGCCCATTTCTTGACTTTTAACTCTATGCTAAAGTGGGGCTCTTCTTCCCAAGTGGAGGGGTCATTGTCCCAAGTTTCAGGATTTTGTGTAGCTGTTTTCAGAGGTAATTTTGGGGATCTGTACATTTTTGGTTCTACTCTCCTATACTGTGCACTGGTTTGTGAGTAACCACAAGCACTCTTTTCAACCCTGGGACTATGACTAGGGTCCCTGTTCCCTTGTGACTACAAACTCTACTATGCTAGTGCTTCTTCTCATACTAGAACTAAGACCCAGGACTGCAACCCAGATCCAAGTATAGGCAATACAACAGATTCCTGCCCCTTGGGTCAGCAAAGTGACACCTGTAGACCTCCTTCTAAACTGTTGCCTGATCCCCTTATCATCTGTGGCCTGAGAGGTCTGGAAACTATCACTGCTGCCACTGATTTTCAATCACCCCCAAGCCTGCTCTTGGTTTGCTGGGTCCCAATCCACACTACCATGGCACATGCTGAACTATGCTCCTTTTTCATTCTGGTTCAACAGAGCTTTCCTGCTGACCTTCTAAGTTGTCTTGGGCAGAAAAATTGTTTCATTCTTTTTGTTTGTTTGTTTGTTTTTATTTTTTTATTTTTTTTGTTTTTTTTATTTATATATATATTTTTTGTTTCATTCTTTTTTTTGTTGGTTTTGCCATTGTAGAATTTGCTTAAAGACATTATTTAAAGTTATTTGTTTGGGTTTGGGGGAGAGCTCAGGTGAGTCCCCTGCCTTTACACTGCTATCTTGACTCTGCCTACTGCTATGCTCTTTTTGGCAACTCCTACCTTCTACACCTAGATGACATGCTATAAGTTTAACTTGCCTTCCCCTGCTCTCTCTTTTATCCTGACTCCAAGAAATGGACCTGGGGGTATTGGTTTCTGTTGTGTGTTGTTAGTCCTTACTTTCAGGTGTTGGAGGTGATCTTCATGGGACCCTGGAGTTCAAGCCATGATGATCATAGAGCCAGGATTACGGGTGGGTTGGTGTTGCCAGTCAGCCCAGCACAGAAGTCCTGAGAAGCCAGGGTGCATAGTACTTGAGCCCAAGGAGGGTTTTGGCCTTGGAAATGGGACTGTGCTCCATAAGAATTGAGCTAAGTTGTGATCTAAATCCCTTTCCCCTTCCCCTTCTTAGGGACTGAGGCACAAAGTGAGAGGGGAATTATGCCTCCCATGTATTAGGGAGGACTATGTTTGTATATATTTGTGATTATACTTTCTGAACTAAATATTTCTGTGTAAAAGTTAATCCAACTATTAGTGGCTAATTGAAACTGGAGTGTAGAGGACCTACATCCCCTACATTTGGGGGAACACTATCAGTGAAGGTTGGAACCAATGGCAGAGAACATAGA
The DNA here is from genome assembly GCA_011680675.1 of Gymnobelideus leadbeateri. NCBI lineage: Eukaryota > Metazoa > Chordata > Mammalia > Diprotodontia > Petauridae > Gymnobelideus > Gymnobelideus leadbeateri. The sequence continues at coordinate 24,390 of WOXC01000015.1, read as the reverse complement.
CACCTCTCAACCCCCTTAAGAATACCAGAAGGGTATTCTCCTTTGTGGAGTCCTAACATTTAGCACACCTGTCCTTCGGGTAGTGGGGGGTCAGGGTGACCAGTGTTACAACTTTATGTTGAGTAGAAACAACTGTATGCAGTATACAAGCCTACTTGTCTGATTCTATTGTGATCCAACTTCATGTCATGTGACTAGTTATCACTGAATATGAAAGAAGGAGGGGTTAGAACAGTAGGTGGGGGCTCAGAGCTGCTTTCTGATTGTGTAAGTCCTCAAATCCACACACACCTTAACAAGTTGATGTTGCCTTGTAGAGAGAAATGGATCTAGGTGATAGCAAGTTGCTAACTCTCTGAGAATCATAGAGAGGACAGCACTTACATAGCTCTTCCACCTAATGGGACACACAAAACTCACCAAGGTGACCATAAGACTCAGCAGGATCTAGATCAGGTAAGTAATTATCAATGCCCCCTCATAGTTAAAGAGATCCTTTTACATGTGGGAAAACTGAGGCCTAGAGAGGTTAACTGATAGTGCATCAGAGTTGGGGTTTTAACTTAATTCAATACTAAAGTCACCAAGGAAAATGATAGGGACTGGTTTTACTAAATGGAATTCCAGGGATTATTTGAAGAGACTGAGGCTTGACCTGGGGCATCTATCAATCAATCAATAAACATTTATTAAGAATGTCCTACATGCTAAGGATTATGTTGAGCTTTAGGACACAAAGAAAAAGCAAAAATAGTCCCTGACTTTGAGTAGTTTGTAGAGTGTGTGGAGTGGAGTAATTATGTCAAATGAGTTAAGATCAGAAGAGACAAAAAAGGGAAGAACTTTAAATACCGAACAGGGGAATCTATATTTGATACTTAATCTAATAGGGAGCCATTTGAAATGATTGAGTGTGTGGGGATGTAAGTGTCTCAGACAATGAAGGTCACTAACACCTGGAACCTTCTTCTAGAAGTGTCTGGCTAGGGTTTGTGCTAGCAAAAATTCTAGAAAGTGGCAGGAATAATAGATGTGTCTAGAACAGAGGCGGTCTGCTTTAGTGGATGCTAGGACCAGATAGGTTTTTGGTTGTTGTTTTTTTTTTTTATTATCACAGTGGAATCACTCTTTTTTGCTCCTTTCCAGATTTGCTCTTCTACACAAAACTCCAACCTAAAACTTTCCCCAAGGAGAAAAATCCTTTTGTTCCCCTCAACAAGTTAAAATATTTAGACAGGGGCAGAATGACTGCTCAGAATGACTAGGCATGTCCCCTTTTGATGACACTGGACTCCCAGCTAAAGGTCTCTCTCAAAGATTACTATTTCTGGGGTCTTCATTAGCATAAAATTATTGCATATGGATGGAAGAAGACCTTGAAAGTGTTTGCTCTGCTGATGGAGTTTTAAAAGGCAATAACTTCAGAGGCCAATCAACTGGGGCTGTTTCCACAGCCCATCTACTCTCTTAGCCATTACAAGTTATTTTCTGGAAGCACTCTTCTCATGATACTGTAGTGATGTCTTATTTTCCTCTGGCTAATTACTGTCTTTCATTGCAACACAGGCAAAAGCAAAGCATTTATTTTTGTTCTTTTAAAAAGGTGCAAAACATGCAAGTGGGACAGAGGTAAACAATCGATATTAGCTGGGGAAAACCTCTCTCTTAACAATTTTAACTAAACTTGACCCTTGGGGCTCATAGAGTATTAGCAATAGAAGGTACCTCAGGGACCATTTGGTTCAACTGCCTCATTTTACTGTTGAGAAAATTCAGTTTTCTGGAAGTAATTTGCCTAAGGTTGCAAAAATTTGTGGCAAAGCTAGGAGTAGAGCACAGGTCTTCTAGCCTAAGTGTCCCCATCCTCCTAAATCTGAAAATTCTCCACTGACATTTTACTATATCACATTTTAAAAAAAGTTATGAAATGTCATTTGATTACATTGGGAAAAGGACAGCAGAGACTAAAAGAGATTGCTACATATTTAGCATCTTTGCATTTTTTCTTCCAGTCTTACCATTATTGGGAAGGCTGAGAGAATTAGGGAAAGCAATTCTAACTGTTGTAGATATTTTTGTTATAATTGGCCTTTTGGGACATGGGTATGTGATAAGTGTATTCATATTATTCATATTAGGAAAGTAACTGAGTATGTTATAAATGAATACCAGAGGAATCTTTAGAAAAATAAAGCAAACAAAAAATTAACAACTGCTCTGTCCATAGAGTATTTTAGAAATAACACAAACCAGTTTCCATTCCTCTTCCCTTCCTTCCTACTCCCATCCCCCACCCCAGGCAATATCTACTTGGGCAACCATCCAACAATCATAAGCAAGTACTTCTAATAATGAGGAAGCATCACTGTGAGTTCAGGCTAAGCTCAGCCTGTCCCTTGCACATCATTAGGACATCCTTGATGGATTCCTCTGTGGCTTCTTGCATGGAACCACATCAAAGCCCAAAACTGACTCTGGTGACCTGAAAAATATAGACACAACCAATAGAATCTTCCTTACATTTGGCACATAATGCAAGAAACTGTCTTTCCCCTTCCCTGTTGTTCTTCTGAACTCCTCTGTTTCTTCATTTCTTTATAGTTTATGTTCTACTTTAAGAGGCTACAGCCATGTGCTGATAGGAGTTTTATGGAGTTTTCTCTCAGTTTTCAGAGTGACATCTGTTTCAAAGTCACAACACCAATGGCTGATGGCCAATCATTTCAACATCTCCATGATATACAAAGACAATGTTTAAATTATGAGACCTACATCCTCTTTTTAATTCTTAAAAAGACAGCCTATTCTTCCACTTCCACCTTCTCCATAAAGTTTAAAAGGAAATGGTCTCTGAGAGCTCTTCCAGCTCATAATCCATAATCCTCTAAAATGGGACATCTGATGACACAGATGCTGTGAAAGAAAGCAAGAAGGTACAACTCCACATTTGGACATAAGATCATAGACTGAAAACTGGAGGGTACCCTAGGAGTCATCTCCCCAAACCCCTTATAATATTATAGATGAGGAAATTCAAACCAGGGGAGGTTCAGTGACTTGTCCCTGAAGCAGGTGGTGGCTCAAATAGAGTGCTGGACCTGGAGTGAAGAAGAACTGAGACACTTACTAGTTGTGTTACCCTGGGTAATTCACTTAACCTGTCTGCCTCATTTTCTTTAACTGTATGGAGATTATAATAGCACTTACCTCGAAGACCAAGTGGGATAACATTTGTGAAGAGCACAGAACAGTGCCTGGCACATATTTAAATGTTATTGCCTTCCACTCCACATCTCCCCCTACTTGCCCAGTGTCACAAGTGGGATTTGAGTCCTCAAAGCCAAAAGTAAGTACTCTTTCCACTGTATCACATCACTTTCTTTGTTCTCAAATGAGACAATAAATAGGTAAGATAAGGGATTTGATGAACTCCTTGTGATATCATCAAGGGCCATAACAGAGCTCAGAAGCCAATTGTCCTGGAGTAGTAGGGAAAACTTTGCTATCTTCAACCTTCATCTTGGACTTCAAAAATGAAATTTAACTCTATGAAGGCACAGCTGAGCAATGGCAAATAAATCAGATACTCGAGGTTTATTGGCAATTTGAAGATTTTATAAAAGAGAAATTCAGTGGTTTCTTAATTTAGCACCTAGAAGCTACTGTAAAACAACCCAGCAATTAGAGTAATTTGAGAAATTTTAAACATCCTTTAAAAAACAACTATAGTGAAAAGGAAAATGACAAATGCTATATGGGAATTTGGAAAAATAGGGATACTAATGCACTTGCTGTTGGTAGACTTGGGAACTGCTCTAACCATTTTATTGAACAATTTGGAACTATTCCCAAAGAGCTAACTGTGCATACTCTTTGACCCAGTAATACCACTTCAAGTGCTGTATCCCAAAGAGATCAAAGAAAAAGGAAAAAGACCTATTTGTACAAAAATATTTATAGCAGCTCTTTTTGTGGTGTCAAAGAATTGGAAATTAAGGAAATGCCCCTCAATTGGGAAAAGGCTGAACAAGCTGTGCTATATGATTGCGATGGAGTACTATTGTGGTATAACAAATAACAAGCAGGATGGCTTCAGAAAAACCTGGGAAGTTTTATGTGAATTCATGCAGTTCGAAACAAGCAAAACCAGGAGAACATTATGCACAGTAACAGTACTATTGTAATGAAGATCAACTATGAAAGACTTAGTTACTCTGATCAATACAATGTCCTAAGACAATTCCAAAAGACTCATGAAGAATACTAGGCAACTCCAAAGAGAGAACTGATAAACTGAATGCAGCTTGAAGCACACTTTTTCTGTTTTGTTTGTTTTTCTTAACTTTAGAAAAAAAAAGACATTGGGGTGGCTAGGTGGCGCAGTGGATAGAGCACCAGCCCTGGAGTCAGGAAGTCCTGAGTTCAAATCCAGCCTCAGACACTTAACATTTACTAGCCATGTGACCTTGGGCAAGTCACTTAACCCCAATTGCCCTGTCTTCCCCCCTCTAGAAAAAAAAAAAAACATGGCTAATATGGAAATCAGTGTTGCATGATTTCACATATATAAATGGGTGTTATATTGCTTGCCTTCTCAATAGGTAGGGGAGTGGTTTGAGGGAAAGAAGAATTGCAACTCAAAAAAAATTTTAATGAATGCTAAAAATAAATAAAAATATTAAAAGGATATGAAGAGAGGGGAGGCTAGGTGGGCAAGTCACTTAACCCCAATTGTCCTACCTTCACCCCTCCAAAAAGTAAAAAGAACAATTAAAAAAAAAGGATATGAAGAGGGAAAAAAGAAACCCACAGCACAGATTTTTTAAAGTCTTATTACATTGGACTTGCTTGAATAGAGTCTGAGAGATAGAAGTGATATAAAAGGTCACCTGTCTGGTCTGACTTGTACCTAAATAAGTCTCCTCTGTGACATATCCAGTAAGGGGCTGTCCTGTCTCTGTTTGAAAACCTTCAGGGAGGAGAACCCATGCCCTCCCCTAAAGCAGCACATTCCATTTTTGGATTGCTCTATTTGTTAGGGATCCATCATCCCCCCCTCCCCCTAAAACTCTCCAATCTATGCTAGTGTTAGAAAGGGGAAGAACTAGTGATGCAAGTCACTATCTGCTGTTCCAAACCTTGATCATTTCACCAATAGCATTATTTGATGTTGAAAATAAATAGCAGCAACATCCAGACCAGGCTATAACTCATAAGGAGATGGCATAAAGTTGGCAAATTTTTGCCAAAACAATTTTGTTGGGTACACACACCTAAAGCATCATCACCCTTATTTTTCAGATGAGGAACCTGAGGTTAAGTGAAGAGACCTACCCATGGTTAAGTAAGTAGCTGAAAGGGAATGTGAGCTTACCTGAAGTGGTTAGATTAGACAGCCTGGGTACTTGGCATGAAGTAGGTCTTAGTGTTATCAAGAAGAAGACTGATGGGGAGGTGGTGTTTGCATGCCCCCTTTCCTTAGACCAGGAGCAAAATCATATATTACATTTTCCTGTGTTGTTTAAAGTTCATTCACATTTTCTGTTTTAATTAGTACTAATGCTAGCTTACTCTAAATAAATATTTGTTTGATTGTAATTGTTCTGGTTTGTATAATTCATTATTTTTGAATGGAGAACTACAAAAGATGGAGGAACTGTCACTGACACAATATGCAGAGAGAAGACACAGAAAGGATGAACCATCTTTGTCTGAATTTTCAGGCTAGAACAAGTTTTCTCCATCCCTCCCTCCCCACTCAGATGGGCATGTGTGTGTGTGTGTTCCTGAGCTATATGATATGGAACAGAATCTTAATGATTTATTAATATTTCTATAATTCCTTGAAAAGTAGAGAAAATATCAAGCTACATGCTTCTGGATCATTAACCACAGGCATTATCTGAGTCATCAGTAAGTAGTTTTAAGTTGGGAAAAGAGATCATCTGGTTTGTCCTTTGGTCTCAAAGAGGACCATGACATCAGGAAGATGATGCCATGACTTGCCAGTCAATGGTATTTAAGTGAAGAAAGGTTGTGCAAAATCTCCAGCCTCACTTTCTCCTCCAGAGCCATCTGGGTCCAATGGCCAGCTATAGATCAGGACACCTGGAGATGGCCCAGGATGCAGTGGGATGTGTTGGCCTTTTTAAGCTAAAGTCTTTCAGAGGTCTGATTTTGAGGCAATCAATGCCCATTCAGTGATTAGGGCTATTTAAGAAGTGAGTCAAAGATTAACCTGTTTAATTTTTTTTAAAAAGCAAGGGGGGGAGGGGAAGACCCTAAGAATTTCTGGTCAAAAGAGAAACTATTTCTAGAGAACTGGCAAGTAGAAGGAAACTTGGTGGTTCAGACTTTTCATTCCATTGTTCTCTTTCATAGGAATTTCCTCTCTGTTGAGAACAGAGACCAGGGTAGATCATGCACAGTGAGAGGGGAAAGGGGAAGAATGAAAGGGCTAGTGATAGCTACATTCCAAAGGTGGGAGCCAGAGAAGTAGATGTTAGTTTGTTTCTAACTCAAACATCCAACTCCAGACACTGTGATCCTAGAAAAAAAAAAACAACTGCTTGATTCTTCTGTTCTATCCATGATGTCTCCCTCCTCACCTGTGTCTTTTGAAACCCCTGGCTCCCTTCAAGGCTTAACTCAAGCTGTGCTTCCTTCAGTGAAAGAACTTTTTTTGATTCCCTGCAGTTTTTAGGTTCCCTCTCACCTTAAAAGCAATTTTGTGTTAATTTTTAAATATATTTTGTATTTTATTATCTATGTCCATCTTGTTTCCTATCAGTAAAGTGTAGATTCTTTGAAGGAAGGGACTGTTTTCATTTATATTTTTGTATCCAGAATACTTAGGAAAATATCTGAAATTGTAGATACTTAATAAAAAGCTGTTGAATTGTTGTTGAACTGAGTACAGATAACTGTCCTATCTCATGCTTTTTACTGCCAATTTTTGGGAGAAAGTTGGCTGCCTCTGATGCTGCTTATTCCCTAACTCCTTGAAGACAGTCTTATACCACCCCATTCTACTGAAGTTACTCTCTCAAAGGTCATCAGTGACCTTCTCATTTCCAAATCAATTTTTTTCAGTCTTCCTTTTTTTTTTTTTTGGCAATTTTTCATACTGTTGACCTCTCTATAATATTTCTTCCCTTGAGGTCAATGATGCTATATATTCTTTTGGTTCTCTTCAAATTATTCCTCTTCCTCTTTCACTGACTCTCTGTCTTCTAGCTGACCACTTATTGAAAATGTTCCCCAAATGTTCCTCTCTTCTTTCTCTACACTGTTTCCTCTGGTTTCCTTTCTATCATTCTTATGGCTTCACCCACTACCTCAATACAGGGGGTCACCAAATCTCTATTTCTAGTCTTAATTTCTCTTCTAAGTTCCAGACTCATATCTTATAATTGCCTACCTGGTATCTTTACCACTGGCACTTCAATTTCAACATAGCCCAAACCAAAATGTTATTTTTTTCTTTAAATTTGTTCTTCCTTCTGACTTCTCTTTTTTGTCAGTGGCAGCACCATTCATCATTTCTCATGGTAAAAACCACAGGGTTGTCTTCCTTTTCTGCTTTTTACCTAGTTATTCCTACCTTACCCTTCCCCTTCAAATGATCCTTCATATTGCTACCAGAATAATCTTTCTTTTGTGAAGATTTGGTCATATTATTACTCTGATGGTTTCCTATTGCATGCCAAGTAAACTATAGGGTTTTTTTTCCACATCAAAGATAAAGACCTCCCAATATGACACAACCCTACTCTTCTAGCTTCTTTCATATTCTTTAGTGAAACTAGACTATTCTTTGCTCCTTTGAACATACCATGTGTTTTTCCAGTCCTATACCTTTGAAATATCCTCCATGGGCAAGGAATAGTTTTCCTGTCAGATCTATGGAGAAGAGAAGAATTTATGACCAAACAAGAGATAGAGAACATTATAAAATGCAAAATGGATAATTTTGATTACATTAAATTGAAAAGCATTTGCAGAAACAAAGCCAATGCAACCAAGATTAGAAGGGATACAGAAAGCTGATTTTTACAACCAGTGTCTCTGATAAAAACCTCATTTCTAAAATATATTTTAGAGTTGAATATATTTAGAGTTGAATTTATAAGAATACAAGTCATTCCCCAATTGATAAATAGTCAAAGGATATGAGGAGGAAGTTTTCTGAGGAAGAAATTAAAGCCCTCTATAGTCATATAAAACAATGCTCTAAATCACTATTGATTAGAGAAATGCAAATCAAAACATCACACATATCAGATTGACTAACACGACAAAACAGGAAAATAATAAATGTTAAAGATGTGGGAAAATTGGAACATTAATGCATTATTGGTGAAGCTGTAAATTGATCCAGCCATTCTGAAGAGCAATTTGGAACTATGCCCAAAGGGCACTTCTAGGTCTGTATCCTAAAGAGATCATAAAAATGGAAAAAGGACCCATGTGTACAAAGATATTTATAGTAGCTCTTTTTGTGGTGGCCAAGAATTGGAAATTGAGGAAATATCCATCATTTTGGGAATGACTAAACAAGTTGTGGTATGTGAATGTAATGGAATACTATTGTGCTATAAGAAATGATGACCAGGTAGACATCAGAAAAACCTGAAAAGACTTATATGAATAGATGCTGAGTGGAATGAACAGAACCAGAAGAACATTGTATACAGTAACAGCCACATTGTGCAATGACTAACTTTGGTAGACCGAACTCTTCTCACCAATGCAAGGATCTAAGACAATTCCAAAAGACTCACAATGGAAAATGCTATTCACATTCAAAGAATGATCTTTGGAGTCTGAATGCAAATGGAAGCATACTATTTTCTTTCCTTCTCTTTTGTTGTTTTGTTTCTTTATTCTCATGGTTCCTCCTATTAGTTCTAATTCTTCTTTAAATCATGACTAATGTGAAAATGTGTTTAATATGAATGTATAAGTAGAGCCTAAAAGAAAATCCTCCATCAAATGTCCATTAAAATGACAATTCAATTATGGAAACCTTCCCCTTGTTGCTAATGACTTTCTCTCTTAAACCTCACATAACACTTTTTTTGTACCATTCTTATGCATTTATCATGTATTGTTGTATATTATATTCATCTGTTTATGGTCCCCATTACATTAGATTGTATGCTCCCCGAAATCACAGACTGTGTTTCTCCTAAACTCTGTGACCCCATCTCCTAAGACAGTGCTTTGTACACAAAACACACCTAATAAAGGCTTGTTGAAGGAATATGTTAATCATTTCTTGCTGATTCAGAAGGCATTTCAAAATTTTGTAATTCTTTAGCTCTGAACAGCAAAATACCCACAACTCACATTTGCTTAGTACTTAAAAAGTTTTTCTTAAGCATTTTCTATGTAATATGTTGGTAAATAGAGATTCATAATTTGTAGAAGGCTATATAAACCAATTTTATGTATTTATATAGGAACTAGCTTAGAGGACCCAAGTACTTTCTTGGGGAAGTATACTTCATTTTCCCATAAATGCAGATTCTTATGAAAACCAAGCTAAAAATGCATAGAAAAGGTAAATAGAATATATTAGGACTTCCTCATTATTTCTCCCAAATCACTGTCATTCTTGGTCTTTTTCCTGGAGAATTGTTCAGATGAGGCTGTTGCATTAGAGCTAAGTAAGGGTATGACTGGGTTGACGCTGTCATAAAAAGACACTATCTTGGGTTGAGAAATTGTGTGAAGCAAACCAATGTCCAAGGCTCCCTTTGTACTGTGTGTTTTCTCTGACTTGCTCCATTCTGACTTCCCTAACTTTAAACCATTGCTTTGGTCCTTTGTCAGACTTTTAGAGTTGGTTACCCTGGGAAATTTAGCTTGACCTAACAAAACATTCTGTTTACACTCTCAAGTTAGGACACGGACCATACCTTCTTTCCTCTGGAGGGTTCTCTCTCAGGCTCTGTTAATTGCTCCTAATCAGGGACAGGTGTCAGCTTCATCTTCCCAAGGGAGAGGGCTCAGATAAGAATGTGTCTAATCTTTGGCCATTGCTTTTGATTTTTAGCTCCTGCTATTTTCTGGACCTTTATGAAATGTTTTGATATTTTCTGGTTTATAAAAATATACCTGTTCTTCATCACCTATTCATTATACCTGTTATTTATTTTATTTATAGTACAATGTGCTATGACAACGTCAAAATTAATAACATGTTAGCAGTTCAAAATATTCATTCCCCTACTAAAAATAGATTAAGGACGTTTAAGTCATAATTGCCAGGTGTTGGACTACATGATAAATAAGACCACAAATCCTTTTCTGAGTATCAATAAACAGGGCTTTGAGATTCCTTTTTCCCTAAAAAGGAATTAATACAATGACATTAAAAATTTTTTTTGGACCATGCTGATTTGAAATTTAGGATTATTTGTTCATAGGCCCAACTTACATATATCTTTGCATAAGGAAAGTGGGAAGGTATAATCTCCTGGTGGCACCTGGGACTCACTCACTCACTTACTGGGTCCCCAGTAAGCTACTCCAGGTTCTGGGTACTTTGTGAGTCAAAATCCTCTCCAAACCATAGACCCCACCCAATCCTAAGTCTCCCACCCCATTATGTTTCATTTTATTAGTTAGTCACAGGATACACTTAATTCACAACAAAAGCATTTAATGAAATTACGTGGTAATAAGATATTGACAGAGCATTCCTCCACAAACCTTGAGCTCTCCTACAAATATAGAAACTCTCAGTAGGAAGAATGGACCTATATATGAATCATTCATGTTGCATAAATACATGGGGGACAAATATCAATCAATTAACAAGCATTTATTAAGAGCATACGATGTGTTAGATATTATATTAGGTGCTGGGCTAAATGAAACCATCTTTGCCCTCAGGAAGCTGACATTAAATATATCAAGAACCATTTATTAATTGCTTACTATGTGTCAGAGACAAAAACAAAAAGCCCCTGCCCTTGAGGAGCTTACATTCTAAGGGGAAGACAAGATATACATAAATAGGTAGATAAAAAAAATATACAGTGTAGATAGAAGGCAACCACAGAAAGGAAGGCACTAGCAGATGGGGGTAAGGATACATGAAGGGATGGGCTGAGGACTGTTAAAGGCTTCTTGTAGTTGAGGTGTCATTTAAGCTGAGCTTTGAAGGAAACCAAGAAATTCTGAAAGGGGAAGTAAGATGGGGGAGCTTTCTAGGCTTGAGACACAAACAATGCAAAGACATGGCGATAGGAGTTGGAGCATTATGTGTAAGAAGCAGCGAGAGGGCCAGTATGGGTGGGCTGTAGTTTATGGAGAGGAATTAAGTGTAAAGAGACTGGATTCCTTTTGCTTGACTATTCTCATTGGTAGCAGTTTTTTTCTTCCTTCTTGGCTTTTAATTGGGAGTGGGGTTAGGAGGAAGAGAGGGGGTTAGCAATAGTGGTGCCAAAAAAAGAGGTCCATTGAAAGATTTTTTTAATGCTTAAGCAAACAAAAGAAGTTCAGAAGAAAGCATAGATGATCAAGGCAATTCTGAAAGAAACAAGTGGAATTTATTATATTTACTTAAAAAAAGAGATGGCATAAAATGGAGAATCACAGTTACAATCCTTTCTTTTTCTTCTGTGTATAGGGAAATATTTGGGGTTTTTGTGTGTGTGTGTTTAAGTTCAGAATAAAAATGATAACAATTTTTAAAAGAGAGATCATTAATAACCTTAGAGAGAGTAGATTCTATTGAGTGATAAGGTCATATGGCAAAGGATTGAGGAGTGAGGAAGTAGAAGCAGCAAGATATTTCCAGTAGTTTATCTGAAAAAGAGAAGAAAAATACAGGATGAAAATAGAAAGATTGGTAGGGTCTAGTGAAGATTATTTTTAAAGATCATTGAGTTCTGGAAATGACTGAAGGAAATAGGGAAGGAACCAGAAGGAAAGGGGAAAATTGAAAATCAGAAGAGTGGTAGAATTTACTGGAGAAGACAAATTATTCTTTGTAGGGCTAGGGGTGGGTGGGATAGGATCAAGAACACTGTAGAGGGCTTGGCCTTGGCAAAAAGAACCATTTTGTTTTCAAAAACTGGAAAAAAAGAGAAAGCAGTGTTTTTTTTTTTTTATCATCTGCCATTACAAGCCCCTGAGTCATCAGCTCTTCCCACTCTGCAACCAATTAGGAGATCCTTCATCACCACTTGGTCCAAACCCATACACATGGATGGAAGTAAGATTCCCCCAAGTTTCCAATGGCCCCCATTTGCTTATTCACCCACACTCCTCATCTATAATATCTTTCATACAAATGTCACTAGAACTACACCGAAGCTCAAACTCTCCAACGGTTCTTCAATGGTTTTGGCTGCATTTACGTTTACTTTTAACTTGAAAGCTATAGGTAGATTCTGACAAAAGAATCACAGAATTCCAGTTAGAAAGAATCTCAGTGGCCAGAGAGTTCAACCCATGCCCAAAAGGAATCCTTACTACAATGTGCCTGAATGGTGTTAGGTGGCATCATTGGGTGGATAAGAGTGCTGGGCCAAGAGTCAGGAAGACCTCAGTTCAAATTCCACCTGAGACACTGCCTAGCTGTGTGACCTTGGGCAAGTCACTTTATTTCATTTTCCTCAACTGTAAAATAGGTATAAAAATTAGCACCCACTTTGCAGGGTTGTTGTGAGGATCAAATGAGATAATACTTGTAAGCTCTTAGCACATATATACCTGAGAAGTGGTCACCTAGCTTGAAGACCTCCAATGAGGGGCAACCAATTACCTCCAGAAGCATCCCATACTACTTTTGGACAACTCTTATCATTAGGAAGTTTTTCTTGACATCAGATTTATATTTACCTCTTTGCAACTACAACGCTACGAAACCAATATCATAATATAAAACAGAGGTAAATAAGGAAATTAAGCTGAAAGGAATCAGAGGCAACAAACCAATATCAACATTAAGTTCACATGCTCCAAATGCCATAGTGTCTAAAAATGTTGGGGTCAAGGACAAGTCCAGTCCCTTTACATCTCTTGATAACCCATCTGATACTTGAGGAGGAGTGTCATGTTCTTTCTCCTAAAGGCTAAAAATTCACATTTCCCTCAACTAATCTCTATAGAATGTGAACTCAAGTCACTGACCTGGTTGCCATTCTCTGATGTTGTCTAATCTAATGGTTAGACAATGGCTAAGTTGCAGTACTCAGAACTAAACACAATGCTCTACATGTGGTCTAGTAAGGGAGAACATTGAAAAGCTACCACCTCTTTCTTCCTAGAAGTCCAGCATCTCAGCTATTCTGACTGCTTCTTCATATTGCCAGCTAATACTGGACTTCTTGTTCACTAAATCGATAAAAACTGCTATGTGTGTGTTAAAAATTTTAAAAAACAGCAGAGGTACAATAACAGATTTCTTTCTTAAAATACACTAGGGGATAAAGATGAAGGAAGGATGGAAAGAAATGACATTGAAGGAACAGAATTGAAACACTACGGAATGAATCTCACAACCCTTCTGACAGTTAAATCAATATATTTTTTGGTGGGTTTAAACTTTAGAATGGGAGAATGAATAAAAGGGGAGAAAGAAGGTAGAAGATGGAAGGGAATGTATGATTTCCTTAATCAAGTCAATTATAAACAATAAAATGAAAATAACTATTCTAACCTCTAACAAGAAGAAGGGCTATGGGTGAGTGGGTGAGAAGGCAAAGTGAGACACTTGGAAAGAAAGGGCTAAAGAAAGATAGTAGGAAATCTAGTTCTGGTGGTGGGAGAAGGTTCCACTGAAGAACACTCTTATGAAGAGAGAGAGAAATGCTGTAAAGGAAGATGAGGACCTTGCAATGGGTATAACTTGCAGAGATTTTGGTGTTCAAAGAGACCACCAATTTTAAGAGAGTATTGTTCCTCCATGAACATCTTTCCTTGCAGAAGGGAAATTAGAGCTCTTGGGGTCAACTGACATCCAAAAAGGTGGGAAGGCATGAGTCTAGAGAGGCAGTTGTATGTCAAATGGGAAAGAAAAGTATTATGGGGAGGACAGGAGGTAGAATTGGTGTGCATGATCAGGGACACGGGGAAATTTCTACCACCTGGGGCAATAATTCTATCCTGTCTCCCACAGGAATGGATACATCTAAGAGTGAAGCACAATAGAAAAAAAAAAAAAGCAGAGGGGGAGCAAAGTGGGTAATATCTACAAGGAAATAAGATTGAAATTGTTTAGAAGAGGAAACTCAAAATTGGCATTTTGGAAGCTTTTGATTCAATGAGAAACAATAAGAACCTAAAGAAGGAATAAATATATTTAAGGACCACAAATCAAAGAATAAATTTTAGAATGAACAAAAAGTAAAGAGAATTCATTAAGGGAATAAGGGAAAGAAACTCCTTTTTAGGAAAAGATGCAATGAATGAAAAAAAAATCCTAACAAACAAAAGAATTTGGAAGGGAAGAAAGGAGAGAGTTTTTAATTAATTACTTACCTGAGAGGGAAGAGGAGAAGAATTTGATAACTAAGTAAAAGGAAGTAATGAAAAGGAAGCAATAATTTAAATAAAACACCAAAACTAAAGAAAGGGGTGACAAATGAGGTGGGGGTTGAGAGTGAGGGGAAGAGAGCCATGGGAATAGTGTTGCCTTAAGGGGAATTAAGAAAAAATAATTAAAGAGATAAAGCACTGTCTTCACAGAAAAATAAGAACAACAGCAACAGCAAAAATCCTAGTTTAGAAAAAAAGCAATATTAGAGACACAAGTGGAATAAAATATTAACCTAGTTCTCATAAGATTAAATGTAAATAGATTAAATAATCCAATAAAAGAGAATGACAGATTGGATAAGAAAACAAAACCCTACAATCTCTTGTTTATATGAAATACAGCTAAAAATCGAAGACATACACAGAGTAAAAAGAATAGTCTGAAACAAAATTTATTGTGTGCCAGGTGAATACAAAAAAGTAATCATGCTATCAGACAAATAAACAGCAAAGCAAAAACCAACATCACAATATAAAACAGAGGTAAATAAGGAAATTAAGCTGAAAGGAATCAGAGGCAGCAAATCAATATCAACATTAAATTCACATGCTCCAAATGCTATAGTGTCTAAATCCACAAAAGAAAAATTAACTTATTATAAGGCATAGACCATAATACAATAATAGTATATTTTAATGTCCTCTCAGATCAAATTTAACAGTAAGATAAGACAAAAGGGAAAATATAGAATTGAGCAAATTGCTAGAAAAACAAGACTCAGGACATCATCTAAATAGAGGTTCAGGACAATGTTGTTTTTACCTTATGTTCAGGTTTTTTTTTTTAACTTGCCATCTTTTGGGGGAAACCTATGATCCTTAATGTATTTTGATTCTTTAGCTATTATGTATTTTTTTTAACACATTAGATTGTAAGTTTCTTGAGGGCAGGAACTAATCTTTTGCCTCTTTTTGTATCCCTAGCACTTAGCACAGTGCCTGGCATACAGTAGGTACTTAATAAATTTTTATGGATTGATTTAATGGTATCGCTTTTTACTTCTCTTCTTCCAGATTGTGGTACAGTTTTTCTTCCTTTCTCTTCTTGGAAGAGATTAACTGCTTGGATTTAAGTTTTTCTATTCCACCAATTATTTCTTTTGTACAAGTCATCCAATCAGCTAAATCTCTTTATATTTTTACATTTTATTTTTTCCAATTACACTTAAACTTTTTTTCAACCTTTGTTTTTTCATAATTTTGAGTTCCATATTTTCTCCCTTTCATTCCCCTCAATTGAAAAGGCAAGCCATATGATAAAGGTTATACATATGCAGTCATACAAAACATATTTCCATATTGATCATACTGTGAAAGAAAACAGACAAAAAACTGCAAAGAAAATAAAGAATGGTAAAACAACAACAACAACAAAGCAAAACCCAGTATACTTAAATCTGCATTCAGATTTTATCAGTTCATTCTCTGGAGGTAGATAGCATTTTTCATCATAAGTCCTTCAGAATTGTCTTAGATCTTTGTATTGCTGACAATAGCTGTCATTCAGAGTTGACCATTGATTGTACAATATTACTTTCACTGAGTACAATGTTCTCCTGGTTCTGCTCCCTTCACTTTTTATCAATTCACATAGGTTTTTCCAGGTTTTTCTGAAATTAACATGTTTAGCATTTCTTATAGCACAATAGTATTCTGTTACATTCATATACCTCAACTTGTTCAGCTATTCCCCAATTAATGGTTCTCTCCTCAATTTCCAATTCTTTGCCACCCCCAAAAGAGCTGCTATCAATATTTTTGTATATATAGGTTCTTTTACTTTTTTTGTTAAATCTCTTTGGGTTACACACTTAGTAGTGGTTGGTATTGCTGGGTCAAAGGATATACGTAGTTTCATAGTTATTTGGGCATAGCTCTAAATTGTTCTCCAGAATGGTTGGATCAGTCACAACTCACGAACAATGCATTAGTGTTCCAATTTTTCCACATGTGCTCCAGTATTTGTCCTTTTCCTTTTCTGTCATATTAGCCAATCTGCTTAGGTGTAAGGTCAATAGCAATTTAGAGCATTTTTTCACATGATTATACATAGCTTTGATTTCTTCTTCTGAAAACTGCCTCTTCATATCCTTTGATGATTTATCAATTGAAGAATGACTTCTATTCTTATAAATTCAAGTTGGTTCTCTAAATATTTGAGATATGAGTGAGACCTTTATCCATTTGCTGTAAAAAAAATTTTTTCTGCTTCTAACCTTCTAATCTTAACTGTATTGGTTTTGTTTGTGCAAAACCTTTATAATTCAATGTAATAAAAATTATCCAGTTTGTATCCTGTAATGCTTTCTCTCTCTTGTTTGATAATAATTCTTCCCTTATCCATAGATCTGACAGGTAAACTTTTCTACACTCCCCTAATTTCCTTATGGTATCACCCTTTACATCTAAATCATATACCTATTTTGACCTTATCTTGGTATACAGTGTGAGGTATTAGTCTATGCCTACTTTCTGCCAAACTGCTTTCCAGTTTTTCCAGCAGTTTTTGACAAATAATGAGTTCTTGTCCCCAAAGTTTAGATCTTTACATTTATTTTTTTTTTTGGGTTAACAAGCTTACTTTAATCAAACAAACATATATTACTTAGTTCAGGGGGAAAAGGTCAGCACCCCAAACTACAGAGCATACAGACAGATCAAACAGGCTTCCAAACTGTCCAACAATTATCAATATCAAAATCCAAACTTCAGAGTATACAGACAATAGTTTCAAAACAGA
Source organism: Gymnobelideus leadbeateri (assembly GCA_011680675.1). Lineage (NCBI taxonomy): Eukaryota > Metazoa > Chordata > Mammalia > Diprotodontia > Petauridae > Gymnobelideus > Gymnobelideus leadbeateri. The sequence continues at coordinate 7,094 of WOXC01000015.1, read as the reverse complement.
GAAACAAACAGATCAAGCAGACAGGCTTCCAAACTGTCCAACCGTTACATCAATACCAAATCACAGTTACCAGAGAGGGAAACATCAACATCTGGGTTTTCAAAGCCGGGGGGCTCTCAACAACGGCTTCCCAGAGTGTCATCTGATCAAATCACACAACACTGCTCAAAGTGAGCCCCCGATCTTTACATTTATCAAACACTAGATAACTATGGCCATTTCTCACTGTATATGTACCCAATCTATTCCACTGATCTACCACTCTATTTCTTAGCCAGCACCAGATTGTTTATACTTTATAATACAGTTTGAGATCTAGTACAGCTAGACCACCTTCCTTTTCATTTTTCTATTAATTCTTTTCCTATTCCTGACCTTTCGTTCTTTCAGATGAATTTTATTATTTTTTCTAGTTCTATAAAATATAATTTTTTTTGTAGTTTGGTTGGTATGGCACTGATTAGCCACATTTCTTAAATAATTTAGAAACATCCTGCTGCAGTTCCATGTTCTCTTAGGAATATACGGTTCATCAGGTGTTGGTGTAATTTTCTTTGCTTTAAATCTTTATTTAGAATTGCTTGCAATCTTTTTAGTATCTTCCCTGTTGATTTATCTGCTTGTGCCCTAGATTTCTGATGAGTTTTCTTGCTCTTGAGATCTTTGATGATTTTAGTCTTTATGTATGATATTCCCCTCACATTCACTGTTTTACTCCTTTTTTGATGTTAGGTTTACCTCCTGGGCTAGACTACAAAGCCATGTCTGCCTCCTCCCCAGTTGGGGAATTTACTTTTCTCAGACTTTGGTCCTCGCCTTGGGCAACTGCTGGAGGGACAGAACTGACCTCAACTCTATGCCGACCCTCTTCTTCAGGCCTGCTGTGGTATTATTTGTGAGCTTCCTGCCCTGCTCTTTAGGTCTGTGGCTGGACTGAGTTACCAGCTGCCATATTTTGTACCTTTGGGGGAGGAATTGGTGTTCTGGGCAAAATATCTGCTGCCAGGGAATATGCTAATTTAAGGGCTACCCTAGGTAGAGCGTGCTCCTACCCTTCTAATCACAATTCCTCAAAGTACAGCAGAGAACTTGGTGGAGCTGAGGTCTGTTGCTTGTTTGAATAGAATGCTGGGGGAAGAACAGGGCAGTATGTGCTAGCAGAGATTGTAGCAGCAGAAAAATTCCTGAATGTGTCCCAGAGTTTCAGACTGTGGCCCTGTTTGTGAGCTTTCTCTCAGTATAGGGGCTAGAGGTTGAGGGGCACTTAATGAGTCCCTTATGGATTAGCATTTCTAGTATTGATTCATAAGGCTATCTTATTGGATGTCTTTGTTTTTTGTCCTGTTGAAATAACTGTAATAGGCCTACCTCTGGAGCATAATTCCTCTTTTTTTCTCCATCTTTTAAACTTTCTTTTTAAATTTTTGAATTTAAACACCAAAGAAAAGTATTCTTCTGCCTAAAGAAGAACAAAAAGAGAGGTTTTTTTTTTGAAAAATAAAACCATGAATCTCTATTCCACATATTTTTAAAAATATAGAATAAATTTTATATATTTTTTAAAACTATCCCACTTGTCCGTGCTTCCTTCTAAATTTCCTTCTATTCTACGAAGTAAAAGAAAAAATATTTCCAATGACCTCTTTTTTTTTTTTTTGCATCACTATTGACAATGTCTTTCCCCCCTCCACCCACCCCACTCCTTCCTCAATTAGCGGAAAGGGGGAAAAAAATTAAAAACAGAAACACTGTAAAAATAAGTTTAGTCAAGCAAAAGGAACCCCTATCATAATCATGTCCAAAAATGTATGTCTGCATTTTGAGTCCATTATCTCTCTGTTAGGAGGCACTTAATGAGCTTCATCATAGGTGCTCTGGAGATATGTTTGGTCATCATATTAATCAGAGTTCCTAAGATTTTTTTTTTTAAAGCAATTGGGGTTAAGTAACTTGCTCAAGGTTACACAGCTAGTCATTATTTATGTGGGTGCTCATTTTCTGAGGCCGGATCTGATCTCGGGTCATCCCAACTCCGAGGCGGGCACTCTTACTCACTGTGCCACCTAGTCGCCCCTTTAGGGCAATTGGGGTTAAGTAACTTGCCCAAGGTTACAAGGCTAGGTTTTTGTTTGTGTGGATTAAGTGTCTGAGGCCGGAACCAAACTCAGGTCCTTCTGACTCCAGGGCTGGCGCTCTATTCACTGTGCCACCTAGCCGCCCCGAGTTCCTAAGATTTTCAAAAATATTACTCTTTATCCTTGCTTTGATTTCATTTAAATTATTCTCCTGGTTCTACTCCCATCACAGCATCAGGTCACACAACCCAGGATTCTTTGAAATTGGCTCTTTCATAATTTCTTATAGTGTGATGAAATTACATTACATTAATATTCTAGACAGATAGGTGGCACAATGGATAGAGTACCAAACCTGGAGTCAGGAAGACTCATGTTTATGTGTTCAAATCTGGCCTCAGACACTTACTAGCTATGTGACCCTGGGCAAGTCACTTAGCCCTGTTTGCCTCTTATTTCCTCATCTGCAAAATGAGCTGGAGAAGGAAATGGCAAACCACTCCAGTATCTTTGCCAAGAAAACCCCAAATGAGGTCACAGAGAGTTGGACACAACTAAAAACAACAGAACAACAATATTAATATTCCATAATTTGTCCAGTCATTTTTCAATAGTCTAAGACATTCCCTTGCATTCTAGCACAGTGCTGAGCACATAGCAAGTTTTACATAAATGTTAAGTATTATCATTATTATTAATGCTTTTCTTTTTCCCTTTTGAGAGTTTTTTGAGAAGTAGTGAGAACCGGGGGAAATGACTAGTCCTCTATCTTGTTGGTCATATGATATGAAAGCCTGGAAGTCAATTTCATCTTAATTAAAATTGGCATAATGTTTGAGCTTGTCAGCCTCTTTTAGTATCCTGACTGTTAACCAGTGTTTTAGCTATCCTTCCCAGCTTTATATAATGGATTGATTATGCAATCTAAATCATGATAAAAAATGTTAAACAGAAAAAGGCCAAATGAAGATGCCTCCATAAGAAACTACCTACCCAGTTCATTTTGAACCATTAAAAATTAGACTTTGAGACATCATTCAACCACTATCAGATCTACCTAATTATATTATCATCTAGTTCACATTTTTTTCATCTTTCCCCACAGGAATAGGATGAGGTACTTTGTCAAACACTTTGCTTAAATCTAGACAAACAATATCTATAGCATTTCCCTGATCTGCCAATTCAAAATCCCTGTTAAAAAAAAATAAGATTAGGCCTGTTTTTGATGAAGCTTTTTATAATCTCTGCTCCCTCTTCCAGATGTTCACTAGCCCTCTTTCCAATGATCTAATCTAGAATTTTTCCAAGTACTGAAGTCAAGCTGATTGGTTTGTATTTATAGAATTTGTTTTCTTCCCCTTTTTGAAAATCAGGACAAAATTTGTCCTTCTCAAGGCCTGTGGCATCTCTTTTGTTTTACACAATATTACAAATACTACCCTATACTTTTTCTTTATCTTATTTTGCCACCCAGTATAATTATTTTCCCCTTACTCCAGTTTTATTTTCTTTAGCTTTCCTTGCCATACTGAAATCATTCTGAGCTTTAGCATTCCTGATACTATTTTTTTTAATTTTATTTGTTTATTTTTTTTTGCTTCTTTTTTTTTTTTTGGAGGGCAATTGGGGTTAAGTAACTTGCCCAAGGTCATACAGCTAGGTTTTTGTTTGTGTGTGCGTTGTGTCTGAGGCCGGATCCGAACTCAGGTCCTTCTGACTCCAGGGCCGATGCACTACTCACTGCACCACCTAGCCACCCCCCTGATAACTATTTTTATAGGACTATGCCATACTTATATTGATTTACTGTTACCTGGTCTTGATTCTATCTGCTGTACTTTTTTTTTTAAGTTGGTTGGTAAATTCCTTGAACACCCACATTGGTCTCTTCAAATAAATTCAATTTTTCAGCCTCAATTGAATTGTTTCCATTTATATCTTCAGAATTTTTTTTAACGTTTCCACTCTCTGTGAGGCTAACTTCCCTTGTAGCATTTAATCTATGAGATTCTACCTATTTTTCTCTAATCTAAGTGAGATCTACTTTTCCCAAATCTAAGGTGAGTTTCAGTCAATACTTGGCTTTCTCTGGAGTTATAGCATCTTTTTTCTTTTGTTTTTTGTCTTTTTAGGGAGGATGACAGCAGGGCAATTGGGGTTAAGTGACTTGCTCGAGGTCACACAGCTAGTAACTGTCAAGTGTCTGAGGTTGGATTTGAACTCAGGTCCTCCTGACTCCAGGGCTAATGCTCTATTCACTGTGCCACCTAGCTGCCCCTAGAGCATTTTTGCATGTGACTATTGATATCTTTGATTTCTTCTTTTGAAAACTGCCTGTTCATATGCTTTAACCAGTTATCAATTGGGGAATGACTGGAAAATGATGAATTCTTGTCCCCAAAGCTTGGTTGGATCTTTGAGTTTATATAACACTAGATTACTGTAGTCATTTGCTACTATGTATTATATGCCTAATCTATTCCATTGATCCACCACTTCATGTCTTAACCAGTACCAGATTGTGTTGATGATTACCACTTTGTAATATAGTTTGAGATCTGGTTAGTTGTCTTCCTTCATATTTTTTTTCCATTAATTCCCTTGATGTTTTTGACCTTTTGTTTTCCAGATGAATTTTGTTATTTTTTTTTTTTTGGACCTAAAGAATAATTCTTTAGTAGTTTGATTAGTATGGCACTGAAAAAGTAAATTAATTTAGGTAGAATGGTAATTTTCACCATATTGGCTTAACCTGTTCACAAGCAATTAATATTTGTCCAGTTGTTTAGATCTGCCTTTCTTTGTGTGGAAAGTCCTTTGTAATTGCGTTCATAAAGTCCCTGGGTTTGTCTTGACAGATACACTACCAAGTATTTTTTTTTTTAATTTCCTTCAATTATTTTAAATGGATTTCCTCTATATATCTCTTCCTGCTGGATTTTGTTGATAATATATAGAAATACTAATGACTTTTATGAGTTTATTATATATCCAGAAACTTTCCTAAGTTGTTAATGGTTTCAAGTAGTTTTTAAGTTGATTCTCTAAGTATAACATCATATCATCTGCAAAGAGTGATTGTTTTATTTCTTCGTTGCCTATTCTTATTCTTTCAATGTCTTTTACTTATCTCGTGGCTATAACTAACATTTATAAAAACAATTGGATAATTGTAGTGATAATAGACATTTTTGCTTCACTCTTGATTTTATTGGGAAGGCTTAAAATTTATTCTCATTATAGATAAAGCTTGTTCTTGGGTTTGGGCTGATGATTTTGCTTATGATTTTCAGAAAGGCTTAAATTATTCCTACACTTTCTACTGTCTTTAAGAAGAATGGATATTGTATTTTTAAAAAGATTTTTCTGTATCTATTGGCATCATATGATTTTTAAATTATTTTTGTTAATTGGCATGGTGAATTGTTTTCCTAATATTGAAATGATCCTACATTGTTGGTATAAATCCTAGCTGCTCATAGTGTATGATCTTTGTGATATGTTGCTGTAATCTCTATGGTAGTATTTTATTTTATTTTTATATCAATGTTCTGATATCTGTATCAAATTCATTAGAAAAATCGGCTTATCCTTTTCTTTGTCTGTTTTGATGTCCTTGATTTAGATATCTAAATCATAATTATGTTCATAGAAGGAATTTGGTAGGACTCTTTACCTATTTTTTTCCAAATAGTTTATTTAGTATTGGAATTAGTTGTTCCTTAAATATTAGGTAGAATTCACTTTAAATACATCTGGTCCTGGAGATTTTTTCTTAGGGAGCTCATCTATGGTTTAATTTATTTTTCTAAGATAGGGTTAAGTATTCTATTTTCTCTTCCATTAATCTGGGCAATTTATATTTTTATAAATATTTATCCATTTTGTCAATTTTACCGACCTATAATTGGGTGAAGTAACTCCTAATAATTGCTTCAATTTCATCTTTATTGGTAGTACAGTCTCCCTTTCCATCTTTCATACTAATAATTTGGTTTTCTTCTTTTTTAAAGAAATCAAATTAACCCCTAATTTATCTCTTGTATTGTTTTTTCCCCTAGTTCCCCGCCCCCCCCGGTTTTACTTATCAGTTTAATTATTTTATTTCTAATTTTATTTGTCTTTCCTTTGATTTTTAGGATTGCCGTCTTGGTGTCTAATTGGGGATTTTTAATTTGTTCTTTTTCTAGTTTTTTTTTTTAGTTGCAAGCCCAATTCATTGATCTGCTCTCTCTTTCTCTCTCTCTCTCTCTCTCTCTCTCTCTCTCTCTCTCTCTCTCATTGATGTAAGCATTTAGAGATATAATTTTCTCCCTAATTACTGCTTTGACTGCATCCACAAATTTCATTATATTATCTCATTCTAATTCTCTTTAATGAAATATTGATTGTTTCTGTAACTGGCACTTTGACTTACTCATTATTTAGTACTTAATTATTTTGTTTCTAGTTAATTTTTAATCTCTGCTTACAAAGTCCTTTGTTATATGTAATTTTTTATTGGATTATGATCTGGAAAGGGTGCATTTAATATTTATGCTTTTCTGCATTTGGTTTTAAGGTTTTATGCTCTAATATATGGCCAGCTTTTTGTAAAGGTGCCATGTGCAGCTGGGAAAAAGGTATACTCCTCTTTATTCCCATTCAGTTTGCCCCAGAGTTCTCTCATACCTAACTTTTCTAAAACTCTATTCATCTCCTTGACTTCTTTCTTATTTTATGGATAAACTTTTCTAGCTATGAGAGGAAAAAATCGGGGTTTCCTCCTAGTAAAGTTTTGCTGTCTATTTCTTACTGTTACTCATTTAACTTTTCCTTTAAGAATTTGGGTGCTCTGTCATTTAATGTATATATATTTGATATTGATATAATTTCATTGTCTATGATTCCTTTTAGCAATTTTATCTCTTAATTGGGTTATTTTTGTCACTAATTTTCTGAGATCCTGATTACTTCCCCTGCCTTTTTTTGCTTCAGTATATATTCAGTATAATAGATTCTACTCCAGCCCCTTAT
>WOXC01000013.1:0-66265 GCA_011680675.1 Gymnobelideus leadbeateri | reverse complement strand
TAATTGAGCATATGAACAACAAAACTAGCAAAAACCACATGATCATCTCAATAGATGCAGAAAAGGCTTTTGACAAAGTACAACATCCATTCCTATTAAAAACACTAGAAAGTATAGGAATAAATGGAGCCTTCCTTAAAATAGTTGCTAGCATCTATCTAAAACCATCAGCAAGTATTATATGCAATGGGGATAAACTAGAAGCCTTTCCAATAAGATCAGGAGGGAAACAAGGGTGTCCACTATCACCCCTCTTATTCAATCTGGTACTAGAAACGTTAGCAGTAGCAATTAGAGAAGAAAAAGAAATCAAAGGAATCAAATTAGGCAAAGAAGTGACCAAGCTGTCACTCTTTGCAGATGATATGATGATATACTTAGAGCATCCTAGAGAATCAAGTAAAAAATTACTTGAGACAATAAATTTGGCAAAGTTGCAGGATATAAAATAAACCCACATAAATCCTCAGCATTCCTGTACATCTCTAATAAAACTCAACAGCAAGAGATAGAAAGAGAAATCCCATTTAAAGTCACTGTAGACATTATAGAATATTTGGGAATCTACTTGCCAAAACAAACCCAGAATCTATATGATCACAACTACAAAACACTTCTCACACAAATAAAAACAGATCTAAATAGTTGGAAAAATATCAATTACTCGTGGCTGGGTCAAGCTAATATAATAAAAATGACAATTTTACCCAAACTAAATTATATATTTAGTGCCATTCCAATCAGTTTACCAAAAAACTACTTTGTAGAGTTAGACAAAATAATAACAAAATTTATTTGGAAAAACAAACGGTCTAGAATATCAAGGGAATTAATGACAAGAAATGCTAGGGAAGGTGGACTAGCTATGCCAGATCTTAATCTGTATTATACAGCAGCAGTCATCAAAACTGCTTGGTACTGGCAGAGGTGTAGAGTAGTGGATCAATGGAATAGATTAGGTGCAGAAGACCCAGCAGTTAATGAATATAGCAATCTATTGTTCGATAAACCCAAAGACCCCAGTTTTTGGGGTAAGAATGCACTATTTGACAAAAACTGCTGGGAAAACTGGAATACAGTATGGCAGAAACTGGGCATAGATCACTATCTAACACCATACACCAAAATCAAGTCTAAATGGGTGCATGATCTCGGTGTAAAGGATGATACTGTAAGCAATTTGGGAAAGCAAGGAATAGTTTACCTGACAGATCTGTGGAGAGGGGAAGATTTTAGGACCAAACAAGAATTAGAAAGCATTATAAAATGCAAAATGGATAATTTTGATTACATTAAATTGAAAAGCTTCTGCACAAACAAAGCCAATGTAACCAAGATCAAGAGGAAGGTGGGAAATTGGGAAAGAATTTTTACAACTTGTGTCTCTGATAAAGGACTCATTTCTAAAATTTATAGAGAATTGAGCCAAATCTATATGAATACAAGTCATTCCCTAATTGAGAAATGGTCAAAGGATATGAATAGGAAGTTTTCAGAGAAAGAAATTAAAGATATCTATAAGCATATGAAGAAATGCTCTAAATCACTATTAATTAGAGAAATGCAAATCAAAACAACTCTGAGATACCACATCTCTCCAGTCAGATTGGCTAAGATGAGAAAACAAGAAAGTGACAAATGCTGGAGAGGATGTGGGCAAATTGGAACGCTAATACATTGCTGGTGGAGTTGTGAACTTATCCAACCATTCTGGAGAACAATCTGGAATTATGCCCAAAGGATTATAAATAATTTCATACCCTTTGACCCAGCCATACCACTTTTAGGGTTATATCCCAAAGAGATCATAGTAGTGGGAGGAAGAACCATATGTACAAAAATATTTTTAGCAGCCCTTTTTGTGGTTGCAAAGAATTGGAAACTAAGGGGGTGCCCATCAATTGGGGAATGGCTAAACAAGTTGTGGTATATGAATGTAATGGAATTTTATTGTGCTATAAGAAATGAGGAGGTGACGGATTTCATAATTACCTGGAGAGACTTCTACAAACTGACGCTGAGCGAGAAGAGTGGAATCAGAAGAAATTTGTATACAATCACAGACATACCATATCTGTGATGACCAACTATGACAGAGTGGACTCTTTTCAGCAATGCAGTGATATAAGTTAATCCCGAATGACTCAAGAAAGTGAAAAATGCGCCATCCAGAGATATAACTAGAAAGAACTGAGCGTGAATCCTGATGGAAGCAAACTAAATGATCTTGTTCTTCTCATTGTTTGGTTTTACTTCTTCCTTATCATCTTTCATCCCACCTATACTATATGCCTTTGTAATTGGAATAATGTTTAATATGAATGCATTTGCAGACCCTATACTGTACTATATGCTGTCATGAGGGGAGGGGGGAGGGAAGCAAAGGAAATTTGAAAATCAAGGAACTATGGAATTGAATCTTGTTAACTGAAACTAAACTAATAAATTAATTAAAAAAAAAAAGAAAATCCAAAAAAAAAAAAAGAATATATACTAGTCATTAGTAGATAGAGAGATGGCCTTATAGTCAGGAAGAATTGGGTTCAAGTCTTGCCTTAATATAAGTTCAGTGTGTCCAAGACAAGTGCCTTAACACCTCAGTGTTCCAGACAATTCGCTACTACAATAAATGGCTGAAGAGTTGCCAAATTGCAATGATGGAAAAATTTGCCAAATCTTATGTTCCTTATACCATTGGTCAGGGGTACACAATCACCCAGTGAAATATGCTGTGTCAATACTTTCTCTACAATTTATAATCATAAACAGTTGCCTAGATAACTAAGAGTTTAAGTGATTTGACCAGGATCACTCAGTAGGTGTCAGGCAAGACTTGAATACAGGTCTTCCAAGTTCCAATGCCAGCTCTCTATCCACTCTCCTGCTTCTTAAGCCTACCCCTAATAAGAATATCAGAAGAGAATTTGAAAGCATTTTCAAATTACGTTTCTGTAGAAGGCCACATTTTTATAGTCAAATAACTGGCTTAGGAGTGTGGAAAATTCAAGATCCCAATGGGCTTCTTATGGTTGATTTGACTTTGTAATGAAAAGCACAACTTCAAAGGTGTCTCCAACAAAGTATGTCCCATGCATATGTAGAGCTCATATATGATTCATTGACAGAATCAAAAACAAAGGTAATGTTGTGCAAATTAGGTTAATTCAGGACCTCTACATATGCATAAAAACCATTCCCCATTCTGCCAATACAGTTCTTCTTTATCTTTGACTTTCACAATCTTAACATTCATGTAGACTCAACTTAGGGGCTATTGTCTCTATGAATCTATTGTAGTCATATAGCCAGCATTTGCAGGAGGAGAAACCTGAACCCAGTCCTTCCTGATTCCTAGGTGAGTTTTTAAGTCACTATGTGACATTGCCTTTCAAAATTACATAATACATACAACATTGTGGAGATAGTAGCCCAAAAGGTGAGACATAAGGATTGAAAATTCTAAAAGTTGGAGATAAGAAGGGAATATTTTTCAGAAATGGAGGATGATTTGTGTTCATGCATGAGGCTCAGAATTAAATCACAGACAGAGAGAGCACATCTGACCACATTTGGGTAATTACACAGGGATGCAAATTATTTATTCCTTCTTGACAAAGTTGATCTTTTAAAGCGTATATTAAATGGTGCAAAAGGCTACATTTCATACAGAATATCCATTTCAGAATAGCTAAAATTATAGGCATGTTCAAATGACAATGAAAATAGGTATCTAAGTAAATCTCAGAACATTATAATTTCTAAATATAAAGTTTTTAGTGTACTAAAATGCATCAAAGTCATAGATGAGTGGAAATGAAAGTGAGTAAGATATATAATAAGACAAAAGGATAATGTATAGAGAGTCTGAAAGTTGCATTAGGATTCATAGAATATCTATCTATACACATATACATATAAACACACACATGCACACATACATACATGTATGCATACATATGTATGACATACATAGAATAATAAAATTCCAGTTACTTCCAAAAACTAGAAAAATTGTATTTCTGTGTGAGTGTGTACACACACATATATACACATATACACAATGCAATTATTCTAGCTTCTGATTATCTAGTATATACACACATATATTTGTATTCACACAGATATATACACACATACACACATGTGTATATACACATACATATAAGACAAGTATATTTGATATAAATAATAAAATTAGTTACTTTATACAATTAGAAAAATTATATATTGTGTATGTATAAACAAATATTTTTTCTAGTACATACACACATATATAAGCATACATATATTTTCTTTTTCTTTGCTTTTTGGGGGGTGGAAAGGCAGGATAATTGGGGTTAAGTCACTTACCCAAAGTCACATGGCTAGTAAGTGCTAAGTGTCTGAGGCAGGATTTGAACTCCCTCATATATTCTTGCCCCCCCCTTAGTCATGTCTCTCAGTGTATATTTCCCCATTGACAACCCTAACTTGCATGGTTTTAGAAACTATAGAGTAGAAGTCAGTGTGGGATTGTGGGAAAAGTGCTAGACATAGAGTCACAGAGTCTGGATGGTGGGGTGTGCGGTGGAATGCATGGCTAATGTGGGGACTTGTTTTGCTTAACCATATTGTGTGGGATAAAACAGTTTGGAGTCTGAATCTGAGGTCAGAAAAGGTCTTTATTCTTACCAGAAAGGGCCCTCTGCCCCTGTCACTCAAATGGCATCTTTCAGGGAGAGAGCAACAGGTAGAAGCAAGCCCATGGTTATATAACCTTCTAATACAGAAACCCAACCCCCCAACTGGCCTTCACTCTCTTTGGTAGGGAGGCCAGCCCACAACCTAACATAAGGGTGTCCACTGCAAGGCCAGGAAGGCAGTTTTATCCTTATTTGGCATATCTTGTGCTGAGGTGGCACTGGGGAGGGTCTCCATTGCTCTAAGTCCCAGATTCTTGTAAGGTCAAGTGACTTCTAAATTTAGGCCTACTGGATGCTGAAGCCACTCTAGATTTGATTTTTCAGACTGGGGAAACTTCACTGTACATTATCCCTCATAATACTTATTTGCATTTATTTTTCTTTCTCAATGGAAGGGAGAGATGAGGGGGAGATAATTCTTAACTGAATAAAACAGTACTGAATTAAAAAAAAAAATAATTCCAGTTTCACCACTTACTAGCTGTGTTACCTTGATAAAGTAACTTGTTCCCTATGGGACATCATTTCTTTGTTCTAAAAATGAATTAAGTTTGATTAGAATAGAGTTGTTAAACATGAGTTTCATGAACTGTATGTGGCTCCCCAAACTCCCCAGTACAGTTAGAATCAGATTAAAATGTCATTGGGAAATATTAACAAAATAAATAAATAAAAACAATGAAACATAAATCATGTTAATATGTGGTCTTCTAGGTTAATATGCTTCCCACAAGAATATGTATGTTTTTTTTGACCTCTGTTTCTATTTGAGTTTGATCATTGATCTGAGTGACCTCTCTAAAGTCCCCTCCACTCCAATTCTAGTATTTATTAAATGTACGTATTCTATGCACTGGGAACATGATGAATGATACTAAAATCTCTTAGGAGTGAAAGGAGGGAAAGAGAATAAAGATGTAAGTAAGGGGAGGGGTGATCACAGAGAAATCATGAATTGCATGATTCATATTAGTCAAGTAAGGAAATTATTTTTATATGGAGTAAACAATTAGCCCCAAAAATGCCAGCATTACTGAGTTCATGTCCTCCACAAATGATGTCCACTCAATTTATTTAGATAAAGATATTATCATGCATCTTATATACCAGGATCATTAAGATGCTTACAATGCTGAGTGAAGAGGTTACCCATAAAGAGGGTTAGGGTTGCTCTGGAGACCCCAAAATACCAACACACAGAATCCTGCCAAATGAATTTGACTCAAGTCTTCTCTCAGCCAAAGAAAAGTAAAGTTTATTAAAAGTTCGCTTGCACTACATACAGAGTAAGTCTGTGCTAGGTCATTCTATGGCAATTTCACAAACATGACTATAGAATGGGGTCTTATATACAGAAAGTTGTGGGAGGAATCTAGGGGTGGTCTAGGGGAGAAATTTAGGGAGGGTCTTCAGGAGGAGTTAATGAGGTCAATGAGTGATTAAGAGTGGGAAGTTGATGGAGGCCACCTGGAGACCACAAACAATGGTGGGCTAGTTCAAGGGTGGATCAAGTATTTGGAAGTCTAGTAACTGAGGGTGGGAAGTAACAGAGGCTTGGGCTCAGCCACAATTTTCCTCATGCAAATGCCACATCAAATAGAATGATTTAATCAAGAGTCCAAGGGAAGTTACCAGAGCCTGTACTTCAAGGACTCAAGGAGAGCTCCAGGGCCCCATAGCCAATACCTCTTCACTTAGGAGTATCTATACAAACCACTCTCCGTTCTGGGAAGGCATTCCCTCCTAATCTTTGACTTTCACAATCTTAATATTCTTTTTTTTTTCATTCATTGGAAATATTTATTAAGCACCTATCACATACATTATATTGTAGTAGACATATAAGTTATATAAGATGGCCTCAGCCCTCAAGGTATTTGCAATTTTTTTTTCAAATGCTTTATTAACTTCTGGTTTGCTTCATTCATTTCCACCATATTTTGGGTTACAAATTTTCTTTCCATTTTTGCCCTACCCACCTCCCCAAGCAGTCCCTCAGGATATCCACTCCTCTTATTTCCCAATTACATGTAAAATAGTATTAATAATAGTATATATATTTTAAACATTTGGTTTTAAAACTTTGGATTCCAGATTCATTCCCTTCCTCCCTTGTCACCCACCCTTACTGGGATGATAAGCAATTGAATATAGTTTGTATATGTATAGCTAAACAAAAACATTACCATAGTAGATATATTGTGGAAGACAGATTACATTTCCCTCCCTACAATCCCACCTCCCACTTGTTCTATTCTCTACTTTGGTCCTCTCCCTTTTCAAAAGTGTGTGCTTCCAAATTCCCTCCCACCCCAGCCTGCCCTCCCTTCAATCATCCCCCGTCTTATCCCCTTCCCCCTACTCTCCTGTAGAGTGAGATACCTCTGTATGTCATTCCCTCCCTGAGCCAAATTCAATGAGTATAAAGTTGACCCATTCCCTTATGTCTTCCTGTTCTTCCCCTCCATTGTACCCGTTTTCCCTTGCCTCTTCTATATGAGATACTTTACCCCATTCTGTCTCTCCCCATTTCCTCTCATTATATTCCTCTCTCACCTCTTAAATTCAACTTTTAAGTATCATCCCTTCCTATTAAATTGGTCCTGTGTCTTCTATCTATGTATACTTTTAAACATATATACATACATTCACATATGTATACATATGCCTATATACCCTCCTATAAAGACTACATTCCCTTCAACTATTTTCATACTGAGAAAACTTTCATTAGTTACAATTATTGTTTTTCCATGTAGGAATGTAAATAGTTCAACTATGATAAGTTCCTTATGATTTCTTTTTCCTGTTTACCTTCTCATGCTTCTCTTGCTTCTTGTATCTGAATGTCAAATTTTCTATTCAATTCTGGTTTTTTCTTCAAGAATACTTGAAAGTCCTCTATTCCACTGAATGTCTATATATTTCCCCTGAAACATGATACTCAGTTTTGCAGGGTAGGTGATTCTTGGTTTTAATCCCAGCTCCTTTGCCCTCTGGAATATCATATTCCAGGTCCTTCTATCCCTCAATGTGGAATCTGCCAGATCCTGTGTTATCCTGATTGTGTTTCCACAATATTGAAATTGTTTCTTCCTGGCTGCTTGTAATATTCTCTCCTTTAGTTGGAATTCTGTCCTCAGTGGCAGGTTTCTTCTCTGTGTCATTTTGTGGGTTCTGTAGCTCCAAAGTTTGTTCAGAGTCCCCTTTTACATGGATCAGGGAAGGTGGAAGCTTGAGGCACACGGAAGTCCTGTTTCTACTCCTCTATCTTGCTATTTGCCACAATTAATATTCTTGTGCACTGAATGGTAAAGGGGAGGGAATGATTTCATTATATACTGGATTTGGATGATAGAAGGAAAAAGAGGATGTAGAAGAGGAAGAAGAAACCTTCACAATTCAAGGACCACTCCCATTAAAATAGTCATTTTAATGAAATATTTTGCAGTACTCTTTTTCTATCATCTTAGAATTTTCCCACATTTTATTTTTCACCATACACTCAACGATTTTAGGGGCTCAAGGTCTTCATGATCTCCTTCCCCTACCCTCAAGGTGTTCACAATTTTTTCTTCAATGGACAATTAAGTCAAAGTACTAAATCTCCATTCACATTCACAATTTCTTTTTTTATCTCTGGGAAATGGAAGGTTGTGTTTCTATTAAAAGGGACTGTAAAGAATAATAGGTGACAAAGGTTACAAAGGTGATGGGGTTACAGGACCTGGACCTCTAAAGGAAAATACCATGTCTTTGCCCTGAACTTTCCTAAAGTGGAGTCATCTGGCCCATCTCACTTTATTTAGATACTAAATAACCTTTTTAAATGTGGCTCTGTAACTACTTAACTTCTTTCATTATCTGATTCTGGCCCAGCCCAGGCTATTTACCACTCCTAAATCCCATCCAGATCTTCTCACAGTCTTTTCTTCTATATTAAGTATCAGTCTTTTTTTTTTTTTTTTTTTAGCAATTGGGGTTAAGTAACTTGCTCAAGGTGGGTGCTCATTTTCTGAGGCCGGATTTGATCTCGGGTCATCCCAACTCTGAGGCCAGCGCTCTTACTCACTGTGCACCTAGCCACCCCATAAGTATCAGTCTTATCCCTGCCAAATCATAGATTTACTTGCAGTCCTACCAGCCATATTGTTGTTATAATATCACCTCACAACTTTGACTGAAAGAAGGCTTGAGTAGTCAAATATTTTGAGACAGACTCGTCTGTACCCTAACATTTCAGGGTTCCCAGCACCCCAAACCAAAACATCTAGGGATTAAGAAGCCTTTCCTAGCACCATTGAACCCCAATATATGGACATTACATTTTCCAGTTCCATATAATACCCATTTACTTCCAGCTAAAGAAAGAAGTATTCTACTAGTCTTTAATGGTGGTTTTCATAATCTTCCAAAAAAACCCAAAACAAATCAAACTAACAATAACCAAAAAAACATGCCTTTGAAGAGACACATTTCCTTAGTGGAATTATAATACCAACAAGTTTCATGTTATACGAAATGCTGAGCTGCTTTTACATTCCATTTTTCTCCCACTAGTATGAATGTTCATGACATGAGGCTTATTCTTTTAAAACTATGTGATCATTAATGTGAGGGTAACTCAAACTTAAATGAAATCTAACAATAACATATGAGACAGTCCTTAGTAAGCAGGATTCACAGTAATTAGTGAATTGCCATCAAACAAGAACACTTTTTGGTGGTGGTGGAATTACATTTCAATTATTTATTTTAAAAAATCTTTCTCCATTTTTAGGGGAAATAAGCCTGGGGGCATAAATTAGGTAGCTGTCATAAAAAGTCCTAAAAATATAATTTAAAATATGAATTTGAATTATAAAGTATGCTTCCTTAAAGCTTGCTGTCAAAATGAAAACATCAGTCTGGGTATTTCTTAAACTCAATTGTTATTCAAGGACACATAGATTTTTCTGGATTGTTGATAGTGACAATTATTTATTATCATACAAGATATACATAGATATTTTTATTGGAATAGATTACATACAGAAATATTAATGAAAGAAGGGCCAATTAAGATAAATTATTTACAAGCAATTGACCTTAAATAAAATGCTTAAACAGAATTAATGTTCTCTTTGAAAAAAATATTTTCTGATCAACATGGATTCGATAAGAAATTGAAGATTTTCATATGTTTCAGGTTATTACTATTCCCATTTAATTATCATTTCGTAATATTCAAGATTTCTGTCAACAGCATTACAAAGGCATACAAACTGGAAAAGTCAAAGAGAAGCTGCAGGAAAATTGAGAAAGTAGTTGAGGAATTCCATTGTTATTTTATGCAAAAAAGGATAATCTTGGGGCGTGGAGTCAAGATGGCAGAGTAGAAAAAGGACTTCTGCAGAGCCCCCTCTCTCACTTAATCCAATTCATGTAAAAAGTAATTCTGAACAAACTTTGGAGCTACAGAACACACAAAACGACACAAAGAAGCTAACCTCCTGCTGAGGACATGCTGGCAGGCTGGCAGGAAGTGGCCAGCAAAGAACTCTTGGAGCTGACCCATGCCCTGAGGGAGCCTAAAGTTTTAGCCTCAGGGTGATCTGACCATCCTCTGGATGGAGGGACTTCAGATCACCAGCAGCTGTGGGAGTTTTCAGAATTATCAACACATAGATGTTAAAGACAAAGTGAGAGGTCAGTGCAGTGTGGACTTTGGAATCTGGCAGTTTGGGAGTGTGGTCCAGCATTTATAGCCTGGAGGGAGAAGCAGCTGAGGCAAAGGAAACTAAATAAACAGAAAAATTCAACATTAGACTCCTATTTTGGGGGCAAAGAGGATCTAAGCATGGAACAGGAGAAGGACTGGGAGATCAGAACTCCTGCACCAAAAGCCCCAAATGAAAATATGAGTGGGTTACAGGCCATAGAGGACCTTAAGAAGCAGGTAAGAGAAGTGGGGGAAAATTGGGAAGAGAAATGAGATTGATGCAAGAAAATTATGAAATGAGAGGCAACAACCTTCCTGAAGAAAATAACACCTTAAAAATAGACTAACTCAGATGGCAAAAGAGGTTCAAAAGGGAAATGAGGAGAAGATTGCTTTGAAAAGCTGAATTTGCCAGATGGAAAAAGAATCTCAAAAGCTCACTGAAGAAAATCATTGCTTCAGAATTAGAATGGAGCAAATGGAAGCTAGTGACTATATGAGAAATTTAGATGCTATTAAGCAGATCCAGTAAAATGAAAGAAGAGAAGGCAATGTGAAATATGCCATTGGAAAAACCACTGACTTGGAAAATGGATCCAAGAGAGATCATTTAAAAATCATTGGCCTACCTGAAAGCCATGATAAAAAAAAAAGAACCTAAAAATCATCCTTTAAGAAATTCTCAAGGAAAATTGCCCTGATGTTTTAGACCCAGAGGAGGAAATAGATGTTGGAAGAGTCCACTGATCACCTCCTGAAAAAAAATCCCAAAAAGAAAATTCCTTGGAATATTATAGCCAGGTTCCAGAATTCCCAGATCAAGGAGAAAATATTAGAAGCAGCAAGGAAGAAACAATTTCAACATCATGGAAATATAATCAGGATAATACATGATCTTGCAGCTTCTACAGTGAGGGATAGAAGGGCTTGGAATATGATACCCCTGAGTTCAAAGTAGCAGGGACTGACACCAAGAATCAGCTACCTAGGAAAACCGAGTATCATGTTTCAGGGGAAAATATGGTCGTTCAGTGAAATAGAGGACTTCCAAGCATTCTTGATGAAAAATAAAACAGAGTTTTTTTGGAAGTAAGGGTGAGTGACAAGAGAGGAATGGAAAATTTGACATTCAGATACAAGAAGCAAGAGAAGCATGAGAAAGTAAAGAGGGAAAATAAATCATAAGGAACTTATCAAATTAGAACTATTTCCATGCCTACATGGAAAAATGATAATTGTAACTTGTGAAACTTTTCTCAGTATGAGGTTAGTTGAAGGGAATAGAAATGTGTATGTGTGTGTGTGTGTGTGTGTGTGTGTGTATGTATGTATGTGTGTATATATTTGTGTATGTGTTTATATGTGTCTATATGTATATGCATGTATGTATGTATGCATATATGTAAACATACACATATATGTCTATATAGGAGCGTTTATGGGCATATGAATACATATGTGAGTGTGTCTACATATGTGTACAGGTATATATAGATAGAAGGCACAGAACCATTTTAATAGGAAGAGATAATACTAAAAAGGTGAAATTGAGAGGTGAGAGGGGATTATAATGAGAGGAGATGGGGAGAGGCAGAATGTTGTAAACTACCTCATATAGAAGAGGCAAGGGAAAATGGTTATAGTGGAGGCAAAGAACGCAAAGGAAAAAGGGAATGGGTAAACTTTATTCTCATTGTGTTTAGCTTAGGGAGGGAATGGCATACACACTAAAGAGGTTATCTTACCCTATAGGAGAATAGGAGGGGAAGAGGATGAGATGGAGGATGGTGGAAGGGAGTACAGTTTGGGGGGAGGGAAGTTGGAAGCACCCACTTTTGAAAAGTGACAGGAGCAAAGTAGAGAATAGAACAAGTGGGAGGTGGGATAGGAGGGAGGGAAATATAGTCAGTCTTTTACAATATATCCACTATGGAAATGTTTTGCATAGCTACATAGTATAACCTATATTGAATTCCTTATCTTTTTTGTAAGGGTGGGTGACAAGAGAGAAAGGTAATGAATCTGGAATTCAAAGTTTTAAAATCAAATGTTTAAATAAATAAATAAATAAATAAATAAATAAATAAATAAATAAATATATATATATATATATATATATATATGTATATGTATGTATGTATGTATGTATGTACTATTATTTTTCATGTAACAGGGAAATTATATATTGAGGCACTGGGACATAGTGATCCACCATGCCCTACTGGAAAGTCAGAGGGGGTATAGAAGAAGATATGGGAGATAACAGATTAAAGGAGGGCATATCTAGTGAGATTGCTATTTTGGGGTGATGGGTAGGGGACAAATGGGGAGAAAACTTGTAACTCAAAATCTTGCAGAAATGAATGATATAAACTAGAAGTTAATAAAGAATTTGATAAAAAAAAAAGATAAATTTTACTCTAGCCTATGGCAAATATTCTAGTGACCATTATCTCAACTCAATTTTACAAGTGCTTATTAAAATAATATTATATTCAAGACAGTGTACTAAATGCAAAGAAAACAAACAATACTGTTCCTGCCTTCAAGAAATTTACATTCTATTAGGAAGAAACCCATACATCATAAGTACATACAAAACACAAAGGGACTGGACCTGTAATTTCAGTGATTTAGGGAAATATCTAGTGAAGCAATCCCCTCTAGGAAGGCAAGTCAACATCTATGCTTCCTTATTTATTCTTAGAGACTTGCCCAGGGCCTTAAGCAGCTAAATCACCTGCCCAAGGTTACAAAATCAATAGGTACCAGAGGTAGTTCTTTAGACCTAGGTCTTCCAGGATTCAAGACAAGCTTTCCTTAGACTATATGAGGATACTCCTTTATAAAATAATATAAAGCAAATGAAGTAATTTAAGTGTCAGGAAAAACATAATTTAGGAAGCAGCAACTGAGCTGGACCTTGAGGTTTACAAGAAGGTGGAGAGAACATTGGAAGCATAGTGATTGCTTTTGAAAAGACATAAAAGTGGAGCTGGAAGGTGTTTAAAGGCAATATCCAGCAGGTTATTGTGTCTGTAATGATGAATGTATAATGAGAAATAACATAAAATAAATTTGGGTAGATATTTTGGAGCCACATTATAAAGGACAACTAGATGGCACAGTGGGTAGAGCCCTGCACCTAGAGTCAGGAAAACCTGAATTCAAGGCTGGCCTTTGATACTTTCTAACTGTGTGACTCTAAGAAAGTCACAGCTTTTGGTCACTTCAATTTCTTCATCTAAAATGGGGAGAATAAAAGGACTTATCTCCCAGCATTGTAGAGGAGCTTAGTGGCTTGGTGGATAGAGCATTGGGCCCAGAATCAGGAAGACCTGAGTTCAAATCCAGTCCCAGGCACTTACTAACTGTGTGATTCTGGGAAAGTCCCTTAAACTCTGTTTGCCTTAATCCATTGGAAAGGGAAATGGCAAAGGATTGTTGTATCTTTGCCAAGAGAACCCCATGAAAAATAGCATCCATGGGGTCATGAAGAGTCAGGAATGGCTGAACAACAGCAACTGAGTTTTGTTGTGAGGATCAAATGAGATAATAATTGTACAGTTTCCCCTTCCACATCATGACTTTTCCTTTCATGATTTTGTTCTATCATGGACCAGCATAAAAAAATTAAAAGGGAATTTTTTTTGGAAGTTTTGTTGAAACTGCAGACAACGTATGGAGGCAAGCAGATGAAACACAAGTTTTTTAGAAACTTAGAAATGCATAAAATATATGTATATTGTATAATATTAATATATTTTTCTTTTAATAATATAATAATTCAGACTTTCTTCTGGTGTGAAGGTAGGGCCAAAAAATTTTATATGAATTTCCCAGATCTTGGTGGCACTCGCTCCTAATCCTTGTGATAGGGAAGGGATAATTGTAAAGTACTTAGGGCAGTGTCTGGTGCAAAGTAAGTATTATATAAATGTTAGCCATTATTATCAATTTTACAGTAAATGGTTTGATAATTTTTGATGTCCCAGTCTTCATTTGTTTTTTTGTTGGTTTGTTTGTTTTTGCTTTTTTTTTTTTTTTGGAGGGGGGAAGGCAGGGCAATTAGGGTTAAGTGACTTGCCCAAGTTCACATGGCTAGTTTTGTGTTAAGTTTCTGAGGTCATATTTGAACTCAGGTCCTCCTGATTCCAGGGACGGTGCTCTATTCACTGTGCCACCTAGCTGTCCCCCAATCTTCATTTTCTACAAACGTGTCCTTTACTGTAATGCTCTCATACTTCCCAATCCATCTATCCTATTTTCTCATGAACCTCAAAGCCCTTCTGATCTTTATTCTCTCACCCTATCAAAATTTGTACAGAGGGGAAAACAAACTATCAGTTATTTATACTTTATTGAATTTAAGTAAATTCAACTTTCCTAGAGTCACTTGCAAGTTAATCCTTAGATATAATGAATTATGTGTGATTAAAGACATCATGTATCAGTTTGCAAATCTGAGGGCTATTTTAAGTAAAAGGTATAGCAATTTTTTCAAGGCATTAAAAATCATATATTTCTGACTGGTTGCCTTTTCTCTCTTCCAGAAGCATATCTAAAACCCAGAATATTCTCTCCTGTAAGAGGTAAAATGTGTTTCATTTCTATGACTGTCTTATCATGCTACCTGATCTTATAGACTAAATTCTTCCTAAAGTGTTAATGATTATATAAACAGATTCTCATCTATCCATCTCTCAACTCTCTATCAATCTAATAATACGTCTTTTGAAGTTATGTAACTGGTTCAGATTATGTTTTGAAATATTCAGAAGTATAAGAACGGCACTGGTCCTTTAAAAGAGATATCTTTGGCTTAATCATACCTGGGAGGCAACCCATTGTGCTTCAGTACTTCCAGATCCTGTTCTTTCTCCTCGCTGTGCCATACCTGAGGCTGCAGCTTGGGGGCCTGTAGCTGGGACCCAGGGCCAAGCTGGGCCAGGCCAGGACGGAGGAATGGTCTCTGAGCTGCAATGAGCTCAGGGCAGCGCTGGGCGACCCATGACCAGCGCAGAGGTAGCTATGGCGCTGACAATCGCTGCTGCAGGATTCGCAGGCTGATTTGTTTTGCAAACAATGAAGCATAAGGATCTTCTATTCAAAGTCTGCGAAAATGTGCTTTCAGTGGTGACTATTACAGAGGCAGGTTTGAACCCAAAATGACAAAGCAAGAAGTCAATAAAGGGGGAAAATCAGGGATGCTCCCCAATGAACCAAGCTTTTAAATCACCCAGACAAGGGAGAATCTCCTTATATAGCAGCCAGAATCATTGAAACTAAAGACTTATTACAAAAGTCAAGCTAAGAAGTAAAATTAATACACAGATAATTTTAAATTTCTATATACATCAATTACTTTATGTATAGGAGTTCTGATATTTTATAATAACTCTATAAAAACTGTAACCAAAAAACCCAAAAATAAAAACAAACAAACAAAAAAACCACCTCATACCTGGGAGAAAATAAGGTGATGGATTATGGGAAGACAGTGGAGCGTTAGAAACTAGAGGAGCCCAGTTTCACCCACAAACAACCCAGCAATACTCTAAAAATACACAGAAGGAACAAGAATGAAGAAAACAAGAGAATCAGTGATAAAATTTCTATCTACTCCAGGGCTTTATAAAAAGAATGCCAGAACCTGCAGACGACCTGAAGGAGACAAGTAAGGGTATGTAGAAGATATTATTTAAAGTAGCTCACACCCATTTATGGAGACAAGGGTCAAAAAAGCAGGACCCATCCCAATGGTCATTAGAAAAAGGGGTCAAACCAGAATCCAGTGCAATGACAGGCACACCAAGGTCCTCCTCTAAATCACTGACAAGTGAGGGGATCAGACCACTGCCCCATTGAAAGAGGGTTGACTCAAGTGATTTATCTGTATACTCCATGAGAGACAGAAACTGACCCATGTACCTCATTAACAACTGTAACAAGAAACAGAAAGAGAACAATACCCAGGCATCTCTTGCTCACAGGTAAATTAACCCATACTAACAGGCAGCAAACAGGTAGCCCAGTCCAACCCTGCATCCAGGCAGCCCAGGCCTGATTTATTGCAGGAAGCAAGGTCAGAAAATTACTCATGAAGGAGGAACATATTTTTAACCATCAAATTCAGGATCAAGTAGGTTTTACCAACATTATACAGGACTAGGAGAATAGGGTTTGTTCCAAGTATAATCTCCTAATGTAGAAACTTACATTGGAGAGAATATCAACCTCCAGTATTATCTAAGAAAGACAAACATTGGGGTGGCTAGGTGGTACAGTGAGTAGAGCATCGGCCCTGGAGTCAGAAGGACCTGAGTTCGTATCGCCTCAGACACTTAACGCACACACAAACCAAAAACCTAGCCGTGTGACCTTGGGCAAGTTACTTAACTCCAAGTGCGCTCCAAAAAAGGCAAAAAAAAAAAAGACAAACAGAATTAAGTTGTATACATGTTTATTTTCTCTCAAAGTGGAGAATGAATGAATTTATGCAAGAGAAACTGCAGTTGGAACTGAACTTATTTTGGGGTTATGCTGCACAGATTATAAAGACAAAGAGAAACCCCAAAGCTGGGCAGGAATAGCTATGTTGTGGCCCAATCAAGAACTGCCACAGTCCCTGGGTTCAATTTCCATTTCCTAAGGAGGAATCATTTCACAGAGATCCTGAGCCAAATTTAAAAAGAAAATAAGAGTCATTTTCCAGTTGATGAGTGATCAGAAGATATAAACAAACAAGGCAGGTTTTAGCAGAAATCAAAGCTATCAATAGTTACATGAAAATAAGCTCTGAAATCACTATTGATTAGAGAAATGCTAATTAACACAACTCTGAGATAACTATTCATTTCTATCAGCTAACATAACAGAAAAGTCCCCAAGGTCCCAGAAGTAGGATGCTTGTGCTCTTTCTGTCCATTACAGCTGGTATGAACCATCTTAAGTCAGTTCTGTGGTCACGGGTACTATAGAGGGATTTCCAGGTTCAACAAGTGAACACTGCAAAGGATTTCTGAAAAGTCAAATTTAATGAATGATCAGTCTGCCTCCTAATTGGCTGATTCTGATTACTAGGTTGGTATGGCCTTCTCTGGAGAAAGCCAAGGTGCTTAGTAAAGACATTAAAAAAAAATAAATAGCAATCCCCCAGAATCCCCCGCGGCCTCGGGAGGATCGGCGAAGCAGGAGGCCGCCCAGATTTCAGTTCCAGGGCACAGGTCATTCACCATGGATCGAGGCTCTGGCCTCTTAGGGTTGTGTTTCAGGGGCAGCCCCGGGGAGCAGGCGAAGTTCCGTAGAGATTGGCACAAGAGCATGCAGCCCTGTAAGATGCAAGATGCGGCAGCCCCTACGGAGAGTGGCAGGCTCCTGCGGCTCCCAGGCAGCTGGAAGGGAAGGCGGCGGCTGCAGCGCCCAGCCCTGGCGCGCCCGAGACCTGCTCTCAGCGCTCTAGGAAAGTTCACTTGGCTGCTGGGTGGCTTCCGGGGGCCCGGACTGTGCGAAGAGATGTTGTCCCGAAAGAAAACTAAGAACGAAGTGTCCAAACCGTCCGAAGTGCAGGGGAAGTACAGAAAGGAGACGTCGCCCCTGCTGTGGAATCTTATGCCTCCATTCATCCGTCATGTTACAAGGATTCCAAGACGAACTGATAACTGTCTTCCAGATTCAAGCACTCATGCCTTTTCAGCTACTGGGGATGGAGTGGTTTCAGAAATCAAAGTTTTCTTAGAACTCCAATTCAGAGGCCACCTCATGAAATCATGAGGAGAGAAAGCAACAGACTATCTGCACCTTCTTACCTTGCAAGGAGTTTAGCAGATGTCCCTCGGGAATATGGTTCTTCTTCTCGGGGTTTTTTAATGGAGGCCAATGCTGCTGTTGAAAATGGTGACACTAGTTCCTCTTATTATTATTTGGATAATTTTTTCAATTGTCAGAGGAGGCAGTTGCCTGGAGATCGTGTATATGAAGACTACAGATATGAATACAACAATGATCTCTTCCAAAGAATTCCACACAGTCAGGGGAGGTATGTGTCAGTCATTGGGAAGGTTGTTGCTACATCTTTAGGGAATTTGAACCACAGTTCTGAAGTTGTACCCCTTCCTCCTGGCTGGTCTGTCGACTGGACAATCAGAGGAAGAAAATACTACATAGATCATAACACAAACACAACTCATTGCAGCCATCCTCTTGAGCGAGAGGGACTTCCTCCAGGATGGGAGCGAGTTGAGTCACCAGAATTTGGATTATATTATGTAGATCATATAAATAAGAGAGCACAGTATAGACATCCATGTGCTCCTAGTGTACCCCAGTATGATCAGCCTCCTCCTGCAACATATCAACCTCAACAAGCTGAAAGAAGCCAGTCCCTTCTGGTACCTGCAAATCCATACCATTTGGCCGAAATCCCTGACTGGCTTCAGGTTTATGCTCCGGCTCCTATGAAAAATATAGATTTCACTCTCAGAACTGCTTTAGCTGCATCCCATTAAATTTGATATGACCATATTCTGAAATGGGAACTCTTCCAGCTTGCTGACCTCGATACATACCAAGGAATGCTAAAGCTGCTCTTCATGAAAGAACTGGAACCTATTGTTAAATTGTATGAAGCATATAGAGAAGCCCTTCTCACAGAGTTAGAAAACTGCAAACAGAGACAGCAATGGTATGCCCAGCAACACAGCAAAAATTTTTAAGCTAATTTTCAATTAAAATTTGTGAGTTTTTTTTTTGGAGGGCCATTGGGGTTAAGTAACTTGCCCAAGGTCACACGGCTAGGTTTTTGTTTGTGTGCATTAAGTGTCTGAGGCCAGAACAGAACTCAGGTCCTTCTGACTCCAGGGCTGATGCTCTACTCACTGCGCCACCTAGCCGCCCCTGTGAAGTTTTATAATAACTTTAAAATGTTTTTACTTTTAAAAAAAAATTTTGGCTAAGAAAAGCAGCTTTCATTTTGTTGATATTGCACTATTGAATGTAATTCTATATGTATTTGGTTTATAGAATAAAAGCTCCTTTTATTAATTAAAAAAATTAAAAAATAAATAAAAAACATGCCCCACCAAAATAAAGAAATAATGAACAAACTCCAAGAAGTAAATCCAGACAAAGAAAGTAAACATATACATTTAAGAATAGCCTAAGAATAAATAAATTATTAGCCAAAAAGGACTGAATAGTATTTGGAAGTATCTGAAACAAGAAACAAAAGAGAATATTTAGGGAAGGGAAAATGACAAAGAAAATTCATGCTGTGGAACAAATGCAGTAAATTGTACTATGAATTGGACTCATAAAAATCAGAATGGACTAAAGAGTAAACAATGATTCAATGAAATCATAAATGTGAATAGAAAAAATAGTTTAAAAGAGAAAATGAATGTACATAATACAAAAATAAGGCAAAAATAAGTTGATAAAAGGAACTGGGAGCTGTTTTCAACGACTAGATAAATTTAGCTAGTTTGATTTAAAAAAAAACAACAAGATTTTCATGTAAGAATGTAAAAAAAAATTCCCATCAAATAATAGAAAATAAAAGAAAATAGAGATTATTTTGTCCACCTATATTCCCACTGATAATGTAGATGAAATGGAAGGGTATTAACAAAAATATAGCATAATTAGATTAGAAGAATGGAATTATTTAAAGAACCTGGCATAAGCAAAATAAATTGAATAATACATAAGTGAAATAATTTTTTTTTAAAAATTGGAGACAAAAAGGATTTAAGTGAATTTATTTATTCAAAGAATACTTAATTCTGGTATTACATAAATTGTTTCCAAAATAAATGAAGAGACTTTTTGAAATCTTCTGACCCAAATATAAAACAAAGATATGTAAAATTGAGAAAAAATTATAATCCAATATCCCTAATATCAGATGAAAAATTAGCAAACAAGCTAGAATAACCTATTGAAATATTATATATTCTGACCAGTGTGGACTTATACCAGGAATGCAAATTTGGTTCAATAAAAGAAAATAATTATGAACATGATAAACCTTATTAAATAACAATTATTACTATCTTTCTACAACCAAGAGCAAACATTCTAGGTAATTAAGAAAATGTGAAGTTTTTCCTATAAGATCAAGGTAAAGCAAATATTCCTATTATCACTGCAGTCATTTAACATAATGCTAAAAACGTTAGCTATAATATTAAGACAAGAAAAGAAAACAGGAAATAAACAGGCAAAAAATTTACAAAACTCTTTTTTTTAACATTTGAAATTATGGTCTCTCTAGAGAACCAGAGAGTAGACTAAAAATTAATTGGAACAATAACTGGAGCAAAATAATATTAAGAGGCTAAATTAAAAGTAATTACAAAATATTCACACATGCACACAAATAAGGGTTATGAGACAAGCAAATAAAAGAGAACCATATGAGGATCTACAATATACTCAATAAAAACACACAGTCCTAAATAAAACTGATAAAAAATACTGCAAGCCAGGTCAATATAATTTAAAAAAAATGAATACCTAAATTGATTTAAATTTTAGTGCCATAGCAATAAAATTACAAAAGGATTTTATTGAGTAGAAAAAATATTTTAAAAAATTATCTGAAGGACAAAATTTAAGTGGAAATAATAATGAAAGAAGTGGAATAGAAGGTAGACCATTAGTACCCAATCTAAAATTATGTTCAAAGCAGTAAGTATCAATATAATTTGGTATTGGTTGAACAGTTGAAAGGTCAGTTACAGAAAATGGAGAGATTTACAATGAACGTAGTGTTCAGAAAAAAAAAAATCTAATTACTGGGGTAAGCGTTCACCATATAACAAAAGCTAGAAAAAGAGCATAGGGCTCTGGAGAAATTTGGTATTGACCAATATTTCACACAGTATATGAAAATAAATCCCAAATAGATGCACTTTGTTTGTTTGTTTGTTTTTGCTTTTTGGAAGATAACTATGGTTAAGTGACTTGCCGAAGGTCACATGGCTAGTGTTTGTGTTAATTGTCTGAGGCTGGATTTGAACTCAGGTCCTCCTGACTCCAGGGCTGGTTTTCTATTTACTGCGCCACCTAGCCACCCCATAGATACATAGTTTTAAGACAAAATATGAAATTATTAACAAATCACAGGAAAAAGAAAGAAATTAACTTTTAGATCTATGGCTAGAAGAAGAGCTCATGATTAACACATTATAGAAAGAATCTCAGAGCATAAACATGGACAATAATGATTATATAAAATTTAAAATTATTGCACAAATAATAACCATGCAATTCAGTGAAGTTGAATTTTGCAGATAAATTGATAACTGGGTAAAAATCTTTACAGCAGCTTTCTGTTGTAGAAGTCTCATATCCAAGATATCTAAGGAACTATTTCAAGGTTTCAAGACTAAACCATTACCCAATAGAATAATGGATCTATTAATATAAACAGACAATTTAAAAAGAAAGTAATCCACACTATCAAGAACCACACATAAAATTGCTCCAAAATTGCTTCAAATCACTAATAATTAGAGAAATTAAAGCAACCCTATGGTTTTACCTCACACCTAGAAGGTGGATAAAAATGATTTAAAAAAAAAGAAAATTAAAATTATTGGAGGAAAACTGAGGGGGAAAACAGACACTAAAGTCAGTTGATGAGTTTGTTATTTGGAGTGAGTTACTTTGGAAAGCTGTTTTGAGCTATTGCTATCTCTCCCTTCCTCCCCTCCATAAATGAACCATGCATATTCTCAGATAAATTTTTACCACTACCAGGCCTATAACTCACAGGGATCAAAGGAAAAGTAAAATAAAATATAAGAATATTTATAGAACTTTTTTTTTGGTCTTTTTTTTTCCTGTAGAGGTCAAAACGTAGAAAGTAAGAGACTGTCATCTGAATGGCAAAATGGCTATACAAAATATAACCTATTGATACAGTCAGATATTAGAGTACTGGAAGAAATTATAAAATGGACAATTTCTAAGGAACCTGGAAAAACCTGTATGAATTACTATGAGAGCAACTTATATAATAACTATAATACTGTAAGGAAAAACAATTTGGGAAGACTTGAGAACTCAGGCCAGTGTAATAACCAACTAAATAACTGTTGACAGAGAGACTGTGAACTCCATAAACAGAAATTTTCACAGTTAGTCTATGTGATCATTTTTTTCATTATCTTCTATCATTCTATTTAATGAAAATTTCCTTTTTCTTCTCTTTATTTTTTTCATATTGTGGGGTGTGATGTTCTGTGAGAGATGCTGTGACCAGAAATTTGATAAATTCCACAAATTTCCATTCAAGTGAAGGGCCAATCTGAACTTTGTTTTGTTGGCCCCTCAGAGGAGATGCATGCCATCAGTTACTGATTCTAAACACCTTTTGTAGACCTTAATAGAACCCATATGAACTAGCTTAGTCTTCAAATAGCAAGGAGTCTTGCCCTTATGATGATGAGGGGTCAGAATAAGATTTTAGAAGAGAATATATATTGTGCTCACATAAATGTTTGCTGATAAAATGAAGTGAGGTACTTTGGATCTATTCCCTGTCTCATGCTCTAGCTTATAAACTCTTAATAGTAACTATGTCATGTCATCTTATATCCCTCAAAACAGTTAGCAGACAATAAAGAAAATGGCAGAGACTTAAAAGATATGAATGAATTTTAGTTTTTGTTGTTGAAACCTTCAGATTTGCAGTACATTCTGTTTAAATTTTTGAAAGGACATTTTTGGAAAATAAATTAACTACAAAAGTTAAAATGTGAACAGAACAGAAGAAGAGACATTAACATAAAGTGATCTTATAAAAAAGTTTGACAAAATAACTTATAGAAGAATAATATACCTAAAATACTAAATGTCTTCCTAAAATATCATAGAAATATATGGAATTTCAAAGCAAAACACAAGATAATTGCTTTAAATTAAGAGGAATCCTGGGGGTTTTCTATTTCAATATCACTTTAAAAACAAGGAAACTGGAAACTTTAAGTTACT
The DNA here is from genome assembly GCA_011680675.1 of Gymnobelideus leadbeateri. NCBI lineage: Eukaryota > Metazoa > Chordata > Mammalia > Diprotodontia > Petauridae > Gymnobelideus > Gymnobelideus leadbeateri. The sequence goes on along the minus strand of WOXC01000013.1, from coordinate 42,883 downwards.
TGTTGAGGGTTAAGTTACTTATTCAGGGTCACATAAAGAACAAGTAGAAAATGTTGGTCTGGGGGGTAGAGTCAAGATGGCTGAGTAGAAACAGAATTTCCTTGGAACTCTTGCCCATACGACTTGAAAATTATGTAAAAGGGGGACTCTGAATGACCTCTGGAGTTCCAGAACCAACAAAATGACACAGAGAAGCTAACCTCCCATTGAGGACACCCCAGCAGCCCAGCAGGGAGCGTCCATGTGCAGCACTCTAGAAGCCAAGCCCAGGCCCATGTGAGTAGGAGGTATTAGCCCCAGGGCAGCCTGACCAGCAGATGACTGGAGGGAACACAGAACACCAGCAGCTAAGGTTTCCCAGAATTATTAACACATCGATGCCTAAGACAAAGTGAGATGTCAGTGCCCTGTGGACTTGGGAATGGTTGGGAGAGGTCAAGGCCTCTTTCCCCTGGTGGTGAGAAGCTGCTGAGGAGCCAGCACACTGCCATGTTGCAGCTTCAGCTCCTGGCCTGCAAACTGTAGGGGGACCAGGCAATGGGTCTGGGGGATAATCCCTCTTGCTTTACCGTTCTTGGATCTGAATAGTGGTCTGGGGCGGTTGTCTTGGGGTATGTGACCAGCTTGCCAGAGTGTGTGGAGGCTTCATAGAGGCCATCCAACTAATACCTCCAGGAGCTAAGAAAAACCCAGCATTTGGGACAGAAGCTCCCCTGGCTGGTGGCAGAGTCCTACTCTGGCAACAAGCCCATAAATCAAGTAATTGAGTGTCAATATGTGTAGGCAAAGGAAACAAATTAAAAAGAAAAATTCAACATTAGACTCCCATTTTGGGGGCAAAGAGGATCAAAGCATGGAACAGGAGGAGGACTGGGAGGTCAGAAATCCTTCACCAAAAGCCCCAAATGAAAATACAAGCTGGCGACAGGCCATAGAGGAGCTTAAGAAGCAGATAAGAGAAGTGGGGGAAAAATTGGGAAGAGAAATGAAAAAGATGCAAGATAAGTATGAAATGAGAGTCAACAGCCTGACTGAGGAAAATAACACTTTAAAAAATAGACTAACTGAAATGACAAAAGAGGCTCAAAAAGGCAATGAGAAGAAGAATGCCTTAAAAAGCCAAATTTGCCAGATGGAAAAAGAATCTCAAAAGCTCACTGAGGAGAATCATTCCTTCAGAATTAGAGTGGAGTAAATGGAAGCTAGTGACTTTATGAGAAACCGGGATGCTATTAAGCAGTTCCAGACAAATGAAAGAATAGAAGGCAATGTGAATTATCTCATGGCAAAAACCACTGACCTTGAAAATAGATCCAAGAGAGACAATCTAAAAATTATTAGACTACTTGAAAACCATGATCAAAGAAATAATCTAGAAGTCATCCTTCAAGATATTCTCAAGGAAAATTGCCCTGATATTTTAAAATCAGAGGGCAAAACAGAGGGTGAAAGAATACACTCATCACCTCCTGAAAAATATTCCAAAAAGAAAACTTCTAGTAATATTGTAGTCAGGTTACAGAATCCCCAGATCAAGGAGAAAATATTACAAGCAGCCAGGAAGAAACAATTTCAATATTGTGGAAACACAATCAGGATATTGCAGGATCCAGCAGCTTCTACACTGAGGGATTGAAGAGCATGGAATATGATATTCTGGGGGGCAAAGGAGCTGGGATTAATACCAAGAATCACCTACCCAGCAAAACTGAGTATCATATTTCAGGGGAAAATATGGTCATTCAGTGGAATAGAGGACTTTCAAGCATTCTTGAGGAAAAAACCAGAGCTGAATAGAAAATTTGACATTCAGATACAAGAAGCAAGATATGCTTGAGAAAGTAGACAGGGAAAGAAATCACTATGAACAGGAGGAGCTGAATTCAAATCCAGCCTCATATACTTAATACAAAAACTAGCTATGTGATCTTGGGCAAGTCACTTTCTTACTATTTGTCAGATCACCTTAGCATCTCCAGCTTGAGAGCTCCTGAAGCTATTGCTCCTTTTGTCACCACCCCTTAGTTCTACCATAGGAGTTTCTTGCCTCCTCTTCCATGACACTGATTTTTCCAACCTCCAAAGTTGTTTTGGGCTGGAAGAATGTCTTCCTTTGACTTTATGTTATCTCTGTCATTGCAGAATTTTATTTGAGGCATTATTTTAAAGTTGTTTGAAAGGGAATATTGGGAGAGACTGCCTGAGTGCTTCTCTACTCTGTCATGTTGGCTCTCCCTTGTTATTTCCAAAACACCATTCTTACTCTCATTTAATCTATACCTTTCCCATTATGTTGTTGTTCAGTCATTTTCAGCTCTGTCTAATTCTCAGTGATCCCATTTGGGTTTTTCTTGGCAAAGATACTGGAGTAATTTGTCATTTCCTTCTCCAGCTCATTTTACATGAGGAAACTGAGGCAAATGGGCATAAATGGGTACAGGGTCACACAGCTAGATTTCAAATATCATACCAACTACTTTGGCAAGCCAATTAGGTAGACTTCCATGATTCATTTTAGATTATTTCCTAAGCAGTTTAATTAAGGATAGCTTTTTCAAATTTCTGTCAAGAAATGCCTACAAAGGACTGACATTTTAAAGAAAATCTTCAGCTATCGAAGTGAGATAGTGTGAAGAAAGCATTGCATATGTGAATCTACCATCTTTCACCCTTAAAGACTGGCTTTCCAGTTGGTGAGAATAGCAGCAAGCAAAAGTCTGACAGCCCAATTGTTAATCCAGAGAAAAGCATTACTAAGCATGAAGCTATCAAGACAAGGAATAGCAAAGGGACATTTGGCAAACTTCTCCTGGATGATGCTTATGCTTTGATTTCCTTGTTCCCCTTTCATGATAAGATAAAATATTCTGCTGTAAAAGATTTCATTTCTTCTTAAACATCAAAATATTTAATTTCTTCTCAAATGCCTCTAAATAGGAATAATAATTGATATTTAAATGGAACTTTTTGTGCTGAAGAATACCCAGAACATCTTTCCCAAATTTATAAAAAATGGTAATCACTTCACACTCTACCATATTTGAACTGCCTTTAAGCAACTAGATATAACCAAGAGGCGGTAGTTTGGGGACTATGAAAACACAAATTCAATGTCTAATTTAGTGAATAGGTATCCTCCAAAGAATTGGAGTCAGACTGTGCAGCAACAAGTTTGTACTCATGAATTTAGAATAATAACACCGTTGTCAAAAGTAGGTCATTTCCTCTACAGCACTTAGTTTAGAAGTCTTTAATAGAGACCAGTTACAGGAAAGTTGAGATTAGAAAGGCACTATGGAGTAATAAAACAACTAGTGGTCTTGAAGAAAAAAAAAAAAACTTGGATTAAAATCTTATCTCTAGCCATTAGTAGTTGTGTGCTTCTAAGAAATTCATGAATGTCTTTCATGAATGTACAGCCTGCTAATGATGTTGAAAAATACATTATAACTCAAATGAATTATTTTGTTAAATCAACTATGAATTTTGATCATAATGCATAATGTAATTGCAAGAGTATATACCCTGTATAGGGCTTTTTTTTTACTACATTGATAAGAGATATTTGTGTCAGAGAGCACTAATACACACACATGCAAACACGTACAGATAGATAAGTGATGCCTGTGATACTTGTTATTTGTTAAATGTTTACTGGAAATTCATGTTGACAGATATTTCAATAAATGAATAAATAAGATTATGTTATGTACATAGATGTATATTTATGTGTAGATACATACATGTATATTTGTGTATATATATGTATATGAAAACATATGTTTGTAATATGTTTTCCATTCAATTGCATATCTTCATCTCCCTAGATTTTTATTTTTATTTTCATATCTGAAGAGTTAGACCAAACTCTTTTGATAAATTTTACATCTCATTTAGGAGGCTGAACAGTGTTCCTGGCCTTCATAAAAATCCATACAATGGTACCTATAAGCAAAAACATCTGGAAGACTTCATTATTTGTAGGGAACTATTCTTCAACTTAAACCATGTGCTATATCTTCCTGACAAAAGTGAACACCTTTGGGGACTAAATGCTTATCTGTTTTATTTCTCACTTCATATTAATTAATAAGCAGAAGGTCATCATTAGTTATCTCTGTTGTGATCTCTATTTTTTTCCAAAATATAAAACTTTAAAAAATTGTAACAATTTTTATTTACATCATAGCTATTTCTGGTTGCTTTACCTCAACATGCAGAATTTCCCCCTCTTTTATATATGGGAAAATTACCAATCAAAAGCAACTGGAACAATGAGAGTGCCTGGCAATAAGTCCTGCCCTTATTATATTTACTTCTTTACGAAGAGGAAAAAGCTTCCTTATCGATTATCCAAAACACTATAACTGGTTCTATGTATATATGTATGTGAGTGTCTGTGTGTGTATGTGTATTTCCTATTACTCCAAGTCTGACTTCAATTTAGTGAACTTTTAATTCTAGTTCAGCTTATTTTAAAGTGCCTCTGATTGTAGAAAACTTCCCATCTTTCTTGAATTCTTTCATCTCTTGCTGTGCACTAATGTTCCATTGCATTCATATACCCAAATTTATTTTTGCCATGAGTCTCCAAATAGTGGGCATCCATTTTGTTTCTAATAGTTTTTTAATCATATACACACCAATTCTATCAACATTTTGACATATGTTTGATCTTTTTTTAACCACCTTACAGAGTATATAAATAACAGAATGTTTGAGTCAAGGGTATGACAAGTTTAGTCACTTCTTTATCATAATTCCAAATTGTTTTGCAGAACAATTAAACCAATTGATAGCCTTGCAGAAGCACCTAGGTAGGGGAGTAGAGAGGTCACTGAGCCTAGATTCAGGCCTAGAATTTCTGAGTTTAAACTTGACTTTAAACACATATTAGATATGTAACCCTGGGAAATCACTTAATCTCTATCTGTCTTACTTTCCTCAACTGTAAAAAGAGAATAATGGTAGCACCTAACTCCCAGGATTGTTGTGATGATCAAATGAGATAACATTTTTTCCAGAAGTTAGCACAGTGATTGTTACTTAGAGGTACTTGATAAATGATTCTTTCCTTCCCTCTTCTCCACAAGTATTTTAGAAACAATTCCTACAGGGTATCTAAAATTTAGTATTTCCATTTTAATCATCTTTTCTAATCTGATGGAAGCTGTGAAGTGAAAACACAAAATTGTTTTAATTGCATTCCCCTTATTATTAGTGATTCAGAGCATGAGAAGAAATGGATGAGTTGTGATCTGCATCAATAAAGGGAGTACAATAGACTGGCATTAGTATGCACATTAAACTTACATGAAGTGAATTAGATGTACCTTGTAATGCAAATGTCCACAATGGAAATTCATCCACTATTCCATTCAATGAGTGTGTCTACACACGTGCATGCACACACACACACACACAAACACACACACACACACAATATTTCATGTATTGCATTCCTGGTCAGTTAAAATGACCCTGATGTATGTATGCTCTATGACTTTCTCATATACGTGTCTGCTTTCTGAAGTGAGAAGAAATAGTTATATCATTTAATATAATCACACATGTCACAAGTTTTCCAGCCAAGTCCTTACCTGTTTTATTTATTTGTTTTCTATGTGAGTAAAAGTCTTAGCTCAAGACTATCTCCAATCAATAACTTAGCTTGCTGTAGTGAAAAAGTCACATTTAGATCCAAATGTTTCCATAGCAACCATCTTACATCCATCTGCTCTCCAATACTGATTGCCTTCTTTTAAAGAAATCCTAGCCCATTTCCAGCTACTATTTAAAGATACTATACAGTAATTCCTGGGAGATTTAAGAGATTTTCATGAGTGATTTTGAATGAAAGGTTCTTTTGCTTTACAAGCTAATTTTAGACCCTAATCCTCATAAAAGATGTAACTCTCAGGGGTGGCTAGGTGGCACAGTGAGTAGAGCGTTGGCCCTGTGAGTAGAGCGTTGGCCCTGGAGTCAGAAGGGCCTGAGTTCAGATCTGGCCTCAGACACTTAATGCACACACAAACAAAAACCTAGCCGTGTGACCTTGGGCAAGTTACTTAACCCCAATTGCCCTCCAAAAAGCAAAAAAAAAAAAAAAAAGATGTAACTCTACTGTACCTATAATGATGAGATCATAGATGATCTGAAATTTTCAAATCCTTTACCATATTCTCATTTTAGTATACTAAAAGTGTAAATAGCTTTCATGTTTTCTTCTATTTGATAAAATGTGGGAGGAAAAGTTAAAGCCAATTCATTTTCTGGGATAGCACATAGATACATACATAAATGGAGATGATAAATAGATGATAGAGATAAATATATAACTAGATGTAATACATATATAGATATTTGAAAATATTTAAAATGTAGGCATATATAGTGTAAAATGGTTAAGGGCAGCTGTCATTTGAAATTTTGAAACTGATTGGCCAAAAGAAGTCACTGAACAGGTGGCTGCAACAGAATGCTACTGTGTATGAAAGATAAAAAAGAGAGAGAGAGAGAGAGAGAGAGAGAGAGAGAGAGAGAGAGAGAGAGAGAGAGAGAGAGAGACTAGGAAGGAAAACAAAACTCAAGGAAATAGTCTGTAAGAATTTTATGTAGGAGACAACAAGACTGCTTAAGAGTGAATTATTGGGACAAGAAAATAATAACTCCATTACTCAGTAAGCGTTTTAGAATGAAGAGGGCTGAAGGGCACAGAACACTAATATGAGGAAGGTAGAGGTCTCTCAATATTATTGCCTATTATATAATTTTATTTTTTGTTTACATGTAATAACAAATGTTAATTATGCCAACCTTTATAGAACTTGATTAATATGAAGAATTTATATATTTTTGCAAATACTTGTGAATGCGCTTTTAATCTTTTTTACTTTTCTTTTACTTATCTGGTTGAATATTCCTGATCACTTTAGGATGTTAAAGATGTAAGTCAAAAAAGTGGAGGGGTAAAAGGTGGGGAAGATTTAATGCTCCACAGTTCACTGAGAGCATCATCAAAAGGTTATATTGCACAGAACTTTTACCTGAGGAAATATACTATTCTTTCCACTGTTGGATCTGCTGAGTTGTCAGAGCATAACTTTAAAAAAATATTTTAATAATTTATTTTGTTTCTATGTAACCTGTATTCCCTGTTATATTACTCCCTTATACACTTCCAAAAAGTCATCTCTTATTAAACAAAATTTGAAGAAAGGAAGAGGACTCTATAAAACTTAATAACAGACTTCCAGGAGTCAAGATGGTGGAATAAGCAGTAAATCATTGTAACTCTCCCATATTAACCTACAAACAACCATAAAATAGTGCCCCCAAACAAATGCTGGAACAGAAGAACCAGGAAATAATCTTTTAGCCCAAGAAACTTGAAAAGTTAGCCATAAAATTCCATCTCAGGTAAAAGGGGAGTGCATTTCAGGACAAGAAGCACACAGCAAGCCAGAAGCAAGCTCCTCCTCAGAAAATAAGGAGAGCTTGAGCCCCAGTGTGGTGAAATAGGCAAATGCCAACACCAGGACCCTCTCCCCCTATGTTCCTAAGCATAGCCAGGGTAACTGGCAGACTCCAGCTCAGAGAACGACCACATGGTTCAGCACAGCCCTGGTCAAACAAACAACATTAGCATTCCCTGTGCTTCAGTGTAGCCCTGGGAAATGCAGAAAAAACTACCAAGCCTCAGCACATGTCAAATACTAGTATTAGTATCCCAGATCAGTACCAGGCAAGCCGCTAGAATTCTATGGCCTCCAGCAGCAAAAAGCACACCCACACCATCCCTCAACACAGCACTAGATATGAGGGTCCCTTGGGGGCCTCACAGCAACATCAGCACAGCACCAGGTAAATAGCCAATGCCTTTAGCTATTGTCACAAGAAGCCTGAGACAGTGTAACACCTTCTACAAGGGGTGAAGAATTTAAATTTAAAATAAAAGGAAAAGGTTAAAAAATAATAGAGAGAGAGAGATGAGCATAAAACAACACAAAAATAATCTGATCATTAAAAATGTATTATAGTGACAGGAATGATCAAGAAACAAATTGAGAAAAGGACAACAATATCAAAATAGCTATGGGCAGAAGCCCCCCCCCAAAAAAAATTAAAAAAGAAAAGAAAAGTGGAAGTAATCTCAAGTTCAGAAAGAACTCATGGAAGACCTCAAAAAGGAGCTTAAAATCATATAAAAGAGATAATTTAAAAATGGGAAAAGAGATGAGAGTGATGCAAGGGAAGTATGAAAAAAAAAAGCTAACAGCTTGGAAAACTGTTTAAAAAATTCGATTGGCCAAATGGAAAATGAGATCCAAAAATTTACTTTAGAAAACAACTCCTTAGAGAGAACAATAAGCCAAATGGAAAAGAAAGTACAAGAACTAATTCAGGAAAACAACCTCTTAAAAGTTATAATTAGTTCAGTGGAAACTAATTACTCTATGAGACATCAAGAATCAAACTAATTCAAAAGAATGGAAAAAATGAAAAATACCTCATGGGAAAATCAATGCACCTGGAAAATAGATCTAGGAGAGAAAATATCAAAATAATTATAATACAGGAAAGTCATAATCATAAGAAGCACTTTTACTGTATCTCTCAAGAAATTATCAAGGAAAACAGTCTTGATGTCCTCGAACCCAACAACAAAATAGGCACTGAAAGATCCACTGATCACCTCAAGGAAGGGATCCTAAAATCAAAACCTGAAGGAATATTATAGTCAAATTTCAGTACTATCAGATCAAGGAAAAAATACTAAAAGTGGCCAGAAAGAAAGAATTTAAAATATTGGGGAGTCACAATCAGGATTACATAGGATTTGCCAGCTGCAATATTAAAGGATTAGAGGTCATGGAACATGATATTCTGGAAGGCAAAGGAGCTAGGACAATAACCATGAATAAATTACCTGCAAAATTAAATTTAATACATCACAGGAAAAAATGGTCATTCAATGAGCTCAAAGGATTTCAAGCTTTCATAAAGATTTAAACCAAAGGGAAAAGAAAACATAAGGGATTCAACAGAATTAAAATGTTTACATCCTTATATAGAAAGATGATACTTGTAATTGATTAAAAAAATTGTACCACTAGGGACACAGCTACAAAGAATATGCATAGAAAAAGGGTATGGGTATAAGATGAATCTGATGGAATGACATTAAAAAATTAAGGGATGAAAAAGAGGAGTATAATGGGTGCAGAAGGAAGGGAGATGCAGAATGGAGTAAATTATTTCCCATGAAGAGGTATAAAAGACTATTACAGTAGAGGGGAAGATATGAAGGTGGATGGTGGGCATCACTTGAACTTACTCTCATTAGTATTGGCTCAAAGCAGAAATCATACACACAGTCTTTTCAAAAGAGAAATTTATCTTAACTAGCAGAGAAATAAAAGGGAAGAAGATTAAATAAAAGGGGGGGGTACAGAAGGGAGGGCAGATCAGGGGAGATTGTAGACAGAAGCAAAACACTGGTGAGGGGGGAACGGGTGAAAGGAAAGAGAGGAGGACAGACAGAAGGAAGAATAAGATGGAAAGAAATACACAGGCAGTAATCATAACTGTAAATGTGAATGGGGTAAACTCCTCCATAAAATGGAAGCAATTAGAAGAGGGGATAAAAAACCAGAATCCTATAATACGTTGTTTACAAGAAACACAGTTGAAATATAGAGACACACAGAGCAAAGGTAAGAGGTTGGAACTTAGCTTAAAAGACCTTAGCTTAAAAAGGCTGAGGTCTTCCAACACATTGTGGGCTATCTCCAGTTGGCCTGATTTATATCTATCTAGGCACTGAATGCAGATGGCTCCAGAGGAAAAATTAAGGCTGGTGACTTTGCACAACCCTCTCTCACTTAAATCTAATTCATTTGTAAGCCATGACATCATCTTCTTGATGTCATGGTCCTCTTTGAGAATGAAGGAATGTGGTGTCAAAATATCAGAAATTGAGGGAATACCTATCAACTGGGGAACTGATTGAACAGCCACGGTATATAAATGTAATGGAACACTATTTTACAATAAGAAATGATAAACAGGCAGATTTCAGAAAAACCCAAGACTTGTACAAACTGATAGAAAGTGAAATGAGCAGAATTGTAAAAACACTATATACAGTATCAACAACATTGTATGATGATCAACTATGAATGATTCAGCTCTTCTCAGCAACACAATTACCTAAGACAAGTACAAAAGACTAAAGAAGGAAAATGATATCTACATCCAGATAAAGAATTGATGGACTGAAAGCATATAAAAGTGTATTTTTGTCATTAACTGTATTCTTTCTCATATTCTTTTGATATGTTTTTTTCTTTCATATTGCAAACTAATATGGAAATATTTTTACATGATAGCATATATATAATCTATATCACACTACCTACAAATTTCAGAAAAAGGGAAGAGGTAGAGAAAATGAAAAATTTTGGAAATTAAAATCTTGTAAAAATTTAATGCTAAAAAGTATTGACATATTACTGGGAAAAATAAAATATTATTTAAAAAAACCTGAACAACATATAAAAAAGTATGGTGACATACTTAGTTTCCTACTCCACTTCTACAAAACAGCATTGTTCAAAGACCACTCTACTATAACTTTCTATAGAAGGCCAAGTATGTATGTTTGTATGATAGATATGCAATACTGAAGTTTCTATTGATGACTGAAATACCTCTATGAGAGAGAGAGAGAGAGAGAGAGAGAGAGAGAGAGAGAGAGAGAGAGAGAGAGAGAGAGTGTGTCAACTACCATCTATTGAGCTAAGTGGGGTCTGCCTCAAGAGGGGAGAAGGATCTAAGTTTCCTAAAATTTGTGCTGCTATAAGATTTTGTAAGAACTCTACCCAAAACCAATTTAGCCACAATAAATTGTCCTCTTCCCCAAAGTTATGTCATTAATTTCTTTTTTTAAATTTTCTACAGTTACAATTGATAACTGAATTTCCCTCTATCCCGCCCTTCCCTTTTTTCTATTCTTTCTGTGTTTTTATCTTGTCCCTCCTCAAAACTGTTTTCCTACTAACTGCCCTTGCCCCAGCCTATCCTACTTTCTACTGCTTCCCCCTTTTCTTATTTTCTTCCCCTCCTGCTTTCTTGAAGATTAAGAAAGATTTCCATACCCAACTGAGAGTGTATCTTATTCCCTCTATGAGCTAATTCTGATGAAAGTAACATTCACTTATTCCCCCTCAACTTCCCACTACCCCCCTATACTGTTAAATATATTTGTTGTTTCTTTTATGTGAGAAAATTTACCCCACTCTACCTCTCCCTTTCATTTTCTCCCAGTACATTCCTCTCTGACCCCTTAATTTTACTTTTTAGATATCATCCCTTCATATTCAACTCACACTGGTGCCCCCCCCTCTCTCTTTCTATCTATCTATATCTCTACCTATCTATCTATCTATCTATCTATCTATCTATCTATCTATCTATCTATATATCTCCTTCTTCTAATTACTTTAATGATAAGAAAAGTCTTATGAGTTGCATGTATTGCCTTACCAAGTAGAAATGTAAATAATATGATGATATTTCCATTCATCCTATCCCCCCAATAGATTTATTCTTTACTTTGATCCTGTCCCTTTTCAAAAGTGGGTTCTTCCAACTTTCCTCCCTCCCAGCCATGCTCTCTTCCATCATCCCCCTTCTCATCCCCATCCGCCACTACACTGCTGTATGGTGGGATACCATATTTAGTGTGTATGTCATTTTTCCTCCCTAAGCCTAATTCAATGAGAATAAAGTTGACTCATTCCCTTTGCCTTCCTGTCCTTCCCTTAGATTGCCTATTCTATATGAGATAAATTACCATTCTATCTCTCCCCATCTCCTCTCATTATATTCCTCTCACACCCCTTAATTTCACCTTTTAAGTATTATTCCTTCCTTTTCAATTGGTCCTATGCTCTCTGTCCATGTATGCATATATACACACACTCATATATATGTGTTCATATGCTCATACACCCTCCTATATAGACATATATTAATATGTATATGCATATGTATAAGCATATGCATGTATGTGTGTATGTGTGTGTATATGTGTGTGTGTGTGTGTAAATGCATAGACACACATTTATATTCCCTTCAATTATTCTCATACTGAGAAAAGTTTCATAAGTTACAATGATTTTTTTCCATGTAGGAATGTTCAACTTTGATCAGCTCCTTATGATTTCTTTTACCTGTTTATCTTCTGATGCTTCTCTTGCTTCTTCTGAATGTAAAATTTTCTCTTCAATTCTGTTTTTTTTTTCATCAAGAATGCTTGAAAGTCCTTTATTGCATTGAATGATCATATTGTTTTCCTGAAACATGATACTCAGTTTTGCTGGGTAAGTGATTCTTGGTTTTAATCCTAGTTCCTTTGACCTCCATAATATCATATTCCAAGCCCTTTGAGACTTGAGTGCAGAAGCTTACAGATCCTCTGTTATCCTTAATGTATTTCCACAATATTCAAATTGATTCTTCCTGGTTGCTTATAATAATTTCTTCTTGATCTGGGAAATTTTGAACCTGGCAATGATATTCCTAGGTGTTTGTTTTTTTTCCAGATCTTTTTCAGGTGGTGATTAAAAGATTCTTTTTTTTTATTCTTTAGCAATCTTTTATTGGTGCTCTTTTTTTAATCAAATGCTTTATTAACTTCTTGTTTGTATCATTCATGTCCACAAGATTATGAGTTACAATTTTCTCCCCATTTTTCCCATACTCACCACCCCAAAATAGTGATGCCACTCTATATTCCCTCCTCCAATCTGCTCTCTCCCTTATCTTCTCCCACACCCCCTTCGACTTTTTCAGTAGGGCAAAGTGAATCTCTGTGCCCCAATGCCTGTATATCTTATTTCACAATTATATGTAAAATAGCATTAATAATAGTATTTATACATTTTTAAAAATTTGATTTTAAAACTTTGAATTCCAGGGCCATTCCCTTCTTCCCTTGTCACCCACCCTTACTTGGAAGATAAGCAATTAAGTATATGTTGTACATGTGTAGCTATGCAAAATATCACAACAGTAGATATATTTTAAAAGACTGACTATATTACTGTCCCTCCTATCCCATCTCCCACTTGATCTATTCCCTACTTTTATCCTGTCTCTTTTCAAAGGTGGGTGCTTCTAACTTTGCTCCCCCCTTTCCTACTGCCCTCCCTTCCATCATATGCCTGTTCATCCCCTTCCACCCAACTCGCCTGTAGGGTGAGATATCCTATTTAGTATGTAGGTCATTCTCTCCCTGATCCAAATTCAATGAGAATAAGGTTTTGCCTTGTTGCCTTCCTGTTCTTCCCCTCCCTTGTAAACATTTTCCCTTGCCCCTTCTATATGAAATAGTTTACCCCATTCTGTCTTTCCCTATCCACTCTTATTATATTCCCCTCTCACCTCTTAATTTCACTTTTTAAGTATCAACCCTTCCTATTAAGTTCGAACTGTGCCCTCTATCTATGTATACCTGTAAACATATATGTATATATATATGTATATATATATATATATATATATATATATAGAGAGAGAGAGAGAGAGAGAGAGAGAGAGAGAGAGACACATTCACATATGTATTCATATGCCCATATACCCTTCTTCAACTATTTTCATATTGAGAAAAGTTTCATCAGTTACAGTTATTGTTTTTTTCCATGAGGAATGTAAATAGTTGAACTTTGATAAGTTCATTATAATTTCTTTTCCCTATTTACCTTCTCAAGCATCTCTTACTTCTTGTGTCTGAATGTTAAATTTTGTATTCAACTCTGGTTTTTTTCCTCAAGAATTCTTGAAAGTCCTCTATTCCACTGAATGACCATATTTTGCCCTGAAACAAGATACTCAGTTTTGCTGGGTAGGTGATTCTTGGTTTTGATCTCAGCTCCTTTGCCCTCTGGAATATCATATTCCCAACACTTCAATCCCTCAGTTTAGAAGCTGCCAGATCCTGCTCTATCCTGACTGCCTTTCCACAGTATTCAAATTGTTTCTTCCTGACTGCTTGTAATATTTTCTCCTTGATCTGGGAATTCTGGAACCTGACTACAATATTCCTAGAAGTTTTCTTTTTGTGATATTTTTTCAGGAGGTGATGAGTGTATTCTTTCAACCTCTATTTTGCCTTCAGGGAAATTTTCCTTGAGAATTTCTTGAAAGATAATTTCTAGGTCCCTTCTTTGATCATGGTTTTCAGGTAGTCCAATAATTTTTAAATTATATCTCCTGGATCTGTTTTCCAGGTCAGTGGTTTTTCTCATGAGGTATTTCATGTTGCCTTATTCTCATTGATTTCTCATAAAGTCACTAGCCTCCATTTGCTTCAGTCTGCTTCTGAAGGAATGTTTTGCCTCAGAGAAATTTTGAGATTCTGTTTCCATATGGCAAATTTGGCTTTTTAAGGCATTCTTCTTCTCATTGCCTTTTTGAGCCTCTTTAGCCATTTGAGTTTGTCTATTTTTTAAAGTGTTATTTTACTCAGTCAGGCTGTTGACTCTCATTTCATACTTTTCTTGCATCTTTCTCATTTCTCTTCCCAATTTTTCCTCCACTTCTCTCATCTGCTTCTTAAGGTCTTCTATGGCCTGTAACCAGCTTGTATTTTCATTTGGGGCTTTTGGTGCAGGATTTCTTACCTCCTAGTCTTCCTCCTGTTCTATGCTTCTATCCTCTTTGCCCCCCAAATAGGAGTCTAATGTTGAATTTTTCTGTTTATTTTGTTTCCTTTGCCTAGGCATGTTGCCACTTAATTATTTGACTTTTGGGCTTATTGCCAGAGTAGGACTCTGCCACCAGCCAGGGGAGCTTCTGTCCCAAATGCTGGGTTTTTCTCAGCTGCTGGAGGTATTAGTTGGGTTCCCTCTCTGAAGCCTCCACATGCTCTGGCAAGCTGGTCAAATACCCCAAGACCTCCACACCATATTGCAATCCAGATCCAAGAAGGTTAAGACAGTAGCAAATACCCCATACCCCAGACTGATTTCCAGATCCCCCTACAATCTGCAGGCCAGGAAGTGAAGGTGCAACATGGAGGGCTGTGCTGTGGCTAATCCGTGCCATCTCACCCCCAGGGAAAGTGGCTGAACTTGCTCTCCCCACTTGTCACAAAATCACTCAAAGGGCACTGACCTCTCACTTTGCCCTAGGTATCTATGTATCAGTAATTCTGGGAATGCCACAGCTGCTGGTGCTCTGGAGTCCCTCCAGCTGGCTGCTGATCTGGCCACCCTGGGGCTAAAACCTCAGCCTCATAATGGCCTGGGCTTGGGTCCCAGAGCACTGTACTGGCCTCTCCCTCTCAGGCTGCCAGGCAGTCCTCAGTGGGAGGCTAGCTTCTCTGTTTCATTTTGTGGGTTCTGTGGCTCCAGAGCTTGTTCAGAGTCTCCTTTTACATTAATTTGGAAGTGGTATAGGCCAGAGCATCGCAGAAGTGCTGTTACTACTCCTCCATCTTGACTCTGCCCCCTCACAAGTACTCTTTTTAAACCTGAAATTACGACCAGTGTCCCTGCTCCTCTGTGGCTGCAAATTACTCTGCTAGTGCTTCTCCTTGCCTTGGCCCTGCCACTCAGGGGCCTTTTTAGGAATATGAACAAAGAAACAGAGTCCTGCCTCAGTGCTAGCAAAAAGACCCCTGTAAATCTCCTTCTGATAAGTTGTTTGACTCCCTTACCATCTATTGGTTGAGGATTCTTGAAGCAGCTACTGCCCCTGCCTCAGTCACTTCCAAGATCTGCTCTTGGTCTGCTGGTGTGGCCTTTAGTGGACTGCGTCCCACTCTTACCCAGGTGCAGCAAACACTTCCTGGTGACCTTTTAATTTGTGTTTTGTGTCTGTGGACTGAGTTCTAGAAATTGTCATTGCTACCAGTGATTTAGACACCCTGAGGCCTGCTCTGGGTTTGCTGGGATTGGGTCTGTGCTAGTGATTTCTGCTGGGAAATGTGCTCCTCTCTCAATCTGGTACAACAGACATTTCCTGCCAGCCCTGCAAGTTGTCTTGTGCTAGAAATGTGCTTAATTCCACCTATTTGCTGTTTTTGCTGCTCTAGAATTTGTTTAGAGTAATTTTAAAAAAATATTTGGAGGGGTTTGGGGGAGAGCTCAAGTGAGTCCCTTCCTTTGCTTTGCCATCTTAGTTTTGCCTCTTTGTCATTGTGTTTTAGAAGCTTGTAGGAGGAGCTATATTCAATGTGTGTGCATACAAATACACATGCATGTACACATGTATGTGCATATGCATATAGACACATACATAAATAGATACATGTATACATACATGTATGCATATTTATATACTCATATTACTCCATGTTCTATCTATGGGTAAAATGCTCCTTAATTTTGGAAATATGAGTTCAGTTATATCTATAGAAAGTATTTTTCAAAGAGTTAAACTTTATCTTGTGTATAAAGTTATGTGGAACACTGAAATATAAAATGATTCATAGAAGTAATTAAGCCTCAGTGCTCTGTGGAATTGTTTTAGATTATGCATCACACAAAAGTCACTAATTGTCATTAGTAGATGGAGTTCCCTTTATCAATGAAATAAGAGAACAGGTCTCTATCCCTTTCCCTATCTTTCTTATAGCTTATTGTTGAATTTATTACTAAACTGTTTTTTTTAATGATTAAACCTAAAGAAGTGGGAGAAAGACCCTATGACAAATTACTTTTTCCTTTAGACAACTGACAAATTTAAATGGAAAATTTTGACCCAACATTCCTTTAAGAATTCTTTTGATGATATGAATATATGAGGTATACTCCCCCCACCTCCTTAATTTCTGATTCCCACATACGTGTTATCACTGAATTTTAGTTATTTATAATTATATTAAGTATTTCAGTATACAAAAATGGAATTTGATAAGTAGAAGCAGTTCCATGTAATATTGCTAGAATTGAACACTTCACACTGCATTGTATTTTCTTCTACCATGAGGAGATGTGTTTTCTTGTTTTCTTGTTTCACAGATGCTTATAAGGCAGTCTGCATGAGCAGGATTCAACAAATTAAAGGAAACATATTTAGAAGAGATAATGTTGTTCAGATTGTCAAATGGGATCTGATGACTTGAGTTATAGATTCTAATGTGCAATCAGTTTCTAAGTAACTTTGAGGCAATGCTTGTCTTCTACCATTAAAAAAATAATGTTGTTTATTCAGTCATTTTTCAGGCATGTTCAACTCTTTATGACCCCATTTGGGGTTTTCTCAAAGTTACTGGAATGGGTTGCCACTTCCTTATCCAGCTCATTTTACAAATGAAGAAACTGAGGTAAATGGGGTTATGTGACTTGCCAGGGTCATAAAACTAGTAAGAGTCTGGGGCCATATTTGAACTTAGGAAAATAAGTCTTCCTGACTCCAGACCCAACACTACTTCTAGTATGCCACCAAGGTGTCTTACTATCTTTTTTTTTCTTTTTTTTTTTTTGTTTTTGCCTCTTTTTTTTTTTGAATTGTCAAATGTGATTATATTTATTTGTTTCTTTCTTTTTTTTTCTGCAAATGCATTCATATTAAACATTATTCCAATTACAAAGGCATATTGTACTAGGTGGGATGAAAGATGGTAAGGAAGAAGTAAAACCAAACAATGAGAAGAACAAGATCATTTAGTTTGCTTCCATCAAGATTCAGGCTCAGTTCTTTCTAGTTATATCTCTGGATGGCGTATTTCTCACTTTCTTGAGTCATTCGGGATTAACTTATATCACTGCATTGCTGAAAAGAGTCCAGTCTGTCATAGTTGGTCGTCACAGATATGGTATGTCTGTGATTGTATACAAATTTCTTCTGATTCTACTCTTCTCGCTCAGCATCAGTTTGTATAAGTCTCTCCAGGTAATTATGAAATCCGTCACCTCCTCGTTTCTTATAGCACAATAAAATTCCATTACATTCATATACCACAACTTGTTTAGCCATTCCCCAATTGATGGGCACCCCTTTAGTTTCCAATTCTTTGCAACCACAAAAAGGGCTGCTAAAAATATTTTTGTACATATGGGTCTTCCTCCCACTTCTATGATCTCTTTGGGATATAACCCTAGAAGTGGTATGGCTGGGTCAAAGGGTATGAAATTATTTATAATCCTTTGGGCATAATTCCAGATTGCTCTCCAGAATGGTTGGATAAGTTCACAACTCCACCAGCAATGTATTAGTGTTCCAATTTGTCCACATCCTCTCCAGCATTTGTCACTTTCTTGTTTTGTCATCTTAGCCAATCTGACTGGAGAGATGTGGTATCTCAGAGTTGTTTTGATTTGCATTTCTCTAATTAATAGTGATTTAGAGCATTTCTTCATATGCTTATAGATATCTTTAATTTCTTTCTCTGAAAACTTCCTATTCATATCCTTTGACCATTTCTCAATTGGGGAATGACTTGTATTCATATAGATTTGGCTCAATTCTCTATAAATTTTAGAAATGAGTCCTTTATCAGAGACACAAGTTGTAAAAATTCTTTCCCAATTTCCCACCTCCCTCTTGATCTTGGTTACATTGGCTTTGTTTGTGCAGAAGCTTTTCAATTTAATGTAATCAAAATCATCCATTTTGCATTTTATAATGCTCTCTAATTATGGTTTGGTCCTAAAATCTTCTCCTCTCCACAGATCTGTCAGGTAAACTATTCCATGCTTTCCCAAATTGCTTACAGTATCATCCTTTACACCTAGATCATGCACCCATTTAGACTTGATTTTGGTATATGGTGTTAGATAGTGATCTATGCCCAGTTTCTGCCATACTGTATTCCAGTTTTCCCAGCAGTTTTTGTCAAATAGTGCATTCTTATCCCAAAAACTGGGGTCTTTGGGTTTATCGAACAATAGATTGCTATATTCATTAACTGCTGGGTCTCCTGCACCTAAACTATTCCATTGATCCACTACTCTACACCTCTGCCAGTACCAAGCAGTTTTGATGACTGCTGCTGCATAATACAGATTAAGATCTGGCATAGCTAGTCCACCTTCCCTAGCATTTCTTTTCATTAATTCCCTTGATATTCTAGACCGTTTGTTTTTCCAAATAAAGTTTGTTATTATTTTGTCTAACTCTACAAAGTAGTTTTTTGGTAAACTGATTGGAATGGCACTAAATATATAATTTAGTTTGGGTAAAATTGTCATTTTTATTATATTAGCTTGACCCAGCCACTAGTAATTGATATTTTTCCAACTATTTAGATCTGTTTTTATTTGTGTGAGAAGTGTTTTGTAGTTGTGATCATATAGATTCTGGGTTTGTTTTGGCAAGTAGATTCCCAAATATTCTATAATGTCTACAGTGACTTTAAATGGGATTTCTCTTTCTATCTCTTGCTGTTGAGGTTTATTAGAGATGTACAGGAATGCTGAGGATTTATGTGGGTTTATTTTATATCCTGCAACTTTGCCAAATTTATTTATTGTCTCAAGTAATTTTTTACTTGATTCTCTAGGATTCTCTAAGTATATCATCATATCATCTGCAAAGAGTGACAGCTTGGTCACTTCTTTGCCTAATTTGATTCCTTTGATTTCTTTTTCTTCTCTAATTGCTACTGCTAACGTTTCTAGTACCAGATTGAATAAGAGGGGTGATAGTGGACACCCTTGTTTCACTCCTGATCTTATTGGAAAGGCTTCTAGTTTATCCCCATTGCATATAATACTTGCTGATGGTTTTAGATAGATGCTAGCAACTATTTTAAGGAAGGCTCCATTTATTCCTATACTTTCTAGTGTTTTTAATAGGAATGGATGTTGTACTTTGTCAAAAGCCTTTTCTGCATCTATTGAGATGATCATGTGGTTTTTGCTAGTTTTGTTGTTCATATGCTCAATTATACTGATGGTTTTCCCAATATTAAACCATCCTTGCATTCCTGGAATGAATCCTACCTGATCAGGTTGTATTATTTTTGTGATAAGTTGTTGGAGTCTTTTGGCTAATATTTTATTTAGAATTTTTGCGTCTAAATTCATGAGGGAGATTGGTCTATAATTTTCTTTCTCTGTTTTATCTCTTCCTGATTTAGGAATCAGTACCATATTTGTGTCATAGAAGGAGTTTGGTAGGACTCCTTCTTCACTAATTTTCCCAAATAGTTTGTAGAGTATTGGAATCAATTGTTTTTTAAATGTTTGATAGAATTCACTAGTGAACCCATCTGGCCCTGGAGATTTTTTCCTAGGGACTTCATTGATGGCTTGTTTGATTTCCTTTTCTGAGATGGGGTTATTTAGGTAATTCACTTCCTCTTCAGTTAATCTGGGCAACTTGTGATTTTGTAAATATTCATCCATTTCACTAAGATTGTCATATTTATGTGCATACAATTGGGAAAAATAATTCCTCATTATTTTTTTGATTTCCTCTTCATTGGAGGTAGATTCACCCTTTTTATTTTTGATACTCATAATTTGGTTTTCTTCTTTCTTTTTTTTATCATATTGACTAAGGGTCTATCAATTTTGTTGATTTTTTTATAAAACCAGCTCTTAGTTTTATTTATTAATTCAATGGTTTTCTTAATTTCAATTTTATTAATCTCACCTTTGGTTTTCAATATTTCTAATTTAGTACTAAATTGGGGATTTTCAATTTCTTCCTTTTCTAGCTTTTTCAATTGCATGTCCAATTCATTGACCTCCCTTTTCTGCTTTAATTAAGTATGCCCTCTGGATATAAAACTTCCCCTGAGAACTGCCTTTAGTGTATCCCACAAATTTTGGTATGTTGTTTCATTATTATCATTCTCTTGAATGAAATTATTGATTGTTTCTATAATTTCTTGTTTGACCCACCAATTTTTTAGGATTAAATTGTTTAGCTTCCAATTAGTTTTTAGTCTATCTTTCCATGGCCCTTTATTGCATATAATTTTTATTGCATCATGATCTGAGAATGATGCGCTTAATATTTCTGCCTTTCTGCACTGGATTGTGAGGTTTTTATGCCATAGTACATGGTCTATTTTTGAGTATGTACCATGCACTGCTGAGAAGAAAGTAAATTCCTTTTTATCCCCATTCAGTTTTCTCCAGAGATCCATCATATCTAGTCATTCTAAGATTCTATTCACCTCCTTAACTTCTTTCTTGTTTATTCTGAGGTTAGATTTATTGAGTTCAGAGAGGGGGAGATTAAGGTCCCCCACCAGTATAGTTTTGCTATCTATTTCTTCCTCTAATTCCTTTAACTTCTCCTCTAGGAATTTGGATGCTATACCACTTGGTGCATATATATTAAGTAGTGATATTGCTTCATTCTCAATGGTGCCTTTTAGTAGGATATAGTTTCCTTCCTTATCTCTTTTAATTAGATCTATTTTTGCTTTTGCTTTATCTGAGATAAGTATTGCTACCCCTGCTTTTTTTACTTTAGCTGAGGCATAATAAATTTTACTCCAACCTTTTACCTTTACCCTGTGGGTATCCCTTTGTTTCAAATGTGTTTCTTGAAGACAGCATATTGTAGGATTATGGTTTTTAATCCATTCTGCTATCCGCCTCTGTTTTATGGGAGAGTTCATCCCATTCACATTCACAGTAATGATGACTATCTGTCTCTTCCCTTCCATCCTATTCCCTCCCCTGTTTATGTTTATTCCTTCTCCCTTCCCCTCCTTGAAGTTTTCCCTTTTGACCACCCCCTCCCTCAGTGTTCCCACCCTGTGACCCCCCTTCTTAACCTACCCTCTCCCCTTACTACTATTTCCCTCCCTTATAATCCCTCCCTTTAGTCTCCTCCTTTTCACCCCCCCCTTAACCTCCCACTATCTATAGGACACAATAAATTTTTATACTTATCAGAGTAAATTACTCCCCGTTTGATTCCAAACCAATGAGAGTAAATTTCAAACATTGCTCCTTTCCCTCCCTCCACTTCCTCTATTTAATGAATTTATGTGTCTATTCACATTAGATTCTTAAACTTCACTGATTAATTTGATCCTTCTTTGAACCAGAACCAGTGAGAATAGTGTTTAAATGATGTTCCTCTCCCTCTTACTTTCCCTTCTTCTATAGTGTGTTTTGATGCCTCTTCAGATGGCATATTTTACCTTTTCCTAGCTCATCCTTTCCTTTTTCCCATTACAGTACCATTGATCCCCTTAATAGTCTTTTTTTTTAGACTCCATGTTAGTGCATTCATACCCACACCCTCTAAGGATAACCCTTTTGCAGGTCATGATAATCATAGAGATTTCAAATATTGACAGTTATCAGCTCCACATATAGGGATGTGAACATTTTGCTCTTGTTGCATCCCAGGTAATGAGCTTGTGTTTGTGGGTATGGGTGTGGGCACTTCTGCATGTGTGAGTCTATGTTACCCTTGTTTACCTTTTTATGTCCTTCTGGAGTCTTGTAATTGGAGATCAAATTTTCCATTGAGCTCTGGCTTTTTCATTAGGAAAGTCTGGAAGTCCCTTACTTCATTAAACGTCCATCTCCTTGCCTGAAAGATTATGCTCAGTTTTGCTGGGTAGTTAATCCTTGGTTGTAGTCCTAGCTCTCTTGCCCAACGAAATATCAAATTCCAGTCCCTCCGCTCTTTTAATGTAGAAGCTGCTAGGTCCTGTATGATCCTAACTGTAGTTCCTCGATATTTGAATTGTTTCTTTTTGGCTGCTTGTAGAATTTTTTCTTTAATCTTATAATTCTGGAATTTGGCTACTATATTTCTTGGAGTTTTCAGTTTGGGATCTCTTTCAGGAGGAGTTTGGTGAATTCTATCAGTAGCTATTTTATCTTCTGATTCCAGGACCTCAGGACAGTTTTCTTTGACAATCTCTTGGAGGATGTTGTCTAGACTGCTTTTCTCATCATGGCTTTCTGGTAGACCAATAATTCTTAGGTTGTCTCTCCTGGATCTGTTCTCTAGGTCAGTTATTTTTCCAGTGAGATATTTTACATTTTCTTGCAATTTTTCGATCATCTTGTTTTCTTCGATTGACTCCTGCTGCATCATAAAGTTCTTTGTTTCAGTTTGATTGTATCTAATTATTAGTGAATTATGGTCTTCAGTTAGTTTTTGAAGTTCCTTTTTTAGGGAGGTATTTTCTTTTTCCAAGTTGGTCATTGCCTCCCTGATTTGGTCTTTAAAATTTTTCTTAAGCTCCTCCAGGAATGCTATTTGGGCTTGAGACCAGATCATGTTTCCTTCTGTGGTCTCTGGTGTGGGCAGAGAGTCTATATTGTCCTGTGTGTTTTGTTGTTCTTGCCCTGCATAGTATGCTCAAATAGACTTTCTTGCCTTCCCCTTCTCCTTTTCAGCTTCCTTCCTTCCCATTGTGACTTCCTGTTTCTTAGTGTCTCAGGCTATGAGTTTGGGGCCTGATCCTTGACTTTGAATACCTCTGGGTGGCTAGTTTATGGCTAAGTCAGGGAAGTCAGTGAGGAATGTAGATGTGTAGGTGGGGATGAGTCTGACCACTTCAGATTTCTGCCTCTATACCCCTGGGCTATAAGTAGGCTTTTGTTGGTGAGGTGAGGTGGGGCTTGTTGGGTCCCCTCCCTCTCTTCTCTTCAGATTCCTGGCTGTCTCAGTTACACCCTTTCTTGGAGATTCTCAAGCCTGAGGCTATTTCCATTAACTTGGGATTTCAATCTGGGTGGGAGACTTATCTTTGGGTTTTCTGCTTCATGAAGGAGGGATGGGAGGATCATAGCAGCTAGAATTTACTTTGCCATTCCAGCCCCTGTATTATACAGGCAGGAAGTTTCTAAACTTCCAGGCTGGGGGCTGAATGCAGCTTGAGAAGCCACTCTCTCCACTGGGGGCCCGACTCTCCTACCTGGCTCCAATGATCTGTTCCCTCTGCGAGATGACTGCGATTCGTCCTTGGTAAGTCTGCAGGCTGGGGCTTTTTCTCTCTCTGGTGTAGTCTGCTTGCCTGCTCTTAGGTCTGAGCTGTGCAGACCCCATGCGCTCTGCGCTCGACCTGTGCGGACACTCTGGGCAACCTCCTGGGCTGGATTCTGCCACACTCTGTCTTCCACTGGGCTCTGTCACTCCGGAATCCACTCAGATTTACCCTTTTGGACTTAGTGACAGAGGAGCTCAGCGAGGTTACTGCTTCCTTTCCGCCATCTTGGCTCCACCCCCGTCTTACTTTCTACTATTATAAGCTATTTAATGAATAGGAATATGGTAATCTCAAGAAATAGTATTAACACTGTATAACTTGGAAGATATGGTGATATTTCTTGATAAATGTTATGCTAGCGATTCCTATGATATTTGCATTTATGGGGATGATGCCCTTCTATTGCTTTAAACCAATACTAAGAAGCTTTAGTAAATATCTGAAAGGAGCAGCTAGGTGACACAGTGAATAGAGCACTGGCCCTAGAATCAGGAGGATATGAGTTTAAATCCGGCCTCAGACACTTAACACAAAAACTAGCCATGTGACCTTGGGCAAGTCACTTAATCCCAACTGCCCTCCAAAAAACAAAAAAAAAAGAAAAAGAAAATATCTGAAAAATAAAATCTTATTAAAAGAAAAGAAAATTAATATGCATTATATAACCTGCAATAGGTAAATATGGAAATCTGAAATGTTATAGCATATTATATAGGCTATCACACACACACACAAACACACACATAGGCTTGGATGAAAGACCCCCCCATCCCCCCATCATATGCCTATGAAACTTTATTGAGCTGGTCTATCATAAAAACTTCTATTAATGTGATTTATCTATGGGTCTTGTCATTTTGCACTTGTTAGGCTCCATACATATTAGCAGGGGAGGACTCTAAGTTCTTCACTTAATCTATCCATTATTACAAATATCTCAGTGTAGATACCATGCTACTTGAACAAATGGGTTTTCTTCACACTTGTTTTCTTGTTTCACAGATACTTCTTCTATGGAGATTTCTTCATCTATGGGCTTATCCTCTCTTATTACAGTTCAACAGCTTCTATTTATATGTGAGTATGGTCATTGTGCCTCTTCAAAGAATAACAATGATTTCTACCTTCTATTTATCCTTAAGACATCTGTTTTATGAGAATGCACAAAAGCATTGATAAATGTTTTTACCTTTTATATTTTGTGTTTCCCCAATTACATGTAAAATCATTTTTAACATTCTCTTATTCAAATATTAAGTTCCAGACTCTCTCCTTCCCTTCCCTCCCACCTCTTGAGATGGCAAGCAATTTGATATGTTATACATGTGTAGTCTATTCATGCAAAATACATTTCCATGTAAGTCATTCTTTGAAAAAACAAACAAAAATAAAATCAAGAAAAGTTAAGACAGCAAAGAAAAAGTGGCTGTCACTGCCACAGCTGGAGCTGCTCAAGAACCAGCTGGACCGGGAGGTGGAGTTTCTCTCCTCATCCATTGTGCAGCTCAGGGTTGTACAGATCAAATACGTGGAGGCCAGGGACTATCTCAACGTGCTGAACAAGAGCAACTAGGGGAAAGAATTACTCATCCCATTGACCAGTTATATGTATGTACCTGGGAAGCTACATGATGTGGAGCATGTTCTCATTGATGTAGGAATTGGCTACTATGTGGAGAAGTCAGAAGATGATGCTAAAGACTTCTTCAAGAGGAAAATTGACTTCCTTACTAAGCAGATGGAAAACATTCAGCCAGCTCTGCAGGAGAAGCATGTCATGAAGCAAGCTACCATGGAGATGATGAGCCAAAAGATTCAGCACTCTGGGGTTGTACCAGGCAGCCATGGATAAAGCCTGAGGGGGTGGGGGGAAGGGTGGGGTACCGAGAGCACTTGTACAGAGAGAATAAATGTGCCCACTGGGCCCAGCTGGAAAAAAAAAAAAGTATCTTTTATCTGCATTCAAGCTCCACCAATTTTTTCTCTGGAGATGGAGAGCTCCTTCCAATCCTTCAGGATTGTCTTAGATCATTGTTTACTAAAAATAGCTGTTATTCATAGGAGAACATTACACAATATTTGTAGTATTTTGTGGTATTTTCCTAATTCTGCTCATTTCACTTTGTATTAGTTCATGTAAGTATTACCAAGGTTTTCTGAGAGCATCCTGCTCATGATTTCTTTAAGCACAAAAGTATTCCACTGAAATCATATGCAACAACTTGCTCAGTCATTTTCCAATTGATGCATATCCCCTCAAGTTCCAATTTTTGTCACCACTAAAGGAACTGCTATGAATATTGTGTACATATAGGTCCTTTTTCTTTTGTTTTAATCACTTTATGATACAGACTAAGTACTGATACTGCTTGGTCAAAGGGTATGTATGTATGATTCTATAGCCCTTTGCGCATAGTTCTAAATTGCTCTCCAGAATGGTTGAATCAGTATACAACTTCACCAGCAGTGCATTGGTGTTTTTTTTTTAAACAAATGCTTTATTAACTTCTGTTTTACATCATTCATTTCCGCCAGATTTTGAGTTACAATCATTTTCCCCCCATTATTCCCCTACCCAACCTCCCAGAATAGCAGTCCCACAAGATATCGCTTCCTCCAATCTGCTCTCTCCCATACCTTCTCCCATACCCCATCGACTTTTCCATTAGAGGAAGATGAATCTTTGTGTCCCAATGCCTGCACATCTTATCTCCCTATTATAAGCAAAAGAGTATTAATAATAGTATTTATATATATTTGAAACATTTAATGTTACGACCTTGAATTTCAGATCCATTTCCTTCCTCCCTTGTCACCCATTCCTTCTTGGGATATAAGTAATTCAGTATATGTTGTACATGTCTAGCTATGCAAAACATTATCATAGTAGATATATTGTACAAGGCTGCTTATAATTCCCTCCCACTCATCCCACCCCCACCTGGTCCATTCCCTACATGATCCTGTCCCTCTTCTATAGTGGGTACTTCCAACCTCCCCTCACCCCAAGGATGCCCTCCCATCCATCATCCCTCCTCTCATCCCCCTTCCCCCTATCCTGCTGCAGGTTGAGATATCCCATTTAGTATGTATGTCATTTTCTCCCTGAACCAAATTCAATGTGAATGTGGTTTGCCTTTTTAGCCTTCCTTATTCTCCCCCTCCTTTGCACCCACTTCCCCTACATGAGATAGTTTACCCTATCATGTCTCTCCCCATCTCCTCTTGCCACTTTCCTCTCTCACCTCATAATTTCATCCCTTGGGTACTCTCCCTTCCCAACAAAATCAACCTATGCCCTCTATCCATATATAACTGTAACCATATACACACACATTCACATATGTATTCATATGACCACACCCCCTTTTTCCATTATTTTCATAGTGAGAAAGATATCATCAGTCACAGTTATTGCTTTTCCATATAGGAATGTAAATAGTTCAACTTTGATAGGTTCCTTTTGATTTCTTTTCCCTTATTACCTTCTCAGGCATCTCTTACTTCTTGCGTCTGGATGTCAAATTTTCTATTCAACTCTGGTTTTTTCCTCAAGAATGCTTGAAAGTCCTCTATTCCACTGAATGACCATATTTTCCCCTGAAACAAAATACTCAGTTTTGCTGGGTAGGTGACCCTTGGGTTCATTCCCAGTTCTTTTGCCCTCTGGAATATCATATTCCATGCCCTTCGATCCTCAGTGTAGAAGCTGCCAGGTCCTGGGCTATTCTGATTGTGTTTCCACAATATTGAAATTGTTTCTTCCTGGCTGCTTGTAGTATTTTCTCCTTGATCTGGGGATTCTGGAACCTGGCTATAATATTTCTGGGAGTTTTCTTTTTGGGATCTTTTTCAGGAGGTGATGGGTGGATTCTTTCAACCTCTATTTTGCCCTCTGGATCTAAAACATCAGGGCAATTTTCCTTGAGAATTTCTTGAAGGGTGATTTCTAGGTTCTTTCTTTGATCATGGCTTTCAGGTAGTCCAATAATTTTAAATTGTCTCTCCTGGATCTATTTTCCAGGTCAGTGGTTTTTCCATGAGATATTTCACATTGCCTTCTAATCTTTCATTTGTTTGGATCTGCTTAACAGCATCTTGATTTCTCATAAAGTCATTAGCTTCCATTTGCTCCAGTCTAACTCTGAAGGAATGAATCTCCTCAGTGAACTTTTGAGATTCTTTTTCCATCTGGCAAATTCGACTTTTTAAGGCATTCTTCTCCTCATTGCCCTTTTGGGCCTCCTTTGCCATTTGAGCTAGTCTATTTTTTAAGGTGTTGTTTTCCTCAGTCAGGCTGTTGACCCTCATTTCATACTTTTCCTGCATCCTTCTCATTTCTCTTTCTAATTTTCCTCCACTTCTCTTATTTGATTTTTAAAGTCCTTCTTAAGGTCCTCTATGGCCTGCAACCCGCTCATGTTTTCCCCTGGGGCTTTTGGAGCAGGACTTCTGACCTCACAGTCCTTTCCCGCTCTATGCCCCCAAAATAGGAGTCTAGGGTTGCATTTTTCTGTTTCCTTTGCCTTGGCATGTTGCCACTTAATTGCTTGACTTTTGGGCTTGTTGCCACACTATGGCTTTAAGGCCAGATAGAGGAATTTTCGTCCCGAACGTGTGGGGGGCAACTTCCGTTTCTGGCAAGCTGTAAACCCACCCACAACTTCCACCCTAGATCACAATCTAGATCCAGGGAGGTTAAAGCAAGAGCGATTATCCCCCAAGACTGATCGCTGGATCTCCCCACGATTTGTAGGCTGGGAGCCGGAAATGCCTCTGAAAACTACAAAATGGCGTGTCTCCTCAGTGGCTTCTAGCCCCCAGGGGAGGGAGCTGACGCATTCCCCAAATACAGTTCCCAAAGTCCATAGGACACTAACCTCTTACTTTGTCCTAGGCAAGTCTATGTTGATAATTCTGGAATCTCCACAGTCCCTGGTGTTCTGGGGTTCCTCCATCTGGCTGCTGGCACTGCCGCCCTGGGGCTAAAACCTCGGCTCACGTGGACCTGGGCTCTGCTCGGCTCCTGCGCTCTGCGCGCTGCCGGCTCCCAGACCACTGCGCTGGTCCTTCCTGCAGGGTGCTGGGCTGTCCTCAGCGGGAGGTTAGCTTCTCTGTGTCGTTCTGTGGGTGCTGGGGCTCCAGAAGTTGTTCAGAGTCCCCTTTTACATAGTTTGGGGCGAATTTGGGGGCAGAGTTGCTTGGATAAGCTGTTTCTACTCTGCCATCTTGGCTCCACCTCCCTGTGCATTGATGTTTTAATTTCCCCATATCTCAACCAACAATAAATGTCATTACCAACCATACCTTGACTGAAAGCATTTAATTGAATATGAATATGACCATAAATGGAAAGAATATAATCATGTGTTGAGTACTTATAGATTAATTGAGTGGAAGATTGGTACAACTGAAGGAATAAAAATACAATGGAGTGAGGGGATTGAGTATATGGTTATTCAAAGTCCAGTTTTCTTTTATTAGCTCATAGTACCTGGAAATATACAAAAAAAAATAGGTGAAAGAAATAATACAGGGAAACCTTTATAGGAGAAAATATTTTTTTTTTATAATTTAAAATATAAAAAACAAAAAGAAATATTTGGGCATGGCTAGGTGGCGTCGTGAGTAGAGTATCGGCCCTGGAGTCAGAAGGACCTGAGTTTGGATCCAGCCTCAGACACTTAACGCACACACAAACAAAAACCTAGCCATGTGACCTTGGGCAAGTTACTTAACCCCAACTGCCCTCCAAAAAGCAAAAAAAAAATATTTGCTAATATAATGATTAAATACTGGGATAGAGGAAAAATGAGGATAATATTCAGAAAAAAAAAAAAACAAACTTCATACAGCAATAGCAGATATACACCCAGAAATGTGAATAGGAAAAATGCTAAGAATGACTAAGAATCTTAATAGAAAATAGAGTAACATAGAACTATCACAATTGACACTAAATATAGAGTTCAGCAAGAAAATCTGAAAATCATTAGCCTTGTAAATATATAAAATGAAACACAGAACTAAAAAAATGATCTACATTTCATGAAATCAAACCAAAATTTATGTAGCAATCCTTGAAATAATAAAAAAAGACAGTTCAATATCATAGGCTTGACTTGAGGTTATCAGAGAAGAACCTCAGATTTTACACATCCAGAAATGTAGTTTTATATTTTCACAACATCAGCATAAAAATGTATATAGAGGATGACTAGAGATCTTTAACAGAGGCTACACAGAGACAGCAATTGGTGATTCCATGTGAGAAGGGAAACCTACTTTTTTCTCTTAATACTATTTTATTTTTTCTAGTTACATATAAAGATAATTTTAAGCATTCGTTTTTGTAAACTTATAAGTTCCAAATTTGTCTGCCTCTCTCCCTTCCCTTTTCCCTCCTCAAGACAGCAAGCAATCTGATATAACTTATACATATACAATCATATTAAACATATTTACACATTAGTCATGCTGTAAAAGAAGAATCAGAAAAATAGGGAAAAACTACGAGAAAGAAAAACCAACAACAAAAGTGAAAATAGTATGCTTTGATCTACATTGAGACTCCATAGTACTTTCTCTGTATGTGGTTAGCATTTTCCACCATGAATATTTTGAAATTGTCTTGGATCCTTGTATTGCTGAAAAAAAATAAGTCCAACATGCTCAATCATTGTATAATGTTGTTATGTACAATGTTCTCGTTTTTCTTACTTCACCCAGCATCAGTTCATATAAGTCTTTCAAGTTTTTTTTTTTTCTGAAATCTACCTGCTTATCATTTCTTACAGAAAAATAGTATTCCATTACATTCATATACCACAATTTGTTCAGCCACTCCCCAGTTAATGAGCATCCTTTCAATTTCTGGTTATTTAATGCCATAAAAATGATACTACAAATATTTATTTTGTACATGGGGGTCCCTTCTTTTTTATGAGTTTCTTTGGGATACAGACCTAGTAGTGGTATTGCTGGATCAATAGGTATACATGGTTTGGTCACCCGTTGTGCATACTTCTAAATTGTGCTCCAGAATAATTGGATTAGCCCCAACTCCACCAATGATGCATTAGTGTTCCATTTTCCCCCCATCTTCTCCAACATTTATCATTTTACTTTTCTCTCATATTAGTCATTCTGATACGTGTGATGTGGTACCTCAGAGTTGTTTTAATATGTATTTATTTAGTCAATAGTGATTTAGAACATTTTTATGTGATTATAGATAGCTTTTATTTTATCATCTGAAAACTTCCATTTCATATCTTTTGACAATTTGTCAATTGAGGAATTACAATTATACAAGTCATTCCCCAATTGATAAATGGCCAAAGGAAATCTACTTATTTAAATAGCCCTCTCATTTTCCTTCTGCTTCACCTCTGAGAGGGGAGGATACTCTATACTATGTGAGTTACAGAATACTATCTCTTGGTAAGGACTTCCAAGGAAGTGGCTTGCTCTTTAACCCTATTTCCAAAAACAAAGAGTACTCAGATGGCACTGCAGCTGGAGGAACAGAAAGAGTCTGGATATCAGGAAGCAAATATGGGTCTTGATCTCCATTAGTACTGGAAAGAAAATCTATCATCCATCTATCTGTCTATCCATCTATCTATCTATCTATCTATCTATCTATCTATCTATCTATCTATCTATGTACTTTACATATTTATCTGTTTATTCTCTGGCTTCCAATGTCCAAAGAATCAAAGCAGCTGATTAATCCAAGGGCAATGCATAGGTGTGTGTCCTAGACACAAATAAATTTCAGAGTAGTACCTATCAGTGAATAATTTTATATAGGAGGCAATTTAAAGGGAATGATCAGAAAGATGCATTACTGGGGGAAAAAAGAGGTATTTTCTTTCCAAATTTCTCATTTTGAAATAGAAAAGTATAGGCAGTGGACATCTTGTACATTTTACTAGTATTTACACAAGATAGAGTGATCTACAGAGTATTTTCACAAACTTGGTAGCTCTCCATGTAGGATTTATGGAAGGACATTCATGAGTGGCACAGGATGAGAAGACAAAAATATGTTGCTATTTGTTTGAAGAGACTAGTAACATTGATGAAATCACAGACTCAATAAAATTCCAAATATCATGGCTTTAGTGATTAAATAATCTATATCATCATGTAACCAACCTAACTAAATTTGAAGAGGCCTATCACTTGTTTGACTATAGAGTGGTTAATATTTAAGACAGATCATTTTTCAAACACTGTCTACTAAATTTAAAGGGATTGTAATTTGTGTAGGTACAGAAAATATTCACACTGAAGAAGTAAAAGATTCCTGAAAGACTGAGGTTTGAAGACATAAAATCTAAGCAGAATATTCATTAGATATATTATCCTAATGGAAAATATAGCCATTTATATTCTTTTAGCAGTAGGGAACAGATTTCATGACATGACTCAAGGAGATTATATTTTTGGAATACAAATTCTCTTGGGGAGCAATAGTTAAGACTTTTTTAAAGCCTTCACAAACTCTCTAAAAGAAAATTATTCTAATATAAAACCTTAGATTAAAGAATAACTATGAACCTTTGCTGAGACTGGGGATTTCTTTGGAATAAAATATCTCTGTGATGTTCATTTATCAAACCTCTTGTTAACCTAAGAGAGAGATTTAATGAGAACATGAGCTGATAGTTATGATAGGTGGAAGTGGGTATCTCTGTTCAAGTCACTATACTCCACTAAACAGTCAGCCAATTTCTTATGTGATCTATACCTAGACTACACTAAAATAAAATAAAATATATGGGAAAAGCAGTAACAATTAAGTAGAGTAAATAGTTTTAAGCAAATGTTTAAGTAAAATAATCTTGAAAATTTCTCAAGAGAACAAGATGATGCTCACCTAAGATTTAAATTCTCCATGGAGTCAGAAAACTTTCTGAAATCTGATATTCATAGACTTATCTGAATATATTTATAATATCACATATGTTCCTTTATTCTCAGTGACTTGCATAAGAATGTTGATAAGGATGCTCTCTTTTCAAACTACAATCATACTCAAGTAAAAAGACAATCTAATGATATGATATGATGTGATATGATCAGATCAGATCTGATATGATACAATATAATACAATACTGTAAACATTTATTAAGTGCCTTTTATGGGCCAGGTACTGTACTAAGCACTGGCAATAAAAATAATACAAAAAATCCTAGCCCCTCAAGTAGTTTACAATACGATAGGGGAAATCATACACAACAAAAAGAAGCTGAAAAGAGTTGTGGCAAGGCAGAAGGTACCTAGAAAAATAGTAGTCACAACCAAGTAGTGCAACTGTTGGGAAGTGATGGGTTACCTGGGCTACTGAAACCTTTTTAAGGGGGCATTTTGGAGAGAGTTTTTTGCTCTACCCTCCATTTAGGAAGACAGGACCAAATGAGGGTGCTGATGAGGTATAAGTACCTAAGCTGAAGAAGTTTCCCAGGATGATAAATGTCCTGATGATGAGCTTACCATAAGGGAGGCCTGATAATGGTAGAGTTGAAACAAAGCAATACAGAAGATTTGAAATGAAGAACTGGCTGAGCATCTGGACCCATCTTCCATAAATGGAAGTATGTAAAATCCTTTACAAATTAAAAATAAAAAACTGCATATAAAGTCACTCTACCACTATACAATTCTCAATCTCAAAAGAAAGAAGTATGACCCTGGAACACTTTAGAATCTTTCAAAACATGAAGATCACAAGTTTTGCATCTGTTTTGCAATTCTAGAAAGCCACTAAATGAGTAAAATCAAACACTAATATTGAATAAAACAGCAAGTCATCATTAGCACAAAGTAAGCAACAGAAGTAATTTGTAGCCCGAAGCAGTGAGTTAACTAAATTAGCAATTACACCAATAAACTCAGAACAAGCATTTTTAATTTCCTCATTTCATTTACTTTCAAGAAGCGCCCTCTCCTGAAGCAAAGCTAATCTAAAATCACAGCTTCAGAAGTTGTAGTGTTACAGCAGTGATTTTAAGTTTCCATGATGAACAAATAGTATAAAAATCAGTATGTACTTACTATATTTGAAATTCCAAAATAAACTCTCTCTGTCTCTGTCTCTGTCTCTCTCTGTCTCTGTCTCTGTCTCTGTCTCTCTCTGTCTCTGTCTCTGTCTCTCTGTCTCTCTCTCTCTGTCTCTGTCTCTCTGTCTCTCTCTCTCTCTCTGTCTCTCTCTTTCTCTGTCTCTAACAGTTTCCTATTTTTTATTCAAATGCATTATTAACTTCTAGTTTACATCATTCCTTTCCGCTAGATTTTGAGTTGCAATTTTTCCCCTACTCACCACCCCAAAATAGCAGTGCCACAGGATATTTCTTCCTCCAATCTGCTATCTCCCACATCTTCTCCTATACCCCCTTCGACTTTTCCATTAGGGCAAGGTGAATTTCTGTGCCCCAATGCCTATATATATATTATTTCCCAATTATATGTAAAATAGCATTAATAATAGTATTTATACATTTTTAAACATTTGATTTTAAAACTTCAAATTCCAAATTCATTCCCTTCTTCCCTTGCCATTCACTCCCACTGGGAAGACAAGCAACTCATTATATATTGTACATGTGTAGCTATGCAAAATATCACCATACTAGATGTACTGTAAAAGACTGAATATATTTCCTTCCCACTTATACCACCTCCCACTTGGTTTATTCTCTACTTTGATCCTGTCCCTTTTCAAAATTGAGTGCTTCCAACTTCCCTCGCCACACAGCCTGCCTTCCCTTCCATCATCCCCCCTCTCATGCCCTTTCCCCTACTCTTCTGTAGGGTGAGATATCCTATTTAGTAGGTATGTCATTCTCTCCCTGAAGCAAATTCAATGAGAATAAAGTTTTTGTCTTTTTGCATTCCTGTTCTTTCCCTCCCCTGCAACCATTTTCCTTTGCCTACTCTATCTGGGATTGTTTATCCCATTTTATCTCTCCCCAGCTCCACTCCTTATATTCCTCTCTCACCTCTTAATTTCAACTTTTAAGTATCATCCCTTCCCATTAAATTTGGCCCATACCCTCTATCTATGTATACCTGTAAACATATATATACACATTCACATATGTATTCATATGCCCATATACCCTTATTCCATTATTTTCATACTGAGAAAAGTTTCATCAGTTGCAGTTATTATTTTTCCATGTAGGATTGTAAACAGTTGTACTTGGATAAGTTCATTATGATATCTTTTCCCTGTTTACCTTCTCAAGCATTTCCTGATTTTTGTGTCTGAATGTCAAATTTTCTATTCAACTCTGTTTTTCTCCTCAAGAATGCTTGAAAGTCCTCTATTTCACTGAATGACCATATTTTGCCCTGAAACAAGGTACTAAGTTTTGCTGGGTAGGTGATTCTGGGTTTTAATCCCAGCTCTTTTGACCTCTGGAGTATCATATTCCATGCCCTTCGATCCCTCAGTGTAGAAGCTGCCAGATTCTGCACTATCCTGATTGGATTTCCACAATATTGAAATTGTTTCTTCCTGGCTGCTTGTAATATTTTCTCCTTCATCTGAGAATTCTGGAGCCTGGTTATAATATTCCTAGGAGTATTCTTTTTGGGATCTTTTTCAGGAGGTGATTGGTGGATTCTTTCTACCTCTATTTTGCCCTCTGGTTCTAAAACATCAGAATCGAGAATTTCTTGAAGATTGATTTCTAGGTTCTTTCTTTGATCATGGTTTTCAGTCCAATAATTTTTAAATTATATCTCCTGGATTTATTTTCCAGGTCAGTGGTTTTTCTGATGAGATATTTCACATTCCCTTCTATTCATTCGTTTGGATCTACTTAACAGCATCTTGATTTTTCATAAAGTCACTAGGTTCCATTTGCTCCAGTATTCTTCTGCAGAAATGATTCCCCTCAGTGAGCTTTTGAGATTCTTTTTCCATCTGGCAAATTCTGCTTTTTAAGGCATTCTTCTCCTCATTGCCTTTTTGAACCTCTTTAGCCATTTGATTTAGTCTATTTTTTAAGGTGTTATTTTCCTCAGTCAGGCCATTGATTCTCATTTCATACTTTTCTTACATCTTTCTCATTTTTCTCCCCAGTTTTTGCTCCATTTCTCTTATCTGCTTCTTAAGGTCCTCTATGGCCTATAACCAGCTCATATTTTCATTTGGGGCTTTTGGTGCAGGTGTTCTGACCTCCCAGTCCTCCTCCTGTTTCATGCTTCAATCCTCTTTGCCCCCTAAATAGGAGTCTAATGTTGAATTTTTCTGTTTATTTTGTTTCCTTTTTCACTCAGTCACTTGACCCCTGGGCTCTTTTTTTTTTTTTTTTTTGTCACCATAGGTCTCTGCCACCAGCCAGGGGAGCTTCTGTCCCAAATGCTGGGGTTTTCTCAGCTTTTGGAGGTATTAGTTGGGTGCCCTGTCTGAAGCCTCCACGTGCTCTGGCAAGCTGGTCACACACCTCAAGACCTCCACACCAGACCACAATCCAGATCCAACAAGGTTGAAGCAAGAGCAATCCCCCGCCCCACCCCCCTCACACCACAGACTGTATGGTCTCCTTACAGTCTGCAGTTCAGGAGCTGAAGCTGCAATGTGGCACTCCCTGTGCTGAGGCTACTCAGCAGCTTCTCACCCTGGGGGTAAAAGTCAAAGCATTTTCCCCACCAATCCCAGAGTCCACAGGGCAATGAGCTCTCACTTTGTCCTTGGTATCTATGTGTTGACAATTCTGGAAAAGCCACAGCTGTTTGGTATTCTGGAGTCCTTCAAGCAGGCTTCTGGTCATGTGCCCCTAGGGCTAAAACCTCTGGCTCGCAATTCAAGTAGATCTAAGCTCAGCTCCCAGAGCACTGTGCTGTTTGCTCCCTGCTGGGCTGCCGGGCTCTTCTTAGGGGGAGTTTAGCTTCTCTGTGTCATTTTGTGGGTTCTGTAGCTCCAGAGTTTGTTCAGAGTCTCTTTTACATAAATTGGAAGTGGTGTAGGGCAGAGCTCCCCGGAAGTGCTGTTTCTACTCTGCCATCTTGACCTTGCCTTCCTCTAATATTTTACTTTAAGCCTATAGCATTCACGAATTTATTTCCCTTTAAAATTTAAAGAAACCTGAAGTCATCATATTTAAATCTTCTGTTTTGAGTATTCAGAAAACACTGATTTTTTTTTTTTTTAGATGGGAAGGGTAAAGCAGTGTATGACTCTTCCCTGCTGGGTTTCATTCAATTGGGAGAACAAAGAAACAAAGCTAGAGTGAGAGATGATAGTGGCCCTAACTAAGCAAAGCCTATACGTAGCCCATCATTATAGCATTTGCTTCTTTGACTACATTTTTCCCTTTGTTCTTTTATGTGAAGGAGACTGGAAATGTCTAAGACTTTATGAACTCCAAAAGATGAGGTAAACAAGCTATCAGGAAGTATAAGAATGGAGTTCCCCTCCTCCCCCGCAAACACACCCCCACCCCCAACAAAAAAAAAAAAAAAGAATGGAGTCCAAACCATGTTTTACAGACAGTCCAGAATAAAGTCCCTGAAAATCAAGGAAATAAATTTAGGACAGAATTCAGTTAGTAGCTGAGATGAAGGTAAATCCAGAAACAGTGCTATATTTCTACATGAACTTAATAGAACCAATTCTTTATAAAAACTTAGTTAAGTCTGAGCCCCTAGCAAAAGAAATAGGAAAGGAGATATTATACCTGCTAGTTCTTGTATGAAATGTTTGTACTTTTTTGCTCTATATTTGAAGTAAATATTTCTTTTTAAAAGTTAAAACAGAACAAAAACAAAAACTATGATAATAAAAACAATGTCATATGTATATATATATATATATATATTGCTCTATTCTTAGTGACTTCCATAAGAATCTTAATAGGTATTTGACAGCAATGATTCTCCTTTTCCTAAAGATTTCAGGAGGGGATCCTATAAATTCCTTGAAATTTCCATTTCATTAAAACATAACAACATTTGGGTCTGGATCAATGACTAGAGCACTGGGCCTGGAATAGTTGTGTGACCCTGGCAACTTTACCTGTGTTTATCTCAGTTTCCTCAACTGTACAATGAGGAAAAGATAGTACCTATCTCTCTAAGTCTCAAAAGAGAGCATATTGACAAAAGTTCTAGTACAATGCCTGACATATAGTAAAACTTATATAAAAGCTTATTCACATCTTCCTCTTCTATTAGAGAACAGAATTATATTTACTCAATATCAGTATATATTTCCACCAAGATCACTGGAGTCAGGTGACCTTTAAAAAAGGGTTGGTTCATTGCTTGCAGAACAGATAGGAAACAAAAAAAATTAAAATTGTTTTTGTCAAAATCAAGATAAGTGATCACAAGTAATACTTTGCTTATTGTATAAGTGGAATGAGCATTTTTGTGGACTGTTTGACTGGAATTTGCTGAACTGATTTTTATAAATATAATTATCACATAAATGACAGAAGTAATGGATAGTGCCATTGTGGAAAGATGGATAATTCCAGTTTCTCTCATCTCCTCCTTGTTCCAATAGCCCCTCTTTATAAAATATTTCTCTTTTTTTTGCCCTGATGTGGCTCTTTATTTATTTATTTATTTTCCAAATGCTTTATTAACTTCTGATTTACATCATTCATTTCTGTCAGATTTTGAGTTACAATTTTTCCCCATTTTCCCCTGCCCACAACCCCAGAATAGCAGTCCCACAGGATATCCCCTTGTCCAATCTGCTCTGTCCCATCTCTTCTCACATACCCCCTTTGACTTTTCCAGTAGGGCAAGGTGAATCCCCATGCCCCAATGCCTGCACACCTTATTTCTCAATTATATGTAAAATAGTATTTAAAAGAGTATTTATATATTTTTAAAACATTTGATTTTAAAACTTCAAATTCCAGATTCATTCCCTTCCTCCCTTGTCACCCACCCTTACTAGGAAGATAAGCAATTCAGTATATGTTGTATATGTGTAGCTATGCAAAACATTACCACAGTAGATGTATTGTAAAAGACTAACTATATTTCCATCCCTCCTATTCCACCTCGTACCTAGTCCACTCCCCACTTTGATCCTGTCCAGTTTTAAAAGTGGGTGCTTCCAAATTCCCTCCCCCCTAGCCTGCCCTCTTTCCCATCATCTTCCCCTTCCCCTCCCCCCCATCTCCTGAGTGAGATATCCCATTTAGTATATATGCCATTCTCTCCCTGAGTGAAATTCAACGAGAATAAGGTTTTGCCTTTCTGTTTTTCCCCTCCCCTGCAGCCACTTTTCCTTGCCTCTACTACATGTGATAATTAATTATATTCTGTCTCTCCCCATCTCCTCTTGTTATATTCCTCTCTCACCACTCAATTTGACCCCTTAAGTGTCATCCCTTCCTTTTAAATTCGACCTATGCCCTCTATGTATGCCTGAAAACATATATACACACATTCACATATGTATTCTTATGCCCATATACCCTTCTTCAACTTTTTTTTTCATAATGAGAAAGGCTTCATCAGTTACAGTTATTGTTTTTCCAAGTAGGAATGTAAACAGTTCAACTTTGATAAGTTCTTTATGACTTATTTTCCCTGTTTACTTTCTCAAGCATCTCTTGCTTCTTGTGTCAGACTGTCAAAATTTCTATTTAACTTTGGTTTTTTCCTCAAGAAAGCTTGAAAATCCTTTATTCCACTGAATGACCATATTTTCCCCTGAAACATGATACTCAGTTTTGCTTAGTAGGTGATTCTTGGCTTAAACCCACATACTTTGCACTGTGGAATATCATATTCCATGCCCTTCAATCCCTCAGTGTAGAAGCTGCCAGATCCTGCACTATCCTGACTGCATTTTCACAATATTGAAATTGTTTCTTCCTGCATGCTTGTAATATTCTCTCCTTGATCTGGGAATTCAGGAACCTGGCTATAATATTCGTAGGCATTTTATTTTTGGGATCTTTTTTCAGGAGGTGATTGGTGGATTCTTTCAACCTCTATTTTATCCCCTGGTTCTAAAACATCAGGGCAATTTTCCTTGAGAATTTCTTGAAGGATGGTTTCTAGATTCTTTCTTTGATCATGGTTTTCAGGTAGTCCAATAATTTTTAGATTGTCTCTCCTGGATCTATTTTCCAGGTCAGTGGTTTTTGCCATCAGATATTTCACATTGCCTTCTATTCTTCCATTTGTCTGGATCTGCTTAATAGCATCTTGATTTCTCATAACGTCACTTGCTTCCATTTGCTCCAGTATTCTTCTGCAGAAATGATTCTCCTCAGTGAGCTATTGAGATTCTTTTTCCACCTGGCAAATTCAGCTTTTTAAGTTATTCTTCTCCTCATTGCCTTTTTTGAGCTTCTTTTGCCATTTGAGTTAGTCTATTTTTAAGGTGTTATTTTTCTCAGTCAGGCTGTTAATACTTTCTTGCATCTTTCTCATTTCTCTTCCCAATTCCCCCCCACTTCTCTTATCTGCTTCTTAATGTCCTCTATCACCTGTTACCAGGTGGTACTTTCATTTCGGGCTTTTGGTGCAGGATTCCTGACCTCACAGTCCTGCTCCTGTTCTTTGTGTTGATCATCTTTGACCCCAAAATAGGAGTCTAATGTTGAAATTTTTTGTTTATTTTGTTTCCTTTGCCTAGGCATGTTGCCAATCAATTACTTGACTTTTGGCTTTGTTGGCACAGTAGGACTCTGCCAATAACTAGGGTAGCTTCCGTCCCAAATGCTGGGGTTTTCTCAACTTCTGGAGGTATTAGTTGGGTGGCCTCTCTGATGCCTCCACACACTCTGGCAAGCTGGTCACATACCCCAAGACCTGCACCCTAGACCAAAATCCAGATCCAAGAAGGGTAAAGCAAGTGTGATTACCCCCCAGATGGATCACCGCATCCCCCTAGAATCCACAGGCCAGGAGCTGAAGCTGCAATGTGGCAAAGTGTTTCAAGCTGTGCTGGTTCCTCATTGGCTTTTCACCCCCTGGGGAAGAAGCTGACATACTCTCCCAACCAGTCCCAAAGTCCATAGGGCACTGACCTCTCAGTTTTTCCTAGGCATCTATGTGTTGATAATTTTGTAAATGCCACAGCTGCTGGTGTTCTGGGGTCCCCCCTATAGCAGGCTGCTGGTAAGGCTGCCCCAGGGCTAAAACCACCTACTCACATGGGCCTGGGCTCGGCTCCCAGAGCACTGTGTTGGCCCCTCCCTGCCAGGCTGCCAGGCTGTCCTCAGGGAAAGGTTAGCTTCTCTGTCATTTTATGGGTTCTGGAGCTCCAGAGGTCATTCAGAATCCCCCTTTTACATAATTTTGAAGTTTTGTGTGCAGGAGCTCCATGGCAGTGCTGTTTCTTCTCCACCATCTTGACTCTGCCCTAAAAATTATTTCTTTATAAAAACTACTTTAGAAATTTTATATATCAATTTCATCCTTCTATACACCTACCCTAAATTAGGAATTTAAGTAGTGAAGACAGCTTATCCCTCCACTGAAAGCAATAGTAAAATGAATGCTATAAAGTGAATGGGTGATTGATTATCTCTCCTAGCCAAGAGTAAAGAGGTTCCCAAACTGATTTTGCCTACTGCCCCTTTTAAAAACATTCTCATTGCCCCCCTGGAAATCTACTTTAAAAAAAAAATCCTTTAATAATGTTTTTTTGATTCTGCATCATTTCAACAAATGTTTTTTTTTTTAATGATGCTTCTTAAATTTGATAAATTGTTATAAATTTGTGGGGTTCTCTGCATTGAAATTTTGATGGTGCAACATTGCTTCATGTAACTGTATACTATCATAATGTAAATGAGTCTTTACATGAATATGTTCTTATTTGCATGCCTGACCTTCCAACAATGCATGGCACACTCACCTGCCAACACTTGCTTATTAAGACTTGTTTGCAGAATTGACCACTGATCAGTTATAACTCACATTTCATGTGTTTATTTGGAAAATGATGTAATCACCATGACTTTTAACTCTGTTACACAACAGATGAAACATGTACAAATGTTTTATCAAATTTTTCCTCTCTTCTTGTCTTTCCTTATGCTTCTGATGTCCCTTTATTTTTATTCAACACCCTCAGTTGCTCTGAGGCCACTAATGCCCACCCCTGTATGGATCCAACATCCCCTCAGAGGGTGCTACTACCTAGTTTGGGAACCTATGGACAAGAGTCACTGTGGAGAGCAGTGAGAACATTACAGGTATAGGAGACATCTACAGAGAATTGCCCTTAGTTGGAGTATCTTGTTTGTCAAAGAGTCAAGAGGCAAGTGTCAGGAGACTGAAGAGTTGGCAGGGAGTAAGGTGTAAGACTGAAAAAATTAGAAAAGGGTTAGTTTATGAAGGACTTTGAATGCCAAACAATATTTTGTATTTGCTACTGGAGGCAACAAGAAGCCACTGGAGTTTGTTGAATGGGGACTGGGCATGTGAGTGCCATGATTGGACCTGTGTTTTAGGAAAATCACATCAGTGGCTGACCAGGGCTTGGGAGATGTTGCTCATTAGGAAACATTGTAAATTGTTTATGGGTGAAAATGCAAACCCTATCTTTCTCTTACAGATTTCCTTGTAATTAAAATTATTGATGTTTTCAATCATGTAAATGTTTGCTAGTAAAGGGAGCTCATAACTAATCTTGAGGAGTTCCAGATGATGAAATATGGAAATAATCTTGATAGGAATAATAAGTGAAAAAAGAAGATATCTCAAAAGTATACCTGTACCCAGGAATTAGAACATAGCCTCTCATACAAGTTTAATGATTACAAATGAACTAGGGAAAAGGTGAATCTTGAAAGGTAATGAAAGTAAGGATCGGTAGGTTTATTCTTTAATTGTGAATTCATCATTCTAGATATAATATAACTTATTATTTCCTTCATAAATATGATAAGTACAATTATGATAATTCATATTAGTCCTTTACAATTTGCGAAGCTACTTTATTGCTGTTAATG
>WOXC01000012.1:0-133504 GCA_011680675.1 Gymnobelideus leadbeateri | reverse complement strand
GGGCTATTTGGAAGCTATGGTGAGGGCCTCATTGCTTGGTATCCTCATGTAGTATCTCAGGGATCCCAATTCTTATTACTGAGGACCCAAGAGAACAGTTTCACCACTGGATGAAATTTCCATTCAGCCAACATCCTAGTTCAGACTATATTCAACTATCACCTAGACTATAACAATAATCTCCTACTTGGGTATCCCCGATTCAAGTATTACCCCAAAGCAATTCTTCCTTTCTTCACTCAACTGCCACCTATATGCCCCTGGATATGTAGGCTTATGGAGAAGTCACCACAACCTTGGGGAATCAGTCCCTTAGAGAGACTGAGTATCTCTCCATGGAGCGA
Source organism: Gymnobelideus leadbeateri (assembly GCA_011680675.1). NCBI lineage: Eukaryota > Metazoa > Chordata > Mammalia > Diprotodontia > Petauridae > Gymnobelideus > Gymnobelideus leadbeateri. The sequence goes on along the minus strand of WOXC01000012.1, from coordinate 133,160 downwards.
TAATTTGGAACTAGGATAAGAAAGTAATTAAATGTCCATAACCTTTGACTGTGGGTCCATTACTAGGAACATCACCCAAGGAAGTAAGCAGCCAAAAGAGATCCCCATGTATACTAAAGCAGCACTTTTCTTAATAGCTAAAAGCTGTCACAAAAAGATGCTGGAGTAGTTTGCCATTTTCTTCTCCAATTAATTTTACAAATGAAGAAACTGAGGCAAACAGATTACTTACCCAGGGTCATACAGCTAGTATGTATCTAAGACCAGATTTGAACTCAGGTCTTCCTGACCCCAGGCTGGGCACTCTATCCACTGTGCTACCTAGTTGGCCTTGACCTAAAAATTAGAGTGCCTAAACAAATTGTGGTATATAAACATAATGGAATATTACTGTATTGTAAGAAATGATGAATATAAGAACACTTTTGTAGACTAATGCAAAGTGAAATAAGTAGAAGCAGAAAGACAATCAATACAATGACTACAACAATGAAAAAGAACAGAAGAAACAAAACAATTAAAAATGAATGCTGTGAAATTTTAATAAACAAGGTTGGTCAATAAGAGTAGATTTAATATGGTACCTTCCTTCCTTCTTTGTAGAAGTGGGGAACTATGGGTGTGGAATGCTGAATATGATATGGGACTTAATGTTTTGGTTGCTTTTGATGACCCTCTTCTTTTTCTCTTTTGTATTCTTTGTCATAAAGGACAATTCTATGGGGAGGGCAGGGGAGGGGATAAGGATATATTAGGGCATATAGATGATGTAAAAACAAATATTATATTTTTAAATTAAAAGAAAGAAAACATAGAAAAACTCTCTAACTAGTACCTTTAGATATAAGAACTGCCTTCAAATAGATGAGACCTTTCATTTGGAAGAAGTATTAGATTTATTCTAGACAACTTTCTGTTCATTTTCATCCTCCTTTATACAGTATCTGACACTACTAACTACTTTTGCTTTCTGAATACTTTCTTCTCTGGATTTCCATGACCCTACAATTTCCTGGTTCTCTTTCTATCTTCACAACTCAGTCTCCTTTGGTGATTCATCATCCATATCACAGGTACCAACTGTGGATGTCCTCCCAAGCCCCGTCTGGCTCCAGCTTCTCTCTTGGTGACCTCATCAGTTCCCATGAGTTTAATGACAACCTCTATGGAGCTGATTCCCAGATCTACTTATCCATAGCCTCCCTTTTGAGCACCATTCCTGAACCACCAATTGCCTATTGGACATTTCTAAGTGGACATATCATAGTTCTCTCAAAGACAACCTGACCAAAAGACAATTTATTCTTTCCCTCTAACTCCACCCCTCTTTCCAGTCTGCCCAAGATGGTATCTCCATCCTTCTAGTCACTCATATTCTCAATCTCCATTTCATACTTAATTCCTCAGTTTCACACACCTCACATATAAAATCAGTCACCAAATCTTAGAATACCATCTTCAAAAGTTTTTGAAGATGTTTCCTCGTTTCCACTCAGCTAACACCCTAGTTCAGGTCCCATCACCTGGATTATAGCAATAACCTTTTATTTGGATCTCCTTGACTTAAACCTTGCCACATTCCTTCAACAGTTGCTGCAGTGATTTTCCTAAAGTACAGATCCAATAATTTGTCTGTCTCTTTTAGGACAACCCTGCTCAATAAATGCCACTGTCTCCTTATTACCTCCAGAAAAAACAAAAACAACAACACAACAACAACAACAAACTCCTCAATTTGATATTTAAATCTCTGAATAACCTGGCCCCTTCCTACCTTTCCAGCCATCTTATATATTTCTATCCTCTCACACTCTACAATATGATCATACTGGTCTATTTGATTTTCAGCACACATGAATCTCCCACCTCTGTGCCTTTGTACTGACCATCCCCATGCCTACCTAATTGCTAGTCTTTTGTATCCCGGATTTCTTTCTAGCCTCAGTTCAAGTGCCATCTTCTGAAAGACTTTCCTGATCCTCCCAGTTGCCAATGTATCTCCTCTCCAAATGACCTTGTACTCATTTTGATTACATTGTTTATATAAAGTTTGTGTAAAGTTTATGCTGTCTCTATATTAGAATGTAAGCTCCTCAAGGGAAGGGGCTATTTGTTTCACTTTTATCATTGTGTCCCCTCCTGCTTAGCCTAGTGCCTGGCATATAATCAGTGCTTAGTAAAAAAAACAAAACAAAACAAAAAAACCAAACCTTGTGGTTTGATTGACAGCCCCAAAAGGAAAAGTATCAATGGACAAAAGTTATAGGGAAGCATATTTCAGCTCCACATAAGAAAGAACTTAATAACAATTAGAACTGCCCATCAATAGTGGATTACCTCAGTAGATAGTGAGTTTCTCATCACTATAGATATTCAAGTCATGATATTTAAGCATGTCAGAGAAAGCTATGGGAGATATTCATACATCAGATAGGGGGTATATTCCCTTTCAATCAGTGAGGTAGTTTAGGGGATAGAAGGCTGAAATTGGAATCTGGAAGACCCAAGTTCATATCCAGACTCAGACCCTTACTATGTGACCCGGTGCAACTCACTCAACTTCTCTTTGCCTAAATCTACTAGGGAAGGAAAAGGCAAACCACTCCAGTATCTTTGCCAAGAAAACCCCAGGTCAGTATTGGCATGCTGTGGTCCACGGGACCACAAGAAGTCAGACATGACTGAACAACAAGTGTTAGCTTTCAGCTTTAGAATTTTGTAACTCCAAGGTTGTTTGACCTGTTTATCATTAAAGGATCATTGATGTAAAGCTGCACATGGCCTCAGAGATCATCTATATCCAGTCCCCTCATTTTACAGATGAGAAAACTGAGACCTAAGGAGACTGACTTACCAAAGTTACATGGTTAGTAAGCATCGGAGGCAGATTCTCTGACACCTGTCCCAGTGCTCTTTCCACTTTATCTTCCAAGCTATCACTGTTGGTGTGATTTTATACTCAAACACCATGGAGGTCAAGCCCTATATGCTAGACCAGAATGACCCTTGTGATGCTAACAGTCAGAATCCCCACATATACCCTTCTAGATCCATATCCTAGGTATGAGTTTCATCCTTGGGTGTGCTCAAGCCAGCTACAAGGGCTAGGGAGAGGCAGTTGTTAAATTTTCAATGTGATCATTAACACCTCAGAAACTGGCAAACTCTAAAACTAAGGACTTGATTTAATTGTTTTGTTGATTGTTGAGACTTATCAAAGCAAAGGAGAAAATGTCAATGATACAAATTTAAACTTTAAAAATGTGTCAATAGAATTTTGAAAGCAGCTATTAAGTATTTGTTAGCACACCACTGGTTTCATCACACATCATATTTCATGACATCCATTAAGTCAGCTTTACCTTCTTGAAACTAGGTTGGGGGGTTGGGGTAGAGCTGGTCCTTGATATAGGTAGCTTGGACCTAGCATACCATTCCCCAGCCATCATCATTCTGCCATCTTCCTTTGTACCACCTTCCAACCCAGAATCCTAAGCTGCCACTCTAGAACCCTCTAGACTTTTGATTGGTGGCACTCACCACATGTGTCTTCAACCAGAGCCTCTCTATTACTGACTATTTCAATGTCATGCTATCAGGCAATCTACCCCTTGCCTGCTCCACTCAAGTTCTCAGAATAGTAATCAAATCCATACCAAATACCCTGTCACTGGCCACCACTCCAATATACATGCTGTCTTCTCTTCTTAGAATATAAACTCCTTGAGGGTAGAGACATTCACTTTTTGTATTTGTACCCTCAGCACTTGAAGGGAAGGAAGGTAATTTATTAAGTGTTTTACAAATGTTATCTCATTTGATCCTCATAAAAACCTTGGAAGGTAGATGTTAGTATCACCTTCATTTTACAGTTGAGGAAGCTGAGGCAGCTTAAGTGACTTGTCAAGGTTCACACAACTAGTAAGTTTCTGAGATCAGATTTGAACTCAGTTCTTCCTGACTACTCCAGGGTCAATTCCATGTGTTTTGCTATGTAAATAGCTCTGTGGATCAGAGAGGTTAAATGACTTTCTAAGATCTCACAGCTTGTAATTGTCAGTGGTAGGATTCGAACCTAGATCTTCTCCAATTCCAGATTCTGTTATTGGATCATAGTAAGTGCTTTTCTATTCTATTCTCATCAATCTTGCCAGTATTGTTCCTTCCTTGCACAAACTCATCAAACCTGATGTGAGTCAAAGCAAGCTATCATTTCCAAGTTTGTAGAATTCCAACCAGAAGAAAAGGGATTCTGAATCTTGCTGATATAAATCAATCTGTTTTCATGAAACTGGATATGGTGGGAGGGCAGGAAAAGGTTTGTCCAGTCCCTTAAATTTCTGAAAGATTCTATTATGACCCCGAGCTTCTGCTTTGCTTTAGTTGTTTTTCCTTAGTTTCTAGCTAAAAATGCTGCATCAATGCATAACTCCTTTCCTCCATCAGTGAAGGACTGCAGGAGGGGAAAGAAACAATTGAAAAAAAAGAAAGAAAGAAGCTGATTGTGTTTACTTACTGGGAAATGTGCTGTTTCTCTCGAAAACTGCACAAGCTTGAAGATTAATTTGCTAAGCCCAGCTAAAATAGCCCCGTTGCAGCACAGTGGGTTGGGTGCTCTCCAGCCCCACTTCATTGGTAATCAGTACAGAAGGAGATTTGGGAACCACTGAGAGCAGCAGGCTTCTGGATTATGGGAAACTGCTATTCCTTGATTTGCTTTGTTTTTCTCATCTGAGGTCTGGAGGGCTGAGGAAACTCAGCTTGCTCCCCGATGATTTCGTCAATACCTAGGGACTTTGCAGACTTTCTACTGAATTTCTTTGCTGGTTCTGACAAAGTCCTGCACCTTTCAGTTTATGCATCTGTGAAATAATCTTGTGCTTTGAGCTACCATTGTGGAAGACCCTACTCAGGGAGACCAGATAGATTGATTTTTGAAATATTTTGTTATTTTTATTTTTTAATTAACAAGCATTTAAAAATAATCTGTCCCTCCCATCATCAACCAACCCTCCTCATTTAGTCAATTAAAAAAAAAAAAAACTTTTAAAAACAAATCCTCATGTATTGCCCAGCTAAGCAAATTTCCAAGTGATCCAGTTAAAAGAGCTGAATCTTGGAAATCTTTGGAGTTAAAAGGCCCAAGTTCAAATCCTGCCTCTTACAATGCTGTTTGTGTGACCTTAAGCAAGGCACTTGACCCTCTTGTGACTTAAGTTTCTTCAATTATAAAATGATAAGGCTGGCCTAGATGGCCTCCTAAGTCCTTTACAGCTCTAGAGCTATGACCCTATACATAGAGAAGCAGCATAATATAGTGGACAGACTACCAATGAAGATGGAAGGCAGAGGTTTGAGTCCTGACACTGACACTTAGTGGTTCTGTAACCAGTTTAATATTCTTAAGGTGGCCCTGTTGCAACTGGCTCTCTTCCCCTTACCCCTGATCCTCCCCTGCTGTTTGTTACACTTTTCCATTTGGAGTTTTGCTTATTAATTCTTTTTTCTTATCTTTTAAAAATAAATTAATTAAATTCCTTTATTTTATCTTCTTTTCATTATATTATAAGGTCCTTGAGGGCAAGGACTGTCTGTTTCCTCTTCTTGTGTCCCCAGCACTTAAATGTTTATTGATCGATTGCTCTCTTTCTTTATTTTATTTTTTATTTTCAGCTCCAAATTCTCTTCTTTCTTCCACCCTTCCCCCATCCATTGTATTTCCTGATTTTTTTTATTAACTCCTGGTTTACATCATTCATTTCCACCAGATTTTGAGTTACAATTTTTTCCCATTTTTTCCCTACCCACCACCCCAGAATAGCAGTCCCACAAGATAACCCCTCATCCAATCTGCTCTCTCCCATATCTTCTCCCATACCGCCTTTGACTTTGCCATTAGGGCAAGGTGAATCTCTGTGCCCCAATGCCTGAACATCTTATCTCCCAATTACATGCAAAATAGTATTAATAATAGTATTTATATATATTTGAAACATTAAATTTTAAAACTTTGAATTTCAGATCCATTCCTTTACTCCCTTGTCACCCACTCCCTCTCGGAAGATAAGCAATTCAGTATGTGTTTTACATGTATAGCTATGCAAAAAACATCACCCTAGTAGATGTATCGTAAAAGACTGCTTATATTTCCCTCCCACCCATCCCACCCCCCACCTGGTCCATTCCCTACTTTGATCCTGTCCCTCTCCAAAAGTGGGTACTTCCAACCTCCCCTCCGCCCTGAATGCTCTCCCATCCATCATCCCCCCTCTCATCCCCCTTCCCCTACTCTCCTGCAGGGTGAGATATCCCATTTAGTATGTATGTCATTCTCTCCTTGAGCCAAATCTAATGAGAATATGGTTTTGCCTTTTTGCCTTCCTGTTCTTCCCCTCCCCTGCAACCACTTCCCCTTGCTTCTTCTACATGAGATAGTTTACCCTACCCTGTCTCTCCCCATCTCCTCTTTCCATATTCCTCTCTCACATCTTTATTTCACCCCTTAAGTATCATCCCTTCCCACCAAATTCAACCTGTGCCCTCTATCCATGTATACCTGTAAACACATATACATATATTCACATATGTATTCATATGCCCATATACCCTTCTTCAATTATTTTCATAATGAGAAAGGTTTCATCAGTCACAGTTATTGTTTTTCCATGTAGGAATATAAATAGTTCAACTTTGATAAGTTCCTTTTTATTTCTTTTCCCTGATTACCTTCTCAAGCATCTCTTCCTTCTTGTGTCTGAATGTCAAATTTTCTATTCAACTCTGTTTTTTTCCTCAAGAATGCTTGAAATTCCTCTATTCCACTGAATGACCATATTTTCCCCTGAAACAAAATACTCAGTATGTGATTCTTGGTTTTAATCCCAGGTCCTTTGCCCTGTGGAATATCATATTCCATGCCCTTCAATCCCTCAGTGTAGAAGCTGCCAGGTCCTATGCTATTCTGATTGGGTTTCCACAATATTGAAATTGTTTCTTCCTGGCTGCTTGGAGTATTTTCTCCTTGATCTGGGAGTTCTGGAACTTGGCTATAATATTCCTAGGAGTTCTCTTTTTTGGGATCTTTTTCAGGAGGTGATTGGTGGATTCTTTTAACCTCTGTTTCCCCCATTGGGTCTAAAACATTGGGGCAATTTTCCTTGAGAATTTCTTGAAGGATGATTTCTAGGTTCTTTCTTTGATCATGGCTTTCAGGTAGTCCAATAATTTTTAAATTATCTCTCCTGGATCTATTTTCCAGGTCAGTGGTTTTTCCCATGAGATATTTCACATTGCCTTCTATTCTTTCATTTGTTTGGATCTGTTTAACAGCATCTTGATTTCTCATAAAGTCACTAGCTTCCATTTGCTCCAGTCTAACTCTGAAGGAATGAATCTCCTCAGTAAGCTTTTGAGATTCTTTTTCCATCTGGCAGATTTGGCTTTTTAAGGCATTCTTCTCCTCATTGCCCTTTTGAGTTAGCCTATTTTAGGGTGTTATTTTCCTCAGTAAGGCTGTTGACTCTCATTTCATACTTTTCCTGCATCCTTCTCATTTCGCTTCACAATTTTTCCTCCACTTCTCTTATTCGATTTTTAAAATCCTTCTTAAGGTACTCTATGGCCTGTAACCTGCTCATATTTTCATTTGGGGCTTTTGGTGCAGGATTTCTGACCTCACATTCCTCCTCCTATTCCATGCTTCGATCCTCTTTGCCCCCAAAATAGGAGTTTAATGTTGTATTTTTCTATTTATTTTGTTTCCTTTGCCTAGGCATATTGCCACTTAATTACTTGACTTTTGGGCTTGTTGCTACAGTAGGACTCTGCCACCAGACAGGGGAGCTTTTGTCCCAAAGTTGAGGTCTTCACAACTTCCAGAGGTATTAGTTGGGTGGCCTCTGTGAAGCCTCCACAAGCTTTGGCTAGCTGGATACCCACCCCAAGACCTCCACCCCAGACCACAATCCAGATCCAGGGAGGTTAAAGCAAGAGTGATTACCCCCAAGACTGATTGCTGGATCTCCCTACAGTTCACAGACCAGGAGCTGAAGCTGCAACTGAAGCTGCAAAATGGTGTCTGTGCCTAGTCTTCTCAGCCTCTTCTCACCCCCAGGGGAAGAAGCCAACGAGTTCTCCAAATACTGGTCCCAAAGTTCATAGGGCACTAACCTCTCACTTTGTCCTAGACATGTCTGTGCTGATAATTCTGGAATCGCCACAGCTGCTGGTGTTCTGGAGTATCTACAGCTGGCTGCTAGCCTGGCCACCCTGGGGCTAAAACTGAGACTCAAGCAGGCCTGGGCTCGGCTCTCTGAGTGCTGGGCTGTCAGCTCCAAGAGAGCTGCACTGGCCCTCCCTGCAGGGCTGCTGGGCTGTCCTCAGCGGGAGGTTAGCTTCTCTGTGTCGTTCTGTGGGTGCTGGAGCTCCAGAAGTTGTTCAGAGTCATCTTTTACATGATTTTGAAGTGGTGTGGGAGAGAGCACCTTGGAAGTGCTGTTTCTACTGTGCCATCTTGTCTTTCCTGATTTTATCTGATTATTTAAATCTTTTCCTCTTTTTTCCTCTTTTAGTCAAGTAGATTCTCCTTTCCTTTCTTCCCCTTCAACTAATCCTATTCATTAGTTTTTCAAATTTCATTTTTGGTACCCCTTTCTAAAAAGGATCTCTCTGTGTCTTCATCATCCATCCTCTCTGTCTACTCTAGGCACTCATTTTCTGGTTCTCAATCCCTATAATTGTCTGTTTTCTTCTCTATGTTCCATTTTATTTATACAATTGAAACTTCTGAAGTATCCATTCTGGCTTCTCCCCTTTGGGTAAGTTCTACCACTACCTTGTAGACCTTGCCCCTTGGATTCCTCTTTTCCATCGTGCCTCATTCCCATAACAACACTAACTCCACTAGGCAACAGAGAAGACATTGCCCCATTGTAGAATGTCCCCACCCACCATGGACCTATACCCTCCTCCCCGTTACCTTCTTTTCCCATCTGCCTCAAAATCTCCTTCTTGGGTCCATGCCCTCCCACTTCCCTGAGGTGCCAGTTGCCTATAGGATTTCCATCCTCATCCCCCTCCTGAAGTAGGACTAGTGATCTCTTCAAGCACCGTCTCCTAGATAACACCCAGAACAAGGACGCCATCTCCCTTCAGAGAACACTTCACTCAATATCTCTCTTCATCATAGTATTATTCGTCAGTGGAATGCTCTCCCCTCACCAAGCAAGGCTTCTCTGTCTCTCTCTTCCTCCTCTCCCTTTCTCTTCATCACTAACTCCCCTGCCAGTTCTTCTCTTCCTGGGAAACTACAGGGGTCACCTCCCTTCATTGCTAGCTGTTGATTTGACTGGGCACATCATACATACCTCTCTATCCCCCTGCTCCTTTCCAACTTTATATGTAGCCTCCTGTTTTGTAATGTAAAAACCATTGATTCACCTGTAGGTGGGGTGTCATGAGATTCTGGTCATAATCCTCTGGGTTCATCTTTGCATTGTTATGCCCACCCAACTTGTACCTTCACCCTGTCTCCTCCTGTACATTTAGAAACAAAGTTGTTGTTGGTCTCCCTGATATCACTTTGTTGTCATTGGCTGCTGCGTTTGTTTACTCTTCTTGTATTTCTGTTGTCTGGGGTGTTTGAGAAGCAAACAATCTCTGGTTTTCTAAGAATGTTTCAAATACTTCTTTATTATTTAAATTCACCTCATTTTTCAATTATTATTAGGCTCAGATTTGCATAGTAAGTCACGTTGGGCTGCCTCTTGAGCTCATCTTCAGAACACATTATTACATTCCTTTCCAGGTTTTCTGATAGAAGCAGAATAGTCTTGTATTATTCTAATTTCCTTTCCTTTTTATTTCAAGATCTTTCTCCCAATGATGCGTCAAACTTTTTGTACATGAATTGAATTCTCATATTTAACCACTATGTGTCTTGGAGTATGCAGCTTGGCTTTTTTGTTTGTTTTTTCCCAGAGGAGATCTGTCAGTTCTTTGAATTGACATTTCATTTTCTGTGTTAAGAAGTTTTGGACAGTTTTCTCGTGTTATTTCTTGCATTACTGAGCTCAGATTTTTTGACTTTCCGTGTTCTTCTGGGAGATCTATAATCCTTATATTGTTTCTACATATATTGTCTTTAAGTTCAGCATGTTTTTCTTGGTTAGTGAACATATTTTCCTTTATTGTTACTGGGTTTTTTGCTTTTCTTCTTCTATATTGTTTTATACTTCTGTATATTTGCATTCTCAATCAACTGTGCTCTCTTTTGTGTCTTTGGTGAGACTTGCCATCAAAGATTCTAGTTTTTCTATTCTGCCCATTATTTTTTTTCTGTGCAGGTTGTAAATTCTGGTCTCATAATTCTAAATCCTCTTTTAAACTGCTCAGGAACAATGTGTTGTAATTCCATGTTCTCGTCAAATTCCAGAGTCTTCTGTCTCATCAAGTGTTACATCATTTTCCTTTGTTTTTCAACATTTATCCATAGATTCCTGAATTTGTTTATTAGATCTAGAGGCCATGTTTCATTTGGTTTTTAGTGTTTTCCCTAATGATTTATCAGCTTATGTTTAAGGTCTTTGAGTTTTCTTCTTCTTGAGATCTTTGGCAATTTCAGACTTTTCCCCTTTATTTTTATCTATTGTTCACTCCCTGACTCCTTCCCTTCTGACAGTGTTTTCCCAGGGGCTGGGTATCAAAGCCTTCTACCATTCTGAGCAATTCATGGTTTACCAGCCTAGGTTTCTGCCCAAAGTGACTTTTGGTGTGGACAGAGTTCATCCCAACTGGATGCTGTGTTGTTTTTTTCAGATTAAATGAATGCTTTACAGTCCCTCTCCTTCTATGTTTAGTGTCCTATTCTGTCATCTCTGTTCCTCAGTTCCCTGAAGCTCAGAGTGATTTCTGTCATTTAAAGTTTGGGTGCCTAAGGCTCTGGGAGGAGGGAAGGTGAATTGGGGTGTGAGATTGAGTTCTATTTCAAGTCCAGACATATGTTCTGCCCTGCTCTCTCTGTTCTTCTCTCCTGTGGAGATCTTTTGCAACACAGCTTGGGTTCCTATGGCCCTAGAAAGAGAGGGCAAAGCAGACTGTGAAGTTGGGTTTTAGTGCAAGCTAGTGGGTCAGCTAGAGAGGTCTCACTGTGGGCAGAGTGGCATGCAGTGAGAGAGGAGGTCCAGGGTGAACTGAAGGTGGGTGTTAGTTTGTGGTTTGTTTTTATAATTTATTTTATTTTCAATTCACAAAACAAACAAACCTTTCTATAACATAGTACAATAAAAAAGATGATTCCCTAAGAAACTGCAAATCTACCATATTTAATTTGCTATTCTCTTCAAATATACAGCAAAGTTATCATGTAAATTTTTTTCTTCCCTACTCCCTCCTGCCCTAGAGATTGCTACTGCTAGACACAAATATGTGCTTACATATATACATATATGTGTGCATATACACATATATATGTAAAATTATTCTATACATACTTTTTTTGGCTGAGGCAATTGAGGTTAAGTGACTTGCCCAGGGTCATGCAGCTGGGAAGTTTACATACTTTTTAAAACCTTCTTTTGGCTTCTGAGTGTCCTAAGCCATGGAGACAGCTGAATTTGCTTTATCTTTGGCACATAATTTCTGTTTTAGAGATGTATGAGAGAGAAAATATCTAGTTTCCCATCTTGTAGGTTATATGATGTGGAAGTCTCCAACTCTATGACTTTAGGCTAGATCCTCAATCATTTTGACCTCAAGGTTCTCTTGGGAGGCATAGCATCTATAAAATGGGAACCATGTTTGCAGTCTCTACCCTCAGAGGTTTTGTGGGGAGTTCTGGAAAGAGATTATACGTCCAGATCATCTAGTCCTGATGCTCTCATTTTATAAATAAGGAAACTGAGGCCCAGAGAGAGTAATTGACTTTTACAGAGTCACCGAAGTAGTAAGCCACAGAGCTGTGATTTGAACCCACATCCTCTGACTAAATCTGGTGTTGATTCCAAAGTGTGCATTACAAACCTGAGAGTGCCAAAGACATGGGGGTTGCTGCTGTAAGTCACTTAAGAACTGCATCCAAATAACAATTTAAACTCTTTGAATCTCAGTTTTCAGCTCTGTAAAATGGGGTCAATACCAGCAGTGCCTATTCCCTCAGGGTTGTGAGGACCAAATGAGTTGTGAAAGAACGAGGTAAAGGAAAAGGTGCTATGCAGATATCATTATTTTCTTCCCTTGTGGATCCATTCTCTCCTCCCTCTGTTTGTCCCTCATCTTTTTCTTTCTTCCCTTTTTCCTTTTCCTTCTTTTTTTTCCTTGTGTCTTCCCTAGAGCAACAAGATAAATACTTGCCTCTTTTTGGTTAAGAAGTTTTTGTTTTGCTGAGACATGGCCAATTTATGGCCTGGGCCCTTCCCTGGCAGGGTAGAATGTTTATTTACATTTTAGGAGCAGGCAGAGAGAATGTAATTCTTAACTGTGACTCCTTGAGGCCTGGGGGAAATTACAGTCATACATAATACTTGCCCTCATGGAGGTGCTGAGCTGGTGAATAGGAACTACACCAGCAGGGTGGTTGCTGCTTCTAGAATTGAGAGCAGAGGGGCCTTCAACCAGAAGGCAATTGTAGGGAAAAGGGTTCAAGTCCACCCCTTTAATTGTGTGAGCTTCTGCAGGTGTTTCCAAGCCACTGGGAGAGCTGAGGCTGGTACAAGGATGCTGCCAAACACTTTCTCAAGTAGTAAAAAAAGACCGGGGAGGCAGAAGGGGTGGGGGCTTCATTTATTATGCTGATGGTTCCCCTTCCCTTTATTTCAGCTGAATGACATGAGTTCGCACAACCCATTGTGTTAGTATGTGCAACCAGGGAAAAAGAAAGAAAGAAAGAAAGAAAGAAAGAAAGAAAGAAAGAAAGAAAGAAAGAAAGAAAGAAAGAAAGAAAGAAAGAAAGAAAGAAAGAAAGAAAGAAAGAAAGAAAGAAAGAAAGAAAGAAAGAAAAAAAGAAAGGAAGGAAGGAAGGAAGAAAAAGAAAGAAAGAAAGAAGGAAAGAAAAGAAGGGAAGAAAGAAAAGAAGGAAGAAAGAAGGAAGGAATACAAGATATAAAGAAATGAATGTGTGTATATTCAAACACATATATACACATACATATATATATGTATAGAGATGTCTATATGCAGTTTTTAAAGGCAGATACCTATTAAATACTCAACCATAAAGGATGTTATTTTTATTTATCAAACAAAATAAAACTTATCTTAAAAATAATTTTCAAACCTTTCTTGAAATAGTAATATGAAAAATGAGACACAAAATAACATTTTTTGTGACTTCAGAGTGGCCTGCTCACCTGGCTCATCTTTCTGGATGCAGGTCTATGCTGAGCAAGGACAGTGTAGTGGATGCTGCAGGAGAGATATGCTGGACATTTTTTACCATAAAAAGTTCTTCCCTGGTAAATTCAGACCATTGAGACAGAGTCAGAGAACCAAGACAGAGGAAGAAAGAGAAAGATCCCCTCATCTGTCAATGCACACCCCTATAACTCACAAAGTTTTACCTGGGTGAGTGTTGTTAGGCATTCAATAGGATGAAAGTTCCTTGGACATAAGAATTGTTTTATTTTTACTTTTGTGCCCTGATCTGTGTCTGCACCCTTCCTTTTTGGCAGGTTTAGATCTGTTATTGCACTGATGAAGGGAGATTTTTACATCAATGAAGATCAATAACTGAGCTGTAATTTAGAGTCTTAAAGAGCTACCTAGGACACGGAGGAATTAGATGGATAGATGACTTGTCCAGGGTCACACATCCACCACTCCTTACCCAGAGGGAGGTCTTGAACCCAGGTGTTCCTGACAGGTGTCCCTGTATCCATTGTGCCCTATGCTGCCTCTTAGCCTGACACATGGTATTGTTCACTTAACTGATGATTTTTAAATCGAGTTCCATGTTTGAAATTGAGGGCAGGGAGCCAGAGGGGGAGGAGATGGGTCACAATGAGCGTAGAGAGTGATGTCCAATGGGAATCTGGGTGGACTTGGGAAGGCCTTCCTTGCTCCTTTCACTCCTGGGAGAATGGGGACTGTAGAAAGTGGAAAGAGTTTGGGAGAAGCATAGATAGACCTGAGGGGTGGTTTGAACTTTCTGCATCCAGTTCCTGGAAGTCCTTTCTGAAGGCCTGGCCTTGGAGGGACAGCTCTGATCTGCCCAGTATCTTTCAGCACTACGGGAAGAACTTCAGGTACTCATTACCTATAAAGCTTCAGGGAATCACTGCAATGGACTGGAAGGAATGCTTCCTTCGGAGGTAGAGAACCTGCGTTTGTATCCTAGCTTTGCTATTGACTCTCCATGGGCCTTGGGCAAGTTATTCAACCTCTTGCCGGGTTTAGTTTCTTCTATAAAATTAAGAGGTTGAACGAGATGACCACAAAGATCCCTTCTAGCTATGAACCAACTGGAAGGTACTGACCTCTACTTATAAGGACATTTTATTTGCTGAAAGGGACCAATAAAGGACATTTGTATGAGAAACACATAGAAAGGCTGCTTGAGGAAAGAACAGAGAGTCCCAAGAGGACCTGACTTAAAGCAGCCCTTTCATAGACAGATGCATCTGCTGATGGAGGAATAGCTGTGGTGCATTGCTTAATTTACATGGCTTTTTAGAACTCTTTAGTATAATGTGAGAAAACTGAACCAAGGAACTATTTGGGAAATTGGGGAAAATTAAATGTTGACTACTTGTGTCATATCTGACAGAAATGTGAAGCTGGGCTTTTTTAACCTAGGATAGAGGAGGGTTACTTCCTCTAAAAAGGCCCTGATTTGAAGCTAGAGGGCTAATTATGAAGCCATGAGAGAAGCCAGAGAATTAGAAGTAGACATCACTATTAGAAACTGAGTAAGAAGCCAAAAGCTGATCGAGCTTAGAAGTTGATGGAAACAAAGAAATGGAGCAGACAGAAAAAGATAAGAGCAGCTACTTTGAACTAAGCCCAGCTCTGCAGCTAATTCTGGGAGGTGATGTGATTGGAGAAAGTTCCAATCCTGGGACATGACTGGAAAATGCAGAACCCTGTGTTGTTTGTAGTACTTACTGGGAAAAGGCTGCCTTACCTTATATCCCTGCATACAGCTTGAAAAAGGAAAAAACCCTCGGAGAAATTTTTATCCTTTACTATATCCACAATCAGAGAAAGCATACCTAAATAGGTTCTTAGAACCAAGGTTTAAGGAGACTGCTTTTCACTAAAATAACATAATGACACTATAATGTCAGGTCAGGAAACCAAATCTAGGAAAGTTTGCAGATACCAGGATTAAGGTTAATGTTTACTAAATAGGAAAAAAAGCCAAAACTTACCACTGATTCAACAGTCTGAGAATATTTTTTTTAAAAATGCTTCATCCAACAAGACAGTGGAGAGGCCCAGAAATCCCACCTAGAAAGTGACTTGTCATTTAGCCTCTTCACCAAAGGGACCAGGAGACCAAGGATATCAGGGTTTGCAGTCCAGAGTTTTGAGTTGTCCCAGGTACATGGATTTCCCTACTCATATTCTCCACTAAAGGGTTTCTGCGAGTTTGCTCAGACTCTCCCACATGGATCCTGTGTGCATTGGGGGGAGAATGTGACCTGGGTTTGTGGGTGACCTGTTATATTACTGTTGTTGTTGCTTTTTTTTATGTTAATATTTCATTATTAATAGCTAATGTAAAAGGAACTTCAGAAGGAACTACAGCCAAGCAAGACAGTTTTGGAAGTAATATGTTGAAATTATAATCGATTTTTTTGAAGTTTCACATATAATTTTTTTTCTCTTTTATTGTTGGGCAGCTAGGCGATGGAGTGGATAGAGTGCCCAGTCTGGAGTCAGGAAGACTTTAGTTCAAACCTGGCCTCAGACACTCACCAGCTGTGTGACCCTGGGAAAATCACTTAGCCCTATTTGTCTCAGTTTCCTCATCTGTAACATGAAATAGAGAAGGAAATATCAAACACTCCAGCATCATTACCAAGAAAACCTCAGTGGGGTGATGAAGAGTCAGACACAACTGAACAACAAATTCTACTTTGTATATGAAATACTCTTTTTCTGTTCATTAAATATAGAACATGTTATTATATCACATCATATCAATTATGTATATTATTATATTATATTATTATAAAATATTAATTATATTTTATTATATTTATTATATGATATATCATTTTATCATATAATATCTTATCATATGTTACGTTATATTATTTCAGTAGTATCATATCATCTTGGTTGGCTTATTTAAATGGAAGCACACCAGAGGCTACAGCAGTGAGCAGTAGATGTATGTCTTCACCCACAACCCTAGGACATTGAGAATG
This sequence comes from Gymnobelideus leadbeateri, assembly GCA_011680675.1. Taxonomy (NCBI): domain Eukaryota; kingdom Metazoa; phylum Chordata; class Mammalia; order Diprotodontia; family Petauridae; genus Gymnobelideus; species Gymnobelideus leadbeateri. Next base: position 116,793 of record WOXC01000012.1, on the reverse strand, counting down.
AAATGTGGCTGCCTCCCTCTGTGGGACCACCTCAACCTGGCTAAGTATATTTAGGTGAGACGATCAAGCTGGGCCCAGTCTAGATGCAAAGAGAGGATCTGGGGGTCAGCACCATCCATGTCCTCTCCCACACTTTCATTTTCCTGAAACATTATAGTTTCATTTCCCATTTTAACAGAAATTACAGTGCTATGTGTGAAATTCTAGTATGAATCAAGCAATGTGACTAGTCAGCTCCAGGCAGCAAAGAATATGTAGAAAGGTCAGTAGATTAAAAACCAAGAACCAGGCAGGCCTATAGTGGGCAAATCCCTTCCCTTCTCTGTGAATTCACTTTCCTCCTCTTTCAAAAATGCATGATATCTAACCCTGATATATCTATAACACTTACAGGTTTATAAAGCACTTACCACACCTTATCCCATTGGATGCTCATGATAACCCTGCTTGAAATGTGTTATTATTCCCATTTTTTAGTTGAAGAAACTGAGGCCCAGAGAGATGAAGTGAACTGATTGATGTCATACAACCAGCCAGTTGAAGGGGATTTGAACCTAAGTTTTTCTTAACTCCAAGTCCTGTGGTCTCTGCTTCATCACTGCCTGCCTGCCATTGTGAGGATCAAATGAAATAATAAAGGCTAAAGTTTTTAGAGAAGAAAGCATTCCTTTTGCTGTAGTTATTATAACAAATAATTGGAGACAAAGTAGATTCTTAACAAATGGGGAAAAGTTATGGTACATGAAAGGAATGAATTGAAAACAGAGAAGCATAGAAAGATTTGTGTGGAATCATGCAGAGTGAAGTGAGTAGAACCAGGAAAACAGTAAACACAATAGCTACAACAATGTAAACAGAAAGGGAAAAAATGAAGCTGAAAGCTGTGTAACTATAATGATCAAGCATAGTTCCTGAGAAGAATTGAGAAAACTGGCCTCTCTCCATTCTTTATAGAGGCAGGGGTCTATGGGTGTGAATTATAACATGTCAGATGTAGTTGATACATCTGTTAATTTTACTGAACTTACTTTTTCTCTTTCTTTTTAAATCTTTTTATTTCTTTTAACAAGGAGGTATATTCAGAAATGAAGATGACGTAAAAACAAAAGATACATGTATTAATAAAAGTAAGATTTTTTTTTTAAATCAGGCAGAACCATTGTGAGGAAGGGAGATAGTCCAGACCTATGATTTCATCAGTGTGGGGAAATTCATACTGTGCAAAATTTTTCTACTAAGGCCTATCAATTGTAGATTTATCTGTGGCTTTAAGCTGTGACTTGCTCATGGCCTCATAGTCACAGGCCTTGTAAGAGCAAAGTTTTCCTGACTACAAGGCCAGCCTTCTTTCCACTGCTCCAAGCCTCCTCCCTACACTTCTGTGGAGTGTTAAGATATTAATCTTTCTTTTTTTTTTTTGCTTTTTTGGAGGGGAGAAGGCAGGGCAATTGGGGTTAAGTGACTTGCCCAAGGTCACATGGCTAGTAAGTGTTAAGTGTCTGAGGTCGGATTTGAACTCAGGTCCTCCTGACACCAGGGCAGGTTCTCTATTCACTGGGCTACCTAGCCGCCCCCAAGATATTAATCTTTATACTCTAGAGAGGAAATGTTGCTTTTAAAAAAATAAGGCATCTATCTCTTCCCTTCTCTACCTTGTATTTCACACCAGCCAGGAAATCTAGCAACAGTAGCTTAAGGAGAGTGCATGAGCTGGAAGGTAGAAATAGCGACAATGATTTTGTCTGAGGCAAACAAGCTGACATAGCAAAAGCAGCTCCTCTAACTCGTCCTGGGAAACTATGGAAGCTGTCATCCCCACGTCTACCCAGTTGCCCCACCAAGGGGAAAGCAGGGTTCTGATTCCGCAGTCATGCTGGGGGGGAGCTCACCATCATAGCCCAGAGCCAAAAGGAGACAGTGTGATTTATAAACTGAAACTGCCATTGAAAAATGGAGGCCAGCACTGCTCATGGATTTTCTATTTAAATTTGCTGATCCCTAATTATAATCTCAGCAAGAGAGAAAAGAGTGAGGGCCGGTGGGGGGTAGCTGAGGAGCAATTACTTGGCAATTTAATTTTTTTTTTCCAATGGGAAACCAGAAGTAAAGGGAGAAAACAGATGAGTATAGAGAGGAATTTGACTTTCTACTTTTAAAGCACTTTCAGCATCATGTTTAGCATAGGCGTTTCTGGGTAAGCCTGAGGATGGGTCCATTCTCAGGCTGGGTCACTGGATGATACATCCATAGGTTCAGTTCAGCACATCCCTCTTTCCAGTACTGCCCCAGCAGATATAAGCAAAGCAAGTCCCTCTTCCTGTTAATCCATAAATCCATCAAAAAGTATTCGTTATGCTACTATACCAAAGCAATATGGTATCATGGGGAAAGCACTAAATTTGGAATTGGGTGAGACCTACATTCAAAACTGAGTGAGACCTAACTGTGAGATCATGGAGAGTCATTTAATCTCTTTGATCTTCCATTAGAGGCTTGTAAATAGCATGACATCTAGAGTTCTGGGCCTGGACTCAAGAAGACCTGAGTTCAAATCCAGCCTCAGATACTTACTGTGTGGCCCTTGGGCAAGTCACTTAACCCATTTGCCTCAGTTTCATTATCTCTAAAAAGGGATAATAAATAGCACCTACCCCCTAGGGTTATTATGAAGATCAAATGAAATAATATGGTAAAGTACTTAACACAATGCCTGGTACATAGTAGAAGCTTAATGTAGAAGCTCATTTCTTTCTACTTTCCTTTCTTCCCCACCCTTCTTTCCTTACTCTATTCTTTCCTTCTTTCCTTTCTTCCCTTCCTCTTTTCCTGCCCATCCATACCTTCTATGTGATTCTTGTCCATGTCTCTAGGTCAGCAATTCTCATAAGGTGGTTTTGGGATCCCTCAGTATCCCCAAAACCCTTTTAGGGGACCTATGAGGTTAAAACTATTTTCACAATAATACTAAGACATTTTAATTTCTAATACAGTAAATATCAATCTTGTGACCCACATAAACAAACTTGGGGAAGTTCTCAATGATTTTTAAAAGTACAAAGGGGTCCATTCTATGACCAAAATGTTTTGAAGGCCTCCTTTGAGGTGTTTCAGGAGGTCATTCATGCCGGGATTGTCCATCTGCAATTCCCTGATCTTATGACATGAGCAGCACAGTTTCTTTCCTTTTAATGTCTTTTTTCATATGCAGGTCTTCGCTGACCATAGCCTACTTCATCAGCCATCTACTGAACAGACTACATTTATCTGATGTTTTTCAGTTACAGGGTATTTGTGCACATTAATTAAATTTATTTCCCTACCTACCAATCTGTGAGATAAAGTGGATGTTATTTTGTCCATTTTAATGGAAAAACTGTGGTTCAGAGAGGTTAAAGTTCATATTATTATGCCCAAGGTCAAAATAAGGAAGCAATCTATGGCTCAAACCCTGGTCTTCTGGCTGGAAATTCTGTGCTTTGTTTACTGACCCCTGACCTAAGACACTGAGTTTTGTAGTGGAGACCCTCTGAAGCCCAGTTCTAACTATTACCCCCAGAAGGCTCCATCTTGAATGATAATGGAACAGAAGGGTGTTTATTAAGTATTTACTGTGTGCTAAGCACTGGGAAAACCAATAGGGAAAGAAGACAGCCCCTACTCTCAAGGAGTTCACTTTCCAATTAAAGGAGAAAAACTAGATGAGACAGGGCAGGGTCTACCATCACAGCAAATGGAAAGGTCAGAAATTTCTTGGGGCAGGATGGCCAGGCAGATGGTCCCTAGACAATGATGGCTGAGGAGGGGAAGGCAGGTCCAATGTCATAGAGGAATTGGGGCTTTACATTAACTCAAGATGAGGCAGAATTTGAGGATCAGCATTCAGTTGAAAGCAGGGTGTCCACCATCAGGTAAGAACTGGGCACTGAGGGCTAGGTCAGGGCTGGGGAAGGTTCTTGGCTCTGCAGCTACTTGCAGAGTTCCCTCAGGTAACTGCCAGGCTGAGACAGAAGAGAGGACGTTTGCCTTGAGTTGCCAGAAAGTATGTTACCTGAAATCTTTCCATGAATTCCTGAAAAAAGTTATTTTACTTCTTTAGGCCCAAGATTCCCTCTTTGTTGTATCTATTGATACCCTTGAGCTATGACCAGTCTCCAGAGCAATCCCAGCATCTGGATCCCTGACCCAAGCAAAGAGGCAATAGAATTGGATATGGGATTGAGAAGGATTCTAAGGGCTTAGTCTCTGATCCATCTATAATGCTTTGTGTGATCCACTGATCAATTTCATAACCTTGAGCAGCCATTCTCTGGGCCTTAGTACCTTCATCTGTCAAAGGGATAGAATTCCTGATCCAGTGTTATCCTCTGTGTGTCTTATTTCTTCCACTGTGAAGTAGAAATCATAATGCTCATTTTGTTCCTTTTCTAAGCTGATGATATGATGGCATAATCAGGAGCCCTGGGGCTACTGCCAGTCCTGCTTCTATATAACTTTGGGCATGCCACTTCTCATCATCTCCTCATTCTCTCCCCAGTTTCCTCATCTGTTAAATGGGCATAATACTAACTATTTTAAACTGAACTTCCTGGGAGTCTAAGTTACAACATCTGTCAAGAAATGAATGAGTGAGGGAATGAAAAAACATTTACAAAAGGCTTACCATTCACCAAACACCATACTAAGCACCAGGGAAGTACATTAAAAACACAGAGTCCCTACTCTCAAGGAGTTAATATTCTAATAAATGGAGACAAACATACAGGAAGTTTCAGATATGTATCAATGGAAAGTCTCAGTTGACCTTAGGGACCAGCAGCAAAGCAGATGGCAATGAATCTTCTTTTATGTCATTTTCATTGATAAAATCATATCCATTTATGGCTGTTGAACCATTTTGAAGCTCCAAGGACTTTGGTGGTGAGAATTTTCTTTTTGGGGTCTTCAGCAGTTATGGCTAGGGTAGGGGAGGGTACAGCACCTGCAGGGGAAGACGATGACTTCAGGGGCCAGGTTGGAAGTAGGATTGTTGACATTCCCTACCCACTGATGGCAGTTGGTCAGTGATTGGTGCTTGTGGTGATGGGAATGACTCTGCAAGGTTTGCCCCCACCTTTGATGAGGTTGTGGAAGCCAGATCAGAGTCGGGGTTGGTGGTTTGGGGGGCCCTGCAATTCCCAGGGCTCTTAGGGTCTGGATCCCAGGTTGTCACCCCTGGGGATCTGAAGGGAGGTGGTGATCAAGATTGTGGCAGAGCCATGGCCCCTCTGGCATATACTGCCTCTGTTTGTCTCTCAGAATGCCCTGCCACTTCGGCCAGGCTGGCTTACCTGCACCATGAGCAGCAATTGCTCCCCAGTTAGGGGTGGGGAGATGGACTAAAGGTGAGAATGAGAGTACTTTCACCTTTGTAACCCTCTCAGAGTTACAGTTTATTCGTTTATACAATGTAAATCATAGTGCTTGTTTCCTTTCTTATTGAAACCAAGGTTATGAAGACATAGTCAGTTAACCTTGGGTTGAATCTCTGCCCCACTACTGTAAGACCTTGGGCAAGTTATTTCTCCTCTTTTTGTCTCAGTTTCCCCATCTGTACATTGATAGGGTTAAACTAAATGAGCTTTAAGGACCCTTCCAACACCCCATGATTCCATAATTCTGAATTCTTATGAGAAGATATGGGTAGAATCGGCATTTTAATTGACCACTGAGGATGCTCAGAGGCATTCTCTTTGTATAATATGGAAGGAAAGAAAAGAAACATCAAGTACCATCCTTGTTACTAGGAAGCTTATACATTAGTTAGTGAGCTAGTACATGGATACATGAACGAGACTTATATGGTTATAGAAAAAACATATTGAACAGAATAAAGATCACACCAATGGCAGTCAGGAGACCTGGGCTCTCTACCCCTGTTTCTACCTTGCTTTGTGACCTTAGGGTTAAGTGGAACAGGATAACCTGCTGGAGCTGTAGTCAGGAAGATCTGAGTTAAAAACCAGTCTTAAATACTAGATATGAAACCTTGGGCAAGTCACTTAATTTCTCATGGCTTTGGTTTCTCCAACTGTGCAATGGGCATAATAATAATAGGGCTGTTGTGAGGATCAAAGGAGAAAATATTTCTAAATTGCTTTGCAAACTGAAAGTGCTGCATAAATGCTAGTTATTACTTGCCCTTTGGGGATTTCAGTATCCTTGCACAGTATGAAGGATGCAGGGGACCATATGACTGTTAACTTTACATAGACAGAACTTTTCTTACCACAACTCTGTCTGGTAAGATAATGCAAAATATTGTTATCCTTATTTTGGACCAAAACACTTGAGGATTCTATCTCTGAGAGGTTATATGAGTGTTGCAGAGACACTGACCAACAGAGGCATGGTTTGAATTCAGGTCTTGGGACCCCAGATCTAGAGCTCCTTCTGCTATTCCACTTAGAGCTTAGCAGAAGCATGAGGGAAGGGGAAGGAACATTCCTGGTTTTTTCCTCCCTCTGAGATCTGCATCTAGCATTTCAGCATTGTAGGGGAAATATCTCTTAGTCAGCATCCCTTATGAATCACCATGTAAATGTGCCACTGTCTCCAATTTGGCCATTAGCAGCTCAGTAATCTGCAGGGCCCCTCTGGGCTCTGATGTAATTATGAAGAGTGGGGAATGAATATTTAAAGGGTTTGTTATTTATCCAGTAAATGCTTCCTCTTCACAGACCGCGGTCCCCCAGCCTGTTTATATATTTGCAGAGTAATTGCTTGGCCATGGCACCCAGGAACTGCCAGCCACTGATGCTTGAACCCAAGTCAGCAGGCACCTGCTTCAATGATCTTCCCCCTTATCACACTTGGGTTCCGTATACAAAGGGACCAGCTGACACTCATCTCAACAAACATTCAACTCAACAAATACTTAATGTGCACATATGCTGTGGAAGGCCTTGGGCTTGGAACTGATCCGACCAAATTTCCCCACGAGCCACCATCAGAGTCATGCAAACCTAAGAGGCAGTGTGGTAGAGTCATAAGGATGCTGGATTTGGAGCCAGAGGACTTAGGTTCAAGTCCTGCTTCTGAAATTTACTATCTTTCGGACCTTGCCCTCTGAGGTCTCTTTCAAATCTATATGTAAGATCTTATCATCATCCATCATAGTCTGTTGCTGATGATCTTTTAATTTTAATGTCTCCTCACTCTACAGGGTGGGGGATTTTGGCAACAGGGCACAGGACTGGACCTATACCTCTCCCAGCTCCAAGAGTCTTGTGTCTCTTAATCTCTAAAGCTTTATATGGTGGAAAGAACTGGTGGAACCAAGAGGAGAAATGTAAAAAGAATACTATTAGGTAGCTGGTCTTGAGGGAGTTTCTCCTGGAGGCTCAGTGCTAGGCACTCTCTGTAGGGCTCTCCCTTTGCCCCAAGTCTGGAGAGTCAGTATGAGGGAGAGTAGAAAGCATAGTGTATTTGAGATTGGAGAGTCAGTATGAGGGAGAGTAGAAAGCATAGTGTATTTGAGATTGGAGGATTTGAGGTTGAGTTCTAGTTCTGATGCTTTCTAGTTGTGTGACCTTGAGCAAATCCCTTAACCTCTGTGGGACTCAGCTTACTTATCTACAAGATGGGAATAATATACTAGCTACTTCTCTCGACCTCTAACTCTGGGCCATCACCAGTCATCTTGACTTATATCTTGCCATTAGATTCAGATGACTGGAGGAGAGAATGAGGCTAATGACTGCACAGCTCTGCCTCACTTAAATCCAATCCACCAGCACCATTGTGATGTCATTGGTCCTCTTCAAGAATGAAAGAACACCAATAACAAATCAACCTCACACAGTTTAATTTGTTCTTCATCCATTCATTTAAAAAGCCTTTATTGGCGGAGCCAAGATGGCGGAGTAGAAACAGCTCATCCAAGCCACTCTGCCCCCAGATTCCCCCCAAACTATGCAAAAGGGGACTCCGAACAACCTCTGGAGCCCCAGCACCCACAGAAGGACACAGAGAAGCTAACCTCCCGCTGAGGACAGCCCAGCAGCCCTGCAGGAAGGACCAGCGCAGCGGTCTGGGACCTGGCAGCGTGCAGTGCGCAGAGCGCAGGGAGCCGAGCCGAGCCCAGGTCCGCATGAGCCGAGGTTTTAGCCCCAGGGTGGCAGGGCTAGCAGCTGGCTGGAGGAACCCCAGAACACCAGGAGCTGTGGCGACTCCAGAATTATCAACATAGACATGCCTAGGACAAAGTAAGAGGTTAGTGTCCTATGGACTTTGGGACTGATATTTAGGGAATGCGTCGGCTCCCTCCCCTGGGGGCTAGAAGCCACTGAGGAGACAAGCCATTTGGTAGTTTTCAGAGGCATTTCCAGCTCCCAGCCTGCAAATTGTAGGGAGATACAGCGATCAGTCTTGGGGGGTAATCGCTCTTGCTTTAACCTCCCTGGATCTGGATTGTGATCTAGGGTGGGAGGAGTGGGTCGGTTTACAGCTTGCCAGAAACGGAAGATGCCCCCCACACGTTCGGGACGAAAATTCCTCTATCTGGCCTTAAAGCCATAGTGTGGCAACAAGCCCAAAAGTCAAGTAATTAAGTGGCAACATGCCAAGGCAAAGGAAACAGAAAAATGCAACCCTAGACTCCTATTTTGGGGGCATAGAGCGGGAAAAGGACTGTGAGGTCAGAAGTCCTGCTCCAAAAGCCCCAGGGGAAAACATGAATGGGTTGCAGGCTATAGAGGACCTTAAGAAGGACTTTAAAAATCAAATAAGAGAAGTGGAGGAAAAAATTGGAAAGAGAAATGAGAAGGATGCAGGAAAAGTATGAAATGAGGGTCAACAGCCTGACTGAGGAAAACAACACCTTAAAAAATAGACTAACTCAAATGGCAAAGGAGACCCAAAAGGGCAATGAGGAGAACAATGCCTTAAAAGTCGAATTTACCAGATGGAAAAAGAATCTCAAAAGCTCACTGAGGAGATTCATTCCTTCAGAGTTAGACTGCAGCAAATTGAAGCTAATGACTTTATGAGTAATCAAGATGCTGTTAAGCAGATCCAAACAAATGAAAGATTAGAAGGCAATGTGAAATATCTCATGGGAAAAACCACTGACCTGGAAAATAGATCCAGGAGAGACAATTTAAAATTATTGGACTACCTGAAAGCCATGATCAAAGAAAGAACCTAGAAACCACCCTTCAAGAAATTCTCAAGGAAAATTGCCCTGATGTTTTAGACCCAGAGGGCAAAATAGAGGTTGAAAGAATCCAGAGATCACCTCCTGAAAAAGATCCCAAAAAGAAAACTCCCAGGAATAGTATAGCCAGGTTCCAGAATCCCCAGATCAAGGAGAAAATACTCCAAGCAGCCAGGAAGAAACAATTTCAATATTGTGGAAACACAATCAGAATGGCCCAGGACCTGGCAGCTTCTACACTGAGGGAGAGAAGGGCATGGAATATGATATTCCAGAGGGCAAAAGAACTGGGAATGAACCCAAGGGTCACCTACCCAGCAAAACTGAGTATTTTTGTTTCAGGGGAAAATATGGTCATTCAGTGGAATAGAGGACTTTCAAGCATTCTTGAGGAAAAAACCAGAATTGAATAGAAAATTTGACATCCAGACACAAGAAGGAAGAGATGCCTAAGAAGGTAATCAGGGAAAAGAAATCAAAAGGAACTTATCAAACTTGAACTATTTACATTCCTACATGGAAAAGCAATAACTGTGACTGATGATATCTTTCTCACTATGAAAATAATGGAAGAAGGGGTGTGGTCATATGAATACATATGTGAATGTGTGTGTATAAGGTTACAGTTATATATGGATAGAGGGCATAGGTTGAATTTGTTGGGAAGGGAGAATACTCAAGGGATGAAATTATGAGGTGAGAGAGGAAAGTGGCAGGAAGAGATGGGGAGAGACAGGGTAGGGTAAACTATCCCATGTAGAAGAAGCAAGGGGAAGTGGTTGCAAAGGAGGGGAAGAATAAGGAAGGCTAAAAAGGCAAAACCACATTCACACTGAATTTGGTTCAGGGAGAAAATGACATACATACTGAATGGGATATCTCAACCTGCAGCAGGATAGGGGGAAGGGGGATGAGAGGAGGGATGATGGATGGGAGGGCATCCTTGGGGTGAGGGAGGTTGGAAGTACCCACTATAGAAGAGGGACAGGATCATGTAGGGAATGGACCAGGTCGGGGGTGGGATGAGTGGGAGGGAATTATAAGCAGCCTTGTACAATATATCTACTATGATAATGTTTTGCATAGCTAGACATGTACAACATATACTGAATTACTTATCTACCAAGAGGGAATGGGTGACAAGGGAGGAAGGAAATGGATCTGAAATTCGAGGTTGTAACATTAAATGTTTCAAATATATATAAATACTATTATTAATACTCTTTTGCTTGTAATAGAGAGATAAGATATGCAGTCATTGTGGCACAGAGATCCATCTTGCTCTAATGGAAAAGTCAAAGGGGGTATGGAAAAAGGTATGGGAGAGAGCAGATTGGATGAGGGGATATCTTGTAGGACTGCTATTTTGAGGAGGTGGGTAGAGGAAAAATGGGGGAAAATTGTAACTCAAAATCTGGCAGAAATGAATGATGTAAAACAGAAGTTAATAAAGCATTTGTTTAAAATAAAAAAAATGCAAAAAAAAAAGCCTTTATCAAGTATCAACAATATCCCAGGTACTGCGCTGAGCAGTGGAGACAAAAAGGAAAAAACTACTCTTTAGAAGCCTCCATTTTGCTGAGGAAAAAATAACACACACACAGAAAAGTAAATACAAAATATATGCTATGTGCACACAAAGTAATTATAGGAGAGGCACTAGCAACTGGGTGATATCAGGAAAGGCTTCAGGTAGGAGACAGCACTTGAGGTGAGCCCTGAGGGAAGCTAGAAACTCTGGGAGGTCGAGGAGAATGGGCTGTAGGTAAGGAGAACAGAATAAGCCTTGGCACAAAGATACGAGATGGAATGTTGAGTATGAGTAGAGCAATCGTCCACTTCGGCTAGGAGGCAGCAGACATGAAGGAGAGCCTGGAAAGAGGAGATTGTATCTTGTCCTTGAAACAATAAGAAGGCACTGGAGTTCTTTCATTTGGTTTTTATCATAGGAGAAATACAATTAGAACTGTGCTTTAGAATGATCAGTTTGGCAATGGTATGGAAGATGGATTTGAAAGGAGAAAGCCTGGATTCAGAGAGATCAATTAAGAGGCTCTTACAATAATCTAGGTCTAGGGAGGTGGTCTTGGAAGTAAAGAGAAGGGGTGAAGGTAAAATGGACAAGACATGGCAACTGACCAGGGCACCATGGGTTAATGGGGAATCATAAAAAATGCCAGGGTCTTGTGGTACCCTGACTAGATGTATAAAAATTAGGAAGAAGGTATGAAAATTGATCAGTTCTCTTTTAAACATATGGAGTTTGAGATGCCTATGGGAGAGCAAGCTGGAGCTGTCTAAAGTGCTTAGGCAGCTGGGTGTCTCAGTGCATAGAACTCTGGTACTGGAGTCAGGAAGACCTAAGTTTAAATATGACCTCAGACATTTGCTAGCTGTGTGGCTCTGGGCAGATCACAACCTCTGTTTCGCCTAAATCTTTTGGAGGAGGAAATGGCAAATCAGACAAGTATTTTCACTAGAAAACCCTGTGGACAGTATGGGCCATGGGATCATGAAGAGATGGACATGACTTAGTGGCTGAACAGCAACCATAGACATTGGGTGATGCAGGACCAGACTCAGGAGAGCTATGGAGCTTACATGTCTCGATCTTAAAATCCTTTACAAAGAGATGATGATTGTCCCCATGGGAGCTGATGAGATCACCAAGAGAGAAATCACAAAAGAGCAGAAAAGAGGGACCAGATCAGGGAGCTGGGGTACACATAGGCACGGGAGTAGTAGGGGAGGAGAAAAGGAAGGGAAGTTTGTCATGGCTGATGATTCAGCAAAGGACAATGAGAAGTAGCCAGGCAGAAGAAAACAAGAGAAAGCAGTGTCATGAAAACCCATGGAGGAGAGTCAACAGGAGGACGGAGTGGCCAACATTGCAAAACCCTGCAGGAAAGATGAGAGGCATGAGGGCTGAGAAATGGTCATTAGATCTACCAAATGAGAAATCACTGGTAACCTCAAAAAGAACAACTTCAACTGATTAATGGGGATGGGAGCCATAAGGAGTTGCCTAGAAATTGGAGTTTGAAAATGGAGGCAATGAAGATAGACAGCTTTTACTAAGGAGTCAGCTGTGAAAAAGAAAGAGCTATAGGGTGATAGCTCCAGGGTTAGGTGAATATTTAGAAGCATAGAATGTGGGTTCTTAATGTAGGGTCCATGAACATTTTCATTAGTATTTTGATAACTGCATTTTAGTATAGCTGATTTGCTCTGTAATCTGATGGATTTTGTTATATGCATTCTAAGAAGGGGTCCATTATATACACAAAAAGTTAAGAACCACTGGGATAAAAAGAGATTAAGGAAATAAAAATGTTTTTCTTATACATTATACTCTGTATGTACAGAGATATTTATAGAAGTTCTTTTCATAACAACCCCCGATTGGAAACTAAGGGTACGTCTTCTTATGGGAGCATGTCTAAACAAATTATAGTACATCAATGTTATAGAATATTAATAGGCATGGGGAAATAACAAAATGGACAGTTTCAGAGGAAATTAGGAAGATCATGAATTGATGCAGAGACAAGCTAGCAGACTAGAAGTACAATTTATAGAGTGACATCAGAATTATAGAAATAAAAGGCTTTGAAAGACTTGAGATCAATGCAATAATAAACTAACTACAAAAGACTAATGACTGAAACATATCACTCACCTCCAGAGAGGTGATGAACTTAAAATTCACAAAGAAATATACATTTTTAGACATGGTCAGTTCGTGTCTTACTGGACTGTGCATGTTTTTAAGGAGAGTTTTATTCTCATTATTATTTAATATTTTGCTCAGAGTTGGTGGAAAGTGGGAGTGGAATTCTAAAAGCTTATCAAAGTGCATGGATTCTAAAGGCCTGTAAAATAAATTAATAATATTTTAAAATACTTTAATCCTTAATTTGAATAATTTTAATTTAATTAATTTAATTTTAATTCTCAGAGAGAAGATATTTGTGCATATTTGATTACAGAAAGGAAGGAACCAATGAATTAGGTAAGATTAAAAATTAGGAGGAAAAGGAGGATGATTGAAGGAGCAAGCAGGAGAAACAAAAGGGGATGAGATCAAGGGTACAGGAAGATAAGTGAGACGTGGGAAGACAAGTAAGTCTTCCTCCAAAACAGGGAGTAGCTGATTACAACATCGAGGTGACTTGAAGTGTAGAATTGGAGAGGAGAAGCCCATGAGAGATGGTCTCAATTTTTATTTCAGTGAAGTATGACAATAACTCCTTATTGAGAAGGAGGATGGACTGAGTGGTGACTCCAGTGCTTGGATAAGAGAAGTGAGAGTTTGAAATCCATGCTGTGGGGAATGGGCTAGAGAACTAAGCAGGGCAGAATTAGTATGCAACAGTGAGGACCCAGTTGAGGTCACAGAACATAAATTTATGGTGGATTCAGACACCACTGTTATGGGGCTTTCTCTACTAGAGTTCAATAGCACATGAGTGAAAAAGGGGAAGACAGCAGGTGGAAGGGATCCAGTGTTGGGTTTGGCAAGAATGCTGGTAAATGGTGTTGAGATTGGGAGGCAAGACACTCCAGGGTAGCTATCAGCAGAAAATGGAACAGATTAACTATAGGGTCAAGATTTTAGAAGGAGGGTTTTTTCCAGTGCACCTAACACAATTGTAGGCACCAAAAATAGGAACAAGGACCCAGCCTGGGATTTTATAGGCATAGAGAACTTTCAAATGAGAAAACCTCTTCTACCAATGTAGGTCAGCAACATCTTCTCTGCAGTTTAAAGTTTTAAAAAGTTGCCTTGAACGGTGTTGTCAAATAGAAACAGATCTCTGTCTGAATATTGATTTAGAAAATTACAAATTAACATTATGTTGTATTGCATTTTATATTTATTTTGTTAAACCTTTTCCCTAATTACTCTTTAATTTGGTTCCTCCTATCCCTTGGGAGTTTTACTGCTGTTTGTGCTGCAGTGTTTAAGACCTCTGGATAAAAGCTCTGAGAAGTTAGGTATACATTGCCACAAAGATAATATATGCTTAAAGTGATATTTGAATGAAAGGTCATTCCTTCTCCAGAGCCTGTACTCTATCCATTATGGCAGGCATCAAAACATTTTTAAAAATTAAAAAAAACAGTTACTGCCCATGTAAAATTTACATTCTAGCAGAGGGGTGGGAGTGGGTGGTGTATGGAATATGTTGAAGAAGTCACCATGCATCACCATCACCATCATCATCATCATAGATTTTCTATAGCACATTAAGGTTTGCAATGTGCTTTGTAAACATTATCTCATTGTTTCCTCACAACCCTGGAAGGTGGGTGCTATATTATGCCTATTTTGTAGTTTACTTCAGTAAACAAAGGTTAAGTGACTTGCCCAGAGCATCAGTCAGGTCTTTCTGATTCCAGGGTCAGCACTATCTCCACTATGCCACCTAGCTGTAGTGTTTTGTTTTGTTTTAGGAGAAAGTACTAACAGCTGGGGTATTAACAAAGATCTCATGTAGGAAGAGGCACTTGTAACAACAATACAATATTCACAACTCCCATGGTGACTAAATATGCTGATGTAGTTGTGAATCACAAAATGCAGCAGGATCTCCACATGGAGGATATAGCCAAAGCATGTATTCAAAAACCAGAAAGCCGAGTTCCAAAACCAGAAAGTCAAAAGCAATATGATAGCCATGGAATTGGTACACATAGTTAATGCAATGAACTCCCACATTCCCAAGCCTTCAAAACAAAACAGGACCCCCAGGCAAAGATGCTCCTCTCCTCACTCATAGCAACTACTTAACCTCCAAGCTGCTCACTCCTGTTCTTGCTCCCAGCAATTCCCATTCCTGGCAGCTCTTAGTAGAAGTCCTCAGCAGAAGCTTTGGCTGGCTCTCAGAAGAAGTTCGCACCACTGCTGCAGCCTCTACCTCCACTGCCACTGCCACTTCCAGTCACCCGCCTGGCTCCAGCCAGGCCCCTATTGGGCTCAGACCCCTTCCTGCCCCTTCAAATCCCATTACTGTTACAGCATCTTAACCAAGTAATTCAGTAAATCAATCAGCAAGCATTTATTAAGCACTTACTGTCTGTTGGGCACATCGTATTATTAATTACTTCCTATATGCCTATGCTAGGCACTGTGAACTTTACAGGCTATATAAATCATTATTGGTGGTATTATTCTAGGCCTGGTACCAAGGTCACTATTCCTTAAATAGTTGGAGTAGGCAACCACTGGAAATATTCCTTCTAGCCAAGAAAAATGTGTGCTAATGCCTGAAATTCGACCATTAGTAATTCATTCTTTTTGGGTTAATCCTTTTGCTTTTTTTCCTTTTTTAAATAATTCAATGCCCCTGGGAAAATCTGTTATACCTGGAACAAATTGATAAGAAGCTTTCTTTCCCAATAGAAGAGATATGGGCTGCCTGAGAGGACTGTTTCTGCTCAAGGTCGAGGAGTGAGGACAATTCAGAGATGGAAGAATGAACAATAGTAGCTTAAGGTTCTGCCTGGGGCTGGCCCTGCTCAGCACCAGCCTTGTGGCTCATTCAGCCTTTGCATTGTCTCTGTCCACTGGAAATCATCCCATCATTTCCTGGAATCTCACTATAGGGATTCTTAGGGTCAGTCTGGCATCAGGATTCTGAATTTATTAAGCCTCACCTGGGTGGCACCTCTGATTTCTTCTAAGGTAAGTGCTTAAGAGATGCTTTTGATTGATTGTTGATTGAAGGCCTCTAAAGTCCCTTCCAGCTCTGAACCTTAGGGGCTCATGGTAAGAGAGTAACAGCTCTAGTCCAGCCTGGGCATCTTTGAGAAAAAAAAAAAAAGGAAAAGAAAGGTACCAGATAAGGGGATGAGAGGCAAGAGCGATGGAGACATACCAGAATAGAATCAAGCAAAGCTGTAATTAGCAATTTTTGCTTCTAGGACAAGCAGCATTAAATTCATCCTCAAACTAGCTTTTAAAATATGGGATTGGGTAAGTATTATTCCCAGTACAGTGAGGAAGAGACAAAAACCTCAGGTCTTAGGACCCTGAGAGGTTACTGATGGTGAGTGGGGAGGCACCCAGGATGGGTCCACTCTTCTTGGCCTCACTCTGCCCTTGGCTTTCTGATCCATTGCTATATATTTTCCAAAGTCATTTTCAGTTAGGAGATGGTTCTTCCATGATGACTCAAGCTTATGTGGATGATGTGTCCTTAGTTTTACAAAATACTATTCTTGGGCTTTGCATTTTTGCCTTTGTTCTCTTAAATGTTTTCTCCAACTCACTCCCCCAGGAAGTCCTTCTTTTTCTCCATAGTGCCCTCAAGTCTGAAATTAAGATTAAAAAACAAAAGCTATGCAATGATGACTCATCCATGTGCCACTTAATCATGGTGGGCCCTTGGGAGAGAGACTTTCTCTGGTGAAGTTGGTAATAGAGAGAGTAGAGAATGAACAAAAGTTAGTGACCAGTATAGTTAAAGGCCTTAGATCATGCCACATGAAGGAATTGGGGTGGGGGGAGGTATTTAGCCTAGGGAAGAGGAAACTCAGGTAGACCACAAGAGCCCTCTTTCAAGTATCTGAAGGGTTTTCATGGAAAAGAGTTTAGATTTATTCCTTTTGGCCCTAAAAGGGCAAGACTAGTAGTGATGAGGTACAGGCTCTGGGAACCCCCATGAGCTCTCCTTGAATCTTTGAGGTACAAATTCTGGGAACCTCCTTGAGCTCTCCTTGAATCTTCCCACATAGGGCATTTACCTGGGGCCATAAGCCTTTCATTGTGGCTCTGCCCAAACCTTTGTTACTAGCTTGGCCTTCTATCATCCAGCAACTTCCCACCCTTGATCCTCCCAAAATATCTTTACCCAAACCAGCTGTTACACCCTTGAACTGGCCTAGTCCACCATTGTCTGTCCTCTCCAGGTAGTCTCCAGCAACTTCCCACCCTTAATCACTCATTTACTGGAGTCTGACCTCATCTAGACCACCCCTAGATTCCTTTCACAACCTTTCTGTATGTAAGACCCCATCTTGCCTCCATGTGGTGTGAGAGCACCATAGAATTTTCTAGCACAGATTAGCTGTGTCAGATGATTCTGGCCCGCTTGTCCAATACAAGCCTTACAGATACTGAGGCTCTTTAAGAGTCTACCCAATATGGTGAACTTTTAATAAACTTTGCTTTTCTTTGGCTGAGAGAAGTCTTGAGTCGAATTCATTCAGCCTGACCTGGAGTGTTGGTATTTTGGGGTCTTAAGGTCATTGTATGGTGACCCTCTTCAGTAGCAATGGGGAGAAGAGACAAGAGGAAAATTTAGGCTCAATATACAATGAGACTTGTCCAAAGATGGAATTGGCTGGCTGGGGAGGGAAGAAGTTTCTCTTTGCTAGAAGTATCAAGCAAAGTTTAGATGACCAAGTTACTTACTTGTCCAGTCCTTATGCCCAGGTATGAATCAGACCAGATGGCATCTGAGGAGTCATCCAGTTTGGAGGATTTGTGATTATTGAGCTTGAAAGAACAAAACAAGACAGTGAGGGGGTGCTTAGGATATATATATATATATATATTTGTAACTTCAATCTGTAATATCAGTTTGTAACATCAGTTTGTAAATGGGGTGCTTTGGGATCTATGTCTGTAAAATCAATTTGTAAAACCAGTCTGTAAAATCACATTTTCCCCTCCCCAGTCTCAAAGCATTAACTCTGCCCCTTCCCCCTGCCAGCACTCTGCCCAGCAACAACTCATGAACCATTTATCTCTGCTTGGAACAATAACAAGCTACCTATGAATCCTTCACTAAACTATCTATAAACATTTTAGCTTAGGCAAATGTTATCTCCCCTAGTAGAGTGGCCAGCTGCACCATGAATCCTTCAGTGCTCTATCTATAGGTTAACTCCTTAGCCAATTATACCCATACTGAGTCTCAATTGGCCCTGGTTCCCAACATCCATCTAGTCAAACATGACATTGATGGGTGGCAGACTGGGCACTCCTCAGTGGCCATGACCGATGGTTGACTTTAGTGGACATGTCAGGCCTAAAACCACACTTCCAGGTAGCCTCCCCTTGGGCTATTTCCCAGTGAATTATGGGCAATACGCCTGTGCAGTTGATATTAAAAGTGCATGTTCCTTTAAGCACTGACCACCCCTTAACTCCTCCCTGATCCCACCCTTACTCACCTAGTTAGCATAATTGACACCTGATTTACTGTCTTGACTCCTTAAAACTATACCTGTGATTTCTGTAAGGTTGCAGGTTCCCTAAGAACTCTTTCCCTGCTGTGCTGTGCAACATAACAATAAACTTTACAATCTTAGCTTCTAAGTTTGCTTGAGCCTGGTGAATTCTTTCCAGACTGAATTGCAGAGTCTCTGGTCACTGATAAGGATCAGGGTCCTGGTAGAACCTATAACCCTTCCCTTATCAACAGGACATCTCCTCCACATTGGTATAGGGCACCACTGCAGAGGGAAGTAGACAGAAGAGCCTCAGGGGGGAGAGCACAGAATGACAAGAAGGGAAGGGACAACTCAAAGGCGTCCAGCCAGAGAAAGCACCTCCAGGACTTAAGAGAAATCCTGGGGTTTGAGCCCAATATTCAGGATCTTCAAAATAAAATGAGGAGACCAGAGGATGGTAAATTGAGAGCTGAAAGTGATCTTAGACCAACATTTACAAATGAGGAAAGCAAGACCATGAGGTGAACTTTCCTAAAGTAACATAGGTATGATATAGAAAGTAATAAAACCAAGATTTAAACTTGGATCCTCTGACTCTAATAAACAACACTGGTTTTGATTCCTTTCTCTGGTGGTTTTCATATGGGTAAATTGAGACAAAAAGAATTTGCTAGAGTCAGAATGAGACAACTATTTTTTTTGAGGGGGGAAGGCAGGGCAATTGGGGTTAAGTGACTTGCCCAAGGTCAGAGGGCTAGTAAGTGTTAAGTGTCTGAGGTAGAATTTGAACTCAGGTCCTCCTGACTCCAGGGCAGGTACTCTATTCACTGTGCCACCTAGTCACCCCTAGACAACTATTTTTAGAGAATATTTAAAAATTATGCCTTTTATTACTGAGAAACCACCACTTTGAGCTTTAACTGTAAATGAGAGGAAGAGAAACTATTTTGGGGGGGAGGGAGATGGGGGATAGCAATCCAGATACGTGATTTCATCAGTGCTGAGAACTTCTGGTATGGAAATTTCCTCCTCCAATGCAGATTAGTGACAGATATATTGTTAACTTATAGTCTTACGGAGTTGCTTGTCACACCAAGAGGTACAGTAACTTGATTGTGGTCATACAGTAAGTATGTTTCAGAGGCAGACTTGAACCCAGTCTTTCTGACTCAAATGCCTGCCCCCATCCACTGTGCCATGCTGCTCCCTGTAGGGTAATGGAGTAGAAGGGATTCCATGCTGGAAGTAAGATAAATAGTGCCAATGGGTCTGGTCTTATTAGTGGTTTAGACTAATGTTGGAGTAAAAGAGAACCTAGTTTCAAACCCCTACCCTATCACTACCAGTGAGACTTTACACAAGACACTTTATTTTCATGAGTCACAGTTCCTCATCTGTTAAATGAAAGAGTTGGACTAGATGGTCTCCTAGTTCCCTTCTGGTTCTAGGTCTTCGATGCTATGATCCTATGAATCTCAAATGCAGAAGAAAGGAGCTCCCTAGCTTAGGGAGGCAGACAAATAGACACTCTTCAGGAACACCAACATCACTCATGTTCTACAGGAGGAGACATTTATAGTAGCCAAATGTCATTCTTCCCATATGGAAGGTTCTCTGTTTGTCCTCTGACCTGCCCAATTGTTCCCTCATCTTCTCCTCTGGTCCAGCTTCCATCCGCATATCTCCTTTCCAGGCTGTGTCTTCTTTCCCCCAGTTCTATGAGCTGCCTTCTTTCTTCTCCATTTTGAGTCTCTGCCCCTGTCATTGCATGCATTGCATGGTGAGGATGAGAAATGACCCATTACAAGAAAGACATCAAGAATTGTCATAAGACCAGAATGGCAATGATTTGACTTGAAAATTGCATTAAAACTAATGGCATGATCTGGAAAAGTATATTCAAGTGATATACATTATTCCTTACTTCTTTTCCATAGTTTGGGATAGTCCTAAGAGGGTCTTAAGGGAAACAAAATGGTACGCTAATAATAGTTGACATTGATACAGAGCTTGCAAGTTTACAAAGCACTTTTGATATGATCTCCCTTAGTCCCCACAGCAACTTTGTGAGATAAGTACCAGATGTATCAGGATCTCAATTTTACAGATAAAGAAACTGAGGCTGAGAAGTTAATCAATGGGAGTGGGCAAAACTGCCATGATTAAGTCATATGGTGTGGTAAGACTTGCATCTTCCTGTGCTAGCTGAACTCTACAGTTTGTCTGCCAGTGGTGTAATTTAGTAATAAATGATTTATAAGTAATACCACATAATGGTTGCACCCATTTTTTTGCAAAAGATCTGTGATGAATATGGTAAGTAGGATATGTTCCCATGTCCTTCTGATTCCCAAGTCCAGCACTGCACCCACACTAGAACCATGTTTCTTGGCATGATGGAAGAAAGAGCATTGGCATGGGAATCAGGAGAATTAAACTTTCATCCTGGCTGTGCTCCACATGACAGGAGTTTTTTCAAACTTTCTCTTTTGTCATCTGTAAAATGAGGGGTGCTGGATCAAGTCACTTAGAATATCTCTTCCCTCTCTAGTCCCTCCCACCGAACTAAGTATGTCCATAGCCATAAAGTCCAGCTTTGTGGACTGGACAGAATTTCATTCTCAATTCATGGATGAGCATGCTGTTGATTTTTCTTTTTCTTTTTAAAAAAATCTTTGACCATTTTCATTAATTTAGCAAACATTCTATAAACTACAAAGCACATGCTGAAAAGACCCAGAAACTGAGAAGATGCCCACTGATTAGGAAATGACTAAACACAATGGATATGTGAATTAAATAGAGGATCACTGCACTGCAAGAAACAATGAAAATGAAAAATTCAGAGAAACGTAGGAACACTTATGAACTGACGCAGTCAAGTAAGCTGAAATGTGAAAATGTATATACAAGGACTTTTGTTGTTGCTCAGTCATGTCCAATTCTTTGGGCCTCTATTTGGGGTTTTCTTGGTAAAGATACTGGAATGATTTGCCATTTTCTTCTCTGGCTCATTTTGTAGATGAGGAAATGAAAGTAAACAGAGTTAAGTGACTTGCCCAGGGTCACACAGCTAGTAAGTGTCTGAGGTCAGATTTGAACTCAGGAAGATGAGTCTTCTTGGCTCCAGGCCCTGCAATCTATCCTCTGCACCACCTAGTTGCCCATATAAGGACTATAACAATATAAATGGAATGAACAACAAAACCCCAAGAAACACCACTATGTAATTACAATGACCAAACTTGGCTCCAGAGAAGAGAAAAATGCATCTTCTTTTCTTTCTTTGTAGAGGTGGGGGCCTATGGTTGTGAATTCATGGGATGTGTTGGTTTTGTTCAACAATCTCAAGCCCCCTCTCCCCATCCCACCTTTCTTTGATAGATGGCATTGGCTTGCTAGGTAGGGAAGGGCAAGGGTCTCTTCAGAAATGAAGGTCAGATGAAAACAAAAGATTAACCATCATTAATTAATAATAATAAATTAGTACATGTGCGGAGTTTCCTTCTCCAGAGATTATTAGGTAGAGGGCTAGGTAGCATTCTGTCAGCTATATTATAGAGAATCCCTTTGCAAATAGATTGGTTGTCCTTAATGGTATATGAGGTCTATTCCAACTCCGAAATTCTGCCATTTAGTGACCACACCGATACCTTTATGAAAAGGGAGGCCCTCTTTTCTCTTGCTATTACCTGGTGCTAATGTTCCTCCAGGACCTCTATAAAGCCAGAAACCACAGATCCTAAGTGAGCTCTGTGCACCTCACTGTGTGTTATGGGACACTGAACCAACCAGGACTTTACAGCTTCTGCACCCATGGTGAGAGCTGACTTTTGTACCAGCCAGTAGCTAATACTAGGCCTAAAGCTATTTGGAATTCAAGGTCCTCTACTATCTTTCCCACTAGTCTTCCTTGGTGTCTGGAATTCCTATTGGAGTAATTTTGGGGTGAGGCATATGGGGTGTGGTGGAATGGCTGTAAATGCCCCTGTTTTAATACCAAGGCATTACCTGAGAGGGAGATATACATCAAATCATTAGGATATAAGCAGACATTGTGTATCTTAAGGAAGGAGACACAGAAAAGATACATTTTAATAGGAAGCTGGGAGTGAAGGAAAAAGATATTAGGAACAAAGGGTTAGGACTGGAAGGGATCCTGTGTATTCTGGTGGATTCTTGAGTTCTGAGGCAGATGAACAAAAAGGCATTAAGGAAATGTTTTCTAAATGCTCAGAAGAAAAAAAAAGGGGGAAATTCAGGAAGGAACAGAAATGTTGTTGCTAACCTGTTAAATTGAACACATTTTAGCTTCTTACATGATACTCTTTCCTGTTCTTAGTACCCTGAAATGTTTCTGTCAAATCATAATTTTTAAGTGCACAAAAAACAAAAGAAGAAATGTGTGTGTGTGTGTGTGTGTGTGTGTGTGTGTGTGTATGCCACTTAATTGAATAACTCATTTTACAAATGAAGGCACTGAAAGTCAGAGAGGTAACAGTGACTTGTTTAAGATCCTGTAGGTAGCAAGTGGCCAAGCCAAGATTTAAACCCCAATTCTCTGGCTCTATATCTAGGGCTCATTCCAAGTGGAGCTACCCCTGGACAATGTATATGGAGAAGATCTAGACCCCATGCTTTAATGGACTGTGTTGCTTTGAAAGTTGGGCACACAGAGCTGCCCCCAGGACTTAGGTTGACAAAGCCCTGGCAAGGGGCAGCAAAGTGAGAAAAATACAATAGCATATTACCTCACTTTCTCCCCTTCCATTCCACAAACTTCCTCCCTCACTGCTGTCCTTGATTTTTAGTTTAAACCAAACGTCACTGAATAAGTGTCAGAGGGAGAAGGGAGGTGATGATCCAGGTTCATAGGAAGCAGCTGCAGACAGGTTTAGGTGGCTCTTGTTTAGGACCCAGGATAGAGTCAGGGACTAGGTGACCAAATGGGTAAAAGAGCTTTGCACATTGGGGGTGGGGTGGTGGAGTGGGTATAGGGAGCTAGAAGCAAACACTGATGTCGCCTGTTTCACAATCCTTCTCTGGCAATCTTTCACAATCTATCTCCTTGGCTTTTTTTTTTTTTTAACTGTATAGCATTCCTTCAGTTTAAGGTGAACCACTCCCTTCTCCTCCAGAAATATTGCTGGTCTTTTCATTCACCTGTTTGCTGAGATGGCTGAGTTTGAGGTCTGGTGAGCTCCCAGCATGAGGCACCTAACCCACAGGCTTTACTCTCAAGATGAGTTTTGGAAACTCCAGCAAATATAATTGATTAATTACACTCAGCTTCTGAGGCATCATTTTCACATATTTGAAAAAGCAGAAAGCAACATTAATTAGTCCTTGGTGAGGATGTAGGACTGGGATCCCTTGAGAGCAAAAATAAATGCCTCCCTCAGGATGGCTCTGGAGTGGAACCAATTTGAAAATTTATTTTCCTATTGAAAATGGCCTTTTACATACCTGGAGGGCTGCTACTCCGGCTTCAAAGGAAAGTCAAAGCCCCCTATTCAAATGTTAAAGTTTGGGGAAATTGGATATACTAGCTTAATTTCCTTCTTCTCCTAGGCAGCAAATGAACATGTGGTATATGATTGTGACGGAATAAATACTACTGTGTTAAAAGAAATGATGAGCTCAATGATTTTAGAAAAACATTGAAAGACGTGCACAAAATAATGAGGAGCGAAATGAGCAGAACCAAGAAAACATTGTATATAGTAACAGCAGTGTTGTTTTAAGATTGACTTTAAGCAAATGAGATATTTTGACTATTACAAATGCCCAAATTAACTATAAAGGAAATATGGGGATAGATACTATCTGCATTGAGAGAAAGAACTGATAAGTAGAAGTAGGTAGAATAAGTGTGTGTATGTATGTTATTCATACAACACACACACACACATGCACGCAATCCTATTTGTGTCTAATGGCAGCCATCTTTAGGAGAGGAGGGAAGAAAAAAATTTACATGATAATTTTTCTGTGTATTTGAAGTTGTATATAGTAGCTTTGCGGTTTCATGTGCAATGATCTTTTTGTTGTACTATGTTATGGAAATGCTTGTTTTATTCCATAAATTAAAAATAAAATAAATTTTAAGAGAAGAAGAAAACGAACATGTTACTGATGAATCTCATGGTTTCCTGAATCCTTGGTATAGGTGCTGTGAGAAAATAGTGCCTACTCCCAATTGACTGAGGTGGTCTCACTCTGCCTATTGATTGATTGTCCAGAATTTTTTTTTCTTTGATTGGCAATCTCTGGTGGGTTGCTAGGATAGTAATCCCTCGAAGATATGTGCAGAAGATCCAAAAGATGTATCTTCTCGTAAAGCAGAGGATGGAGCTGAGAGGGAGGGAGGTTGTTTTTTCTATACTAATCTACTCCTCTCTGTCCTTTTCCTGTTTCCAACTTGCTTCAAAATGCTTGCTTACTATGTTAGGCACTGGGAATATACAAACAAAGCCCTCAAGTGGCTTTTACTCTACTGGAAACAGGTCACTTGACTCTTCCAAATCTCAGTTTATACTCTGTCAAAAGAGAGGGTTCAACTGGAGAAGGTCCCTTCTGACTTTTAGTACTGTGATTCCAGGAATCAGTGTGAGCAAACATGAGTGTCTGTGTGAATGGGGCATCCCCTGCCATTTCAGATTCTACATGTGAGGACCATAGAGCAAGCAGAGAGGACTGTATGTCTCCCCTTCATCTCCAGGCCATTCTCCAAAGGGAAGCTGAGTCACTCTCTATGGGGCTCAATCCAATCATTTGTAAAGGAAAAGAGTCTCAATCTAAGGATGTTGTGGGAAGACCACTGGGCGAATCAAATTTGGGCTCCCGGTAGCTAAATCAGATTTGGTCCCACAAGTGAATGTGACCTTAGAGGGGGGGGGGAACAAATAAGCAGTAGTGTGTGTGTGTGTGTGTGTGTGTGTGTGTGTGTGTGTGTGTGTGTGTGTGTGTGTGAAGAAAATGTTTTCAAGATTACTGAATTCACACTTTCCTGAATGGGGGTCAATGATGAGCTAGTGTATGTTTTGTACTCAGCGGTACATAACCTGAAACATTTCCCTACAAAGAGGTCAAGGTCTATTGCAGGTCCCAACTCATCGATTTTCTCTCAAGGAGGGGGAAATAACAAATACTGCCTAGGGACTACAGGAATGAGACCTCAGGGGAATAGAGTTTAATTCCAATAGCAGACTTAGCACTGGAACATAAAGACAAGATCCCCAGGCTTTAGCTATGATCCATGCAATGCACAAGATTAAAATAAATGCCCAAGATAGGCAGCTCTTGGTACCTTGAGGCTCTGCACCAACAGTAGTCATCTCATCCTTCATTTAGTTCAGATGAATAAATGTCGATTGGTTGTCTGTGGGGCCAGCATGAAAAAGGATGGAAAACACACACACACACACACACACACACACACACATACACACATACACACACACACCACAGAATGGAGAGTTGGAAAGGATTTTAGAGATCATTCAGTCCTAGTCCCCTCATTGTATAAAGGAGAGGCCTCAGGTCTAGACAGGAGAAATGACTTGCCCAGTGTCAAGCATCAAGTATGTGAAAGAGCTGTATTCAATGTCTTTAAATTTCATATGCAATGCTCTTTCCATTATATCCCACAGCCCTGAAGATTAGTAAAGCCCTCCAGAATCTTATAATTTCCCTTTAGGGAGATAAGATATAGGTTTCCTTATCCATAAAACGAGGTAGCTAGACTAGACGCTCTAAGGTCCCCTCTGACCCCTAAATCCATGGCCTTTTGACAAACAGCCATGATGTAAGACAAAATTAGATCAATGCCATAAGAGAGCTACCAAGTGCTCTCTGGGGGCCTGGAGGAAGTCTTGGGCTCATCATTGAAAAGATGATGTAATTGTTTTGGCTTTCACAACAGGATTTGCAATTCCTGAATATAGATATAGATATAGATATAGATATAGATATAGATAAAGTTTGTATAGAAAATAGAATTATTGGCTGTCCAAATCACCTATCAAGGGGGAAGGAATTGGACAAAGTGCCTCAAACTCTGAGACCTGCAGAAGGGGTCCTGAGGCCAGCTGCTGATTGTGGATTGATCTCCAAATTATGTATATTTTTTTCAACTGCTAGCTTTTCTGGAGCCACTCTGGGAAGAGAAGAAACTCTTCTAATCTCCTGGAGATCATCTCTGTCATTGCTAGTAACTGGAGCAATCAAATGAACTGGCAATTGATAATGAATTCCTTTTGTGTCTCTCCCCACTCACATCCATTTCTCAAAATCAATAAACTTCAACAAACATTTTTGGAAGTACCTACTATGTGTCAGACACTGGAAGAGATCCAAAGGGGAAGGGGAAAGAAAATGACCTGATCCAAATGTTCATAGAACTTACAGTATAGTCAGAATCCCAGAATCTGAGAGTTGGAAGGGACATCAGTGGTCATGTAGCCACATCCAAATGGAATCCTCTCAATTACATGCTGCCAAGTGGTCATCCATCCTTTGCTTAAAAGCTTCCAATGCGGGGAACCAATGGTCTCTCAAAGGACACCTTTGGACAGCTCTAATTAGAAGGAAGTTTTGGCCTCAATTTTTCTCTTGACTCTCTCCACCCATTGTTCCTGATTTCTCCTTCTGGGGCCAAAGAAAACAAGTCTAATCCTTCATCCTTTTATATTCTTGAAGGCAGAAGCGGTTTCCCCAGAGTCTTCTTTTCTCCAGTTTCTACATCCCCACTTCCTCCCAGTGCTCATCAGCTCACATGTGCCCAAGACCTTCCAGCATCCTGCTTGCCTTCTCTTGGCATTCTTCAGATTTTCAATGTCATTCTTAAACTATAGACCCCACAGTAAGCAGCTTAAATAGAGAGGATAAAATATGCAAATGGGTACTGGCACATAGTAGGCATTTAATAAATGTTTTTACTTCATTGATTGAATACAAAATAACACAATTACTTCTTAAGAGAGTCTTTATTATAGTGCCTGGTGCTTAATAAATGTTTATTGACTTGACTTATGAATCAAGAATGATACAGATCTTTTGCTGATTATATCATCTCGTCCTATCCTTTACTTCTATGTGTACACCTAAATCTCCCCAGTAGATTGAAAGCTCTTTGAGGGCAGGAATTGCTTTTATCTTCCATCCCAGTACTTTGCACTGTGACCTACACATAGAAGGCATAGACTCCTATGCTTAATACACAAAGTTAACTAACACTCTTGATAATCTAGTTAACTCAGGGGTTCTTTCTACATGGACCAGTAAAAAAACCCCAGCACCAGAGACTCTCTCTCTCTCTCTCTCTCTCTCTCTCTCTCTCTCTCTCTCTCTCTCTCTCTCTCTCTCTCTCTCTCTTTTTGCTTTTTGGAGGGCAATTGGGGTCACCCGGCTAGTTTTTGTGTTAATTGTCTGAGGCAAGATTTGAACTTAGGTCCTCCTAACTCCAGGGCTGGTGCTCTATTCACTGCGCCACCTAGCCACCCCAGCACCAGAGACTCTTAAGAGTTGTTAGTGACCACAGAGATCATCTTGTTCAGTCTTTCTCCCAGTACAGGAATTGGACACCTGAGTCCCAGTTCTGGCTCAAGTGAATTCCCCCTCTCTTGTGCTTCTTCATCTGTAAAGTGAAACACTTGAACTAGGCAAACTCTAGCCTCCCTTTCAGTACTAACCTATGATTTATTCATTAGATCAAATGGGAGAACATGTAAATTGTGTTTCAAACTTTAAAACGCTATATAAATGCTAGCTATTATTATCTCTTCATTCATTCATTCATTTACTCACAGTTAAAGCAAGCACTCTGTATACAAGACACAGGGTAGGTACCAAGGGAACAGCAATGATAAATGAGACAAGGTCCATGGTTATGAATGTATCCTCTAATGTGGCTACAAATTCCTTCCATAGCACTAATGACAGGTGGTAATCCAGCCTTTGTTTGCATGTATCTAGTGATGGGAGCTCACTACTTCTTGAAGTTGTTCATTCATTTTTCACAAACTATTTAAGACAAACATTTCTTACACTGACCTGACATCTGCTTCCCTATAATTCCATTGGTTCTAGTTCTATCCTCTAGAGATGCACAGAATAAGCCAGATTTCTACTTCCTGTGATGCCCTTCAAGTATTTGAAGACAACTGATGTCCTCCCCGTCCCCACCTCAGCCTTATCTCTGCCCCCCAACACCCCATTGGTGGATTCTGAGGGGTCGGTGCACTCTACCAGATAGAGAAGCCATCTGGAACCGCCACCTGCCTGGCCTCTCTCACATTAAGGCTTGGATGTAACTATCCTCTTAAATGTTTTCAGGTGGGTGGTACAAGAATCCTTAAGTTCATTTGCACAATGCAAACCCAAGACAGGGAAACAGACTAATTACAACTAATTACAACCTGTGGACTGTTTGATTTCCCTGTCATCACTTTGTTGCTTGAGCACCACTGAGTTCCCTCTTGTTCCTTATTTGTGGGAATAACATGTTCTTTGGCTGCCACTGTCCTATCTCACTGTGAATAATGGGAATCATCCACTTTTCTCATTGTATCTTCTGCTGGGAAGGTGGTCAGTCACCAAATGTTGCTCCCCAACATTCTGTTGACCTTGTTGTGTGATGTTGAATGTTGCTAAACCTTCCCTGGTCTCTCTTTATCTTTAAAACTGGCTAGATTCAGGGGATCTATGAACTTCAATGGGAAATCTATTCATGGATCCTTGGAGGTCCATATACCCCAGGTTAAGATAATCTCTAATGTCTCTTTCATCACTAACCTATTCAGAAGGCAAGGACTCCTATTCAGCACATGAGGAGTTAATCCCTGAATTCTTTAGAGGATGCAAGGAATCCAAATGCTTTGAGTTTGGTGAAGGAAAAGACAATGTTCACTATTATTAATGGAGCTAACATTTGTAGCCTAGATCTTTCCTAAATGATTTTAAATTATCATTAAGCATTCATTAGGTGCCCTCTGTATATCTAAGTCCTACTTGGCCTTCAAGGGCCAGATCAAATTTTCTCTCTTGCATGGAGCCTTCATATTAACATTGCTCCAGTTCACACTGATTTCTCCCTTCTTTGGATTCCCATTTCATAGACAGTAAATAACGTGTGACTTAACAATTGTCTCCACTTATATCTTGCATGGTGAGTCACATTTCCTGACCAAGAATGTAATCAATTAATAAATCAATTTTTGTTGTTCTTGTCATTGAGTTGTTTCAGTGGTGTCAGATGCTTTGTGACCCTGTTTGGGATTTTCTTGGCAAGGATACTGGAGTGGTTTGTCATTTCCTTCTCCAGTTCATTTTACAGATGAGGAAGCTGACACAAACAAGGCTAAGTGACTTGCCCAGGGTCCAAAGCCAGATGAGTCTTCTTGACTCCAGGCCCGGCACCCTATCCACTATACTACCTAGCTGTCCCAATAAATCAATGCACATTTTATAAGTACCTACTATGTGTTAGGTGCTATGCATACAAAAATGAAAATAAAATAGTCCCTGCCCCTAAGGATTGTACACTTGCATTTACTCTCATAAGTAAATAGGAACAGGGAACAGACTTATGATTGATTAGTATATGGAACTTCTGGATGAGAAAACTCTTCCTAACAATGGATGCTGGCTCTTTCTCTGCGATTTATAGGTTTAGAGAGTTGCCTAGAGAACAGAAAGGTGAAGCAATTTGTCATGGGTCACATGGCCCATGTGTCAGAAGCAGAACTCAAAGCTTGCTCTTCCTGACTTCTCTATCCAACCGGCCATGCTGCCTCTTCTTAAATAAACAAAGTATACAGAATGACCTAAAATCTTGGGGGGATGGTACAGGAGATTCAGCTTCAAGATGAATGGAAAGGACTGGTGGTCCTAAAGGCACACCAGCAGGGTGTATGGTAGGTACCAAGGGTCCTTAGGGTGCATCAGCAGGTCATATGAGAATGTCTGAAGGTCTGGAGGGGGCAGTGGAAAGATTATTAGTGGGGACATATCAGAATAGACTGATGATGGATGGCAGAGTCAATTTGATTGGTTCCAGAGTTAAGAGGTGGGAGGTGGAGATGGGAATGGAGAGCAAACATGGGACAGTTGAAGAGATGGCAAGTCTCTGAGGTTCTCCATCTCACCAAAAGATTTGTAGTTGTGACTCTATGTCCATGCAAGAGATTTAACCACATCTATCCAAGCAGATAGTGTTGGGGGCAATGTGAAGAATAGAGTGGTCTTGCTGACAATCATGGGGGAAAAGAAATTAGGCACAAAGTTCAGGGTGAAGAGAGACTCTGAGTTTCGTCTTGTAGGGATAGGCATGGCTGATATTTTCCAGCCAGAAGCAGGAAAAAGGATAGAAGCATTGGGAGGGAGTTTTGGGAGAAGGCCATCCTATAGCACTTATTCTGATGGAAACTTGTTGCCCAATAGGACCTTGGAAATTATAGCTAGGCTCAGTTGTAACCAAGCTTTACTTCCTTCTGCTTCCATCTCTTCAACTGCCCCATGTTTGCTCTCCATTCCCATCTCCACCTCCCACCTCTTAACTCTGGAACCAATCAAATTGACTCTGCCATCCATCATCTGTCTATTCTGATATGTCCCCACTAATAATCTTTTCAAGACAAAAGATCTCCTTGGCCACTTTTCCTTTATATGGGTTGTTTATTCCTATTAGCATATTAATTCCTTGAAGGTAGGGATTATCTTTTCTATTTGAATCCTCAGTGTTTCACAGTGCTGGGCATGTAGCAAGTGCCTGAAAAATGCTTTTTGTTAATTCATCCATTCATCCCTGTCGAGATACGAGTTGGGTCTTCACTGGTACTAACAGCTTTGCAAAGTCCCAGAAAGTCCTATAAAATAGCACAGGTTTTTAGGTCAAGCTTGCATTTGTAGATAGAGGTGGGAGGAACATATTCACAATTAAAAAAAAAAAAACAAGATATTTCCTTCAGATCAAATGTCATCATCATTCATTCTTCTACTCCAGCCTGATCCTCAAGAGTCCTCCAGGGATGTCTTTTGCTGTCCAGCACCAGATGGTGCTGACAATCTTACAGAAGTGACTGGTCTTTCAGGATTCCTGTTCTGGTTTCCAGGGCAAAGATGGAGTCGCTGGCTGCTGAATCTCTCTGAAGTCTCAGCTTTCTTTGACATTGGCTTCCCAGTTTTCAGTAGTACCCTCAGCCTGCCAATCCACCTCCCCAAAGATACAGCTAAAGCAGCTTGTTAAAATTTATGAACATTCTCTGTTGAGGGAAGAAAGGGAAATTCTGTGATACTAGGATATCAGTCAGTCTGCCTCAGGTCTCTCTTTTCTCCTCCTCCTTTAAGTTAAACTGATATTCCTAAAGCACAAGTCTGACCATTTCACTTCTTATTCAAGAAACTTGAGGGGCTCCCTACTTCCTCACGAATAAAACTCTTCTTTTTGACTATCATTTATATCCCTTCATAGTCTGACTACATAGCCAACCTTTCCTGGTTTGTGAATACTACTCTTTTCCCTTTGTGCCATGTTTGAGGCAAACAACCTACATTCTGACCCCTCCCCCTTGCATGACATCCTATATCTTTCCTCTGTTACTTTGCACAGACTGTCACCTATGCTTAAATATAATGCCTCTCACCTCTGACTCACAGAATCCCTAGCTTTGTTCAAGCCTCAGATCAATTATTCCTCTTACAGGAGGACTGGTGATCCCACCAATTGCTAACGCCCCCTCCAAAACCTCTGGATTTATTTTGCATTTATTTTATATTTAATTATCTGTGTATATGATGCTTCCCTAATGTAGGATATTAGCTCCCTGAGACCAGGAGCGCTTTCATTTTTTTTCTTTATATTCCCAGTGTCTAGCAATGGTTGGCAAATACTTGAAATTTAATAAACACTTGTTAAATGAATTGTTAAATTCTCGAAGTTGGTAAGCCATTCCCTTCTCTCCACACATATCCTCACCACTGTCTTGAAAAATGACTTCTATGGACCATAGGACAATTCTTCCCTGCATCTTAAAATTGTGAATCAGACAAAATATGGTTTCAGCATCTCTCTGTCACTTTTTCTGTCATCATCCTTCCATCATCCCTTCCTCTCAGGTCATCGGATCATAGATTCAGAGCTAGAAAGGACCCCAGAGCCCATCTAATACAATCTTCTGATTTTACCCCAGAGGAAACTGAGACTCAGGAAGGTTAAATGATTTGCCCAAGGTCACACATAGCACATGTCAGAGGTGGGATCTGAACCCTGGTCTGAGGACTCCAGAGCTCTTTCCACTCTGCCACCACCTCTCTTATGCTGTGCTTCCCAGTATGTACAAACACCAGCCTCCTCCCTCTGGTAGCTCATCTGAGTCTGCCCTTTTAGGAAATGCCCCAAATCCTGGACCTTTCCCTCTTCCTTTCACAGCTTACTCTGGCCTGTGTCCCATCTCTGCTGGGTGATGGGCTAACCTTATAGACCATTATTTCCTGCTAAAGGTGTTAGTGGTCAGAAATAGCTTCCTGTGCTCCTCTTCTTAGATAACACCTGCATTTTAACTAGGGCCTTCAATGCTCTAATTCAAAGGAGTAAATAACATAGTAATTCCAGGCGCTGTGGCAGACAGGCAAAAGGAGATATTTTTGGCTGGGGGTGGGAAGACATTCAGCTCCCTGCAAAGCACACCATGTGAACAGCTGCCTACTCTGCCCAATTCTGTAGCCAGCCCTGCTTCCCCAATAGAAGGCAAGCTCAGGGCTTCCAGGGTGCACTTCCAGGTCCTTTTCCATCTCATGACTTGAGCATTTTTCATGAGCTAGACTTGAGTCTAACAAAACAAAATGTAGAGATAAAGGTCACTGATTCAAATCTGTTATCCTCCTGTTGTCAGGACTGATATGAGCAATGAGAGGGACTCAGAGTCAAGAAAGCCAAAGTTTGAATTCTGCCTCTGACATTGATTCTTTGTAAAACCTGGAGCAATTCTTAACTGCCCTGCCTCAGTGTACCCATCTGTAAAATGCTGGGGTTGGACTTGATGCCTTTTAACTTCCCTTCCAGCT
Source organism: Gymnobelideus leadbeateri (assembly GCA_011680675.1). Taxonomy (NCBI): domain Eukaryota; kingdom Metazoa; phylum Chordata; class Mammalia; order Diprotodontia; family Petauridae; genus Gymnobelideus; species Gymnobelideus leadbeateri. The sequence goes on along the minus strand of WOXC01000012.1, from coordinate 83,354 downwards.
CTAAATCTATGACTTTTCCCTGTAACCAGCTTTCAGATCAATAACAATCATAGAGAATTAGATCAGAGGGGGGGTGGTGGGGTGGTGGGTGGTGGGTGGGTGGTTGGTGGTGTTTGGTGTTTGGGGTTTTGTAAAAAAAAAAAGCAAAAAAAGAAAAAAGAGAATTAGATCAGGATCAAGAAAGGATCTCAGATATCATCTGGTTCAACTCCTCTCATTTCCATATGATGAAACTAAGGCCCAGGGAGTGGCTTGTCCAAGGTCATAGGGTCAGGTCCTAGAAGCTGACACCTCCTTGCTCCAAGCCTGGGGCTCCCTCATCCTGGATGCTGTACTTTCCCTCTGGAATAGTTCTCACCCAGCTCTGGACCAAGGAGATTAAATGGTCCTTTTGGTACTGCACTTAAGCACCAAAGAATCAATGACATACAAGCAAACTGCTGTGGAGGATTGATTTCTTTTTTCTTAAAGCAGCTTCCAAGATGTGTCATTTCTTATTTCCTACACTCTGAGTATCTATAGTCCAGTGCTGTGGTGACTGATGCTCATGTTGGAGACCCAGGGGGATAGAGAGACCTGCAAGTGTTCTTATCAAGTGGAGGACAAATCGTGCCCAATGTCGCATGTTTCATATATTCCAAGACCATCGGTTAAAGGGGAGTTACTGATCTGAATTGGTGGAAAGAATTTCCATACCTAGAGGCTCCCATGCCAATGAAACTATAGGACTGGTAACCCTCCCCTGTCAAAACGAAATATACCCATTTTTTTCCTGCTTAGTGCATTGTATTTCATGGTATTCTTTTGAAAACAAGCAGTTCATATGTAGCAACTCTTTCCTAATCATACGACATTCCTTGCCTTCAACCTCTTCCCCAGTCTTGCATGACCAGTGACTGGATGTCATTTATGGCACAGTTTACTTCCAGAAAGAAATTAAAAAAAAAAAAGTGAGGAATTCTGTTCTAAAGCTCACAGTGCGGTAGAGCCCGGAGGCAGTTCAAACATTAATACTAGATTTGCTTAGTCCCAGGAAAGGCAGGCAGGCTGACATGTCCTTGAGCTGTGGGAGTAGGCAGGTTGAGCCAGCTGTGCCCAGCTGTGCCCAGCTGCGCACACATTCCCAGTTCCAGATTTTCCTCGACCCTAGTGGGGCTCCCTATTCAGTCAGTCTCTCCTGTGATGCAATCCAGGTCACTCCAGAGTCTGTCAGTAAACTTTCCACTGATAGATAGCAAGAAACCAGTGTGGACTCTGTGGGGAGATTTGCCTGGTTTTGATAAGAGCCAAGTCAATAAATCAATTAGATTAACTGAGAAGGAGAAAACATGAGCGAGAGGTTGTTGTTCCTTGTTTTTTTTGTGCGGCAATCACCTCCCTTCTGACTCTAGTATTAATTGCTGCATTACCAATGCCATGTAAGACAGTCAGCAAAGACTGGGAAAGCTGCCGACTCCTCCCTCATTTCAGCTCTGCTCTGTTATTCTCTACTCTCAGTTTTGCTCTGAGCACCTGGAGCCTGGGAAGTTCTGCCTGGGGCACCGAGAGAGCCCAAGGACCCTGGGTGATGTCCACCTTAGTGGACTCAAGTGGGACAGGGGACAGGGGAAGAGTGCACGAACCCTGCTCTGCAGCCTTCTCTGTTTGACTTGCAAAAGGCAAGCCTCATTGCAGAGGTTTCTCGTGCTATTCCCTGAGCCCAAATCCACAGGGTTATCCCTCTTTGGAGGTGGGAGATTTTGCACTGCACCAAAGAGGAATCCAAGTCACTGAACAACTCAGTGTGGCTGTGTGCTCTTGGGGGGGAGTGCTCCAGTCTTCAGCTACAAAGAGGAGCCTGCCTCTTCTTTCACACCATGAGTGGCTGCTCCAAGAGATGCAAGCTTGGGATCGTGAAATTTGCCCAGACTATCTTTAGGCTCGTCACTGGGACCCTCAACAAAGGTAGGGAGAGCAACTTGAGTTTCATTTTGCCCACTGTATGCCTCAGTGTTTACTGGTGTGGATGATTCCTGTCCCTGAGTGGAAATGTCCACTCTTGTACTTAAACCCCCATTTCCCAGGAAGGGGGGATTGCTCCAGAGGTTGGAGAAACGACTGGGAGAGAAGTTGCTGTGTCCCTAGATCCTGGATTTGAACAGGCAGGACTGAAGCAAGGATGCTTAGACAGTGGTGATTGCTTCAAACTTTAGAACTGAGAGTTGGTGTTGTGAGGCTGATTGGTTACAGGCATAGAGGCTGCCATCCCTTCTGGACAGGGAGGGAGAGGGTTAGACTTAGATTGACTTATTGTTGAGTTTCAAGAAGTTATTGATGAAATGTTGTTTTATTGTTGGTAAAAGGTAGACTTTGGTTTGAGTTTAGTGGTTTTGCAGGACTGGGATGGGTAGGGGGAGGTAGAAAGGGAGATGACTGCCACAAAAGCAAAAAAATGGGCTGAAATGTAGATTTGATGCGCAGCTGTTTTTTCAGTCCTGTCCAACTCCTCATGACTCCCTTTGAGTATTTTTTTTGCAAAGCCATTGGAGTGATTTGCCATTTCTTTCTCCAGTTCATTTTACAGATGAGGAAACTGAGACCAGCAGGGCTAAGTGATTTGCCCAGTGTCACACAGCTAGTGAGTGTCTGCAGCTGGATTTGTACCCGGATCTTCCTGACTCTAGGCACTCTATCCACTGTGCCATCTACCTGCCCTAAAATGTAGATTGTTCCCCGTAACTGGGGGAGAACATCTGTATTATACTTTGCAAACCTGAAATAACTAATGCTTTCCCCACTAGGGCCCCAGCTTAGTGGTTTCCTGGTCTCGTTTAATCATCGTGTTTATGGATGATTGCCTTTTCCTCATATCTTCCCATCAGTGGCTGGCCTTCCAACAGTTCCTTTGATAACTCTTTGAAGTAAGCTTGGGTAGCAAGCAGCTCCCAGCCTTAATGCTTCAGGCAGTCTAGAGACAAGTGTTTGTTCTCCTCCAGCCCAGGCCATCCTTTTCCTCACCAGCTCTCAATCCAAACATCCGTTACTTGGTTAATGTGGCTAAACTCTCAATGCTCGTCCTTAATCCCAGTTTGGGATATGAGGGGAAGGTGGCATGATTCAGTGACACAGAAAGGGGCATTGTCTGCAGAGAGAATACAAAGCAAGAACAGAAATTTTATGTGGTTTTGTTGGTTTAAAAATGTTTTTAAATATTCATGCCCCCTATTAGGAGCAAAGAATATTTTGGGAGATGTATGATGCATTGAAGACTGCTGACAGTCCAGTGTAGCCAAGTCATGATTTTTTTTTAATAATTAGAGAAGATGAAGGCCAATGTGGTCAGATTCAATAACATGGCCTCAGGACTCAGCTGCAAGGTATGGTAGGCCAGCAGAAGCTCATTAGTCCAAAACTGTGGGGATGATAGAGGGGAGGGAGAAGACAGAGGGATTGCCAGTGGCATTTTATTTAGCACTATTCTCATTTACCTTCTTTGGAGATGTGGCTGCTATTTGTAGACAAGAGTTACGAGATCATTGGGATTCAAACAGCTGGGCCAGGAGAAACAGCCAACAGGTGGCTCTTGTCAGGCTTCAATGAGGCAAGAAGTTTCTGAAAAGGATGGGGTGGGCTGGGGGGCATTTCGGCCTCCCAAAAGCTCAGTGGTTTTGTCCCTGCATCAGGAAGGTGAGTGGACTGTGCTCAAGATTCTGAATCTTCCTGAATTCCAATGGGCATAATGGTGGAATGTTTCTCTCATTTACTATTGGGCCATCAGGAAAGAATAGGTGAGAATTTCCTCGATCCTGGAACAATGTAAGATAATAAAAGTTTACACTTATGGAACATATTAAGGATTGTAAAGCATTCTACATCCATGATCTCATTTGAGCCTTACAGTAGTTCTTATCTTGTTAAAGATGAAGGAACTGAGGTTCAGAGGGGGTCAAGTGACTTGTCCATAGTCAATAAGTCTAGGGATGACGTGAAGCCTCCTGGCTCCATGGCCAGCAATCCTAGCCACGAGATTATGTTCTTCCTCATATCCAGCTGATCTTGAGATAGTAATGTGGGTAATGAAAACATGGCCGCATGGGGGTCTGAGACCTGTGTTCTAGTACCAGCTCAGTTATTGATTATGGATCCTTAAGCAAGTCACTTCTCTCTGGTTTTGTTTTCTATAAAATCCGCAAACTGACTATCTCATGGAGTTGTTGCAAAGCTGCAATGAGGTGATGAATGTGGAAAACCTACAACATGTAAACCACTGCATTGGTGGAATCAGAGACTGTCCTCTCCTCTCCCAATCCTCAGCACATGCATACACTCTACCACCCCCAAATCTGGTCTGTATAAAACCTAATTCCAGCCTGTAATCACAGTCTTAGGTGCTATTCATGTAGTTAAAGCCTCCTTCATCTCCCCAAGAACAGCATAAAGCTTCCCTGCTGGACGGCACAAGCTGAAGGGTATTCCTGGGGCTGGTGCTATGAGGCAAAAAAGACAAATCCCTCCCCCTTTTAGGCATTATCTGCTTCCCCTCCCCAGCCCCCCCTTAGAGAGGGTGGTCTCACTACAGAGTTCATTGCCTAAGCCTCAGACACATTCCTGAGGCTGGAAAGGACCAATTATGTATAGTAGATGAGATTCCCAGGGACCATGGGATCCCCCTTCCCAGAGTTTACACTTAGTCTTTTGGATTAAGCTTTGCTTCTTGCTGATGATGAGCCTAGGGTGCTGCTCTTGGCATGGGGGCACCTCCTTGGGAGCAATGTCTCCTGAGCCCCAATGCTATGAAATGGTGGTAGGGCTCCAAATCTTTGTGACTGAATGAGGGGCTGCTCCAGGCATGGAGTAAGAGATAGAGGGAGGGGGATGAACTGGACAAATAACTATCCATGTTGACTTCTTCCTCAGCTGGGAAGAGACTGTTAAAGCTCTAGGTTTCTGGTCTCTAAAATGAGATAGGAATAGGGAAGACGAGAAGGCCTGAAGGGTCTGTTATCTATTCCTTGGATCAAGGATCTACCCATTGAAGCATTAATATTCTATGTGTCTCTACACGTTTTATACATAACATATGTTTCTATATGTCATACATGCATACATATGTATACATACATATATACTAGGTCTGGTAGAGAGATAAGAGATCATGTAATTCACCCTCCTCATTTTATTTTATCTTGCTTTTTGGAGGGGGGAGGGCAGGACAATTGGGATTAAGTGACTTGCCCAAAGTCACATGGCTAGTAAGTGTTAAGTGTCTGAGGCTGGATTGGAACTCAGGTCCTCCTGACTCCAAGGCTGGTGCTCTCTATTCACTGCTCCACCTAGCCACCGCCCCTCCTCATTTTATATATGAGGAAACTGAGGCCTAGAGACATTGAATCAGTTGCCCAAGGTCACAGAGCTATTGTGAGGGGCTGGATTTGAACAGAAGTTCTCTGATTCCTCATTCAGTTCTCTTTCTACTATATCATACTTTCTTTTTATTAAAGCACCTAACGTGGATTAGTTTCTCAGTAGTGATATCTAGAAGAGAAAAAGTTTTGATAGTAAGCCAGGTGGTGAGTGACTTACCAAGGCTCTCCTTGGGGAGAGCAGATGAAGCTGAAATGGTCAGATGGTGGTGGAAGAATAGTAGATGAGTCTCAAATCATCAGGAAATCTTCACGTTTTCCTTTATTAATATCACCCTAGTCACAATTCAGCCATCAGGGGTTCAGCCCAGCCAGAGCTGGGTCAATGTAATGGACCTTGCATACAGTTGTAGGTTTACCCCTGGTCCTCAGATTCTCAGCTTATCTCTGGTACAGGAACATAAATCACTAGTGTGATAGCAGACCTTGCATTCTGTTTGAAACTTTGCTTAAAGCTTTGACTATTTCCTCACTCTCAGTTCATTTCACTAAACATTTATTGATTGCGTATTATGCAAATGAAAGAGGACATGATATCCTTGACTTCAGGTTGACAATGTGGCACTGTTAGAATGCTAGACTTGCAGTCAGGAGATCTGGATTCGAATCCTGCCTCAAACACTTATTAGCTATGTGACAGAGCATGTCACTTAAGCTCTGGGCTTCTGTTTCCTCATCTGAAAAATGGGTATGTTAACATATGAAATACCTAGCTCATAGGACTAGAGACAATAAATATTTTATTTTATTCCACTATTTAGAACCCTCCAGTAGTTCCTTATTGCCCACTTAGCAAGTTCAAATCATCATTCAAGGCCTTCTTTCCTCCACCTGATGCTACTCTACCTTTTTAGTCTTATTTCATACCATTCATCTTTGTATTTTCTATACTCTAACTGAACTGGACCCCTTGAAATCTCCTATAAATACTCTGCACTTTCCCACCTCTATGACTGCTCAAACTGTGCTTAGCAATGCTAATGCCAGCCAGTAAGGAATGAATTCCTACTCATCCTTTAACGTTCAACTCAAATTCCCATTCCTTCAGGGAGTCCCATTTGATAATGGCCCCTCTCCTCTTCACTCTCTGCCTATATCTTTTACGTGGGTATTCTCTTCACTCTGGCTGATCACATCCCCTCTATAGCTTGGTAAATGATCTGTGACCCAGACTATCCATCATTGGATATCCAGCCCTTTTGGCACCCTGTTTAGCTAATCTAGTTCATGGAGCCATAGTTGAAACCCTTCCAACTCGGAAGGGCTTGCCAGAGCCCTTGCTGGTCCAGCCTTCCAGATTCTAAGGTCACCTCCACCCCAAGATAAAACATCCAAGTAGGACATCAGCTGGTATTTTGGCCATATTTTATTTTGTCTTACATTTATTAAGTTTCCCTTCCTCCTACTAAGCTGGGAGTGGGATTTGTGGGTAGAGAGCTGGACTTGAAATTGAGGAAGATCTGGGTTTAGCTCCCTCTTCATATCACTATCTGTGTGATCCTGGGAAAGTGACTTAACCTCTCTTAGTCTGAGACATGATTATAAAGTCAAGGGATTGCACTAGAGGATCTCAGACCCTTTTCAACTGTAAATCTATGATAATACTTAGCTAAATTTTGCAATTATCACCAGCATCTAGCACAGTGCTCTGCATACAGTGTGTAATGAATAAATATTGTTATTATTGTCTATTGAATTCCCCTAATCACATGGAAGGAGTGTAAAAGCAGCTGGGTGGGGTCAGGGGAATCGAATCATTCAGCTTGGCACGTTGAAATCCCTTAGGCCAAGGAATTCTCACCCCAATAAGGGATCTGACGAACCTCCATTTTTCTTTCCCTGGCCTGGCTCTTGTTTCCTCAGGGCTGAGTTGCTTCAAAATCACATAGAGGAGGAAGAGTATTCCTTCCTATACATTCATTCTATTTACTTCTGTTGCAGAGAGAAGCTGCTTGGTAGGGTTTAGGCTATTAGATAAGAAGAGCTTACAGTATTCCCTCATGCATCATGTCATGATGGGCCAAGATATTTGAAATCTCCAGTTCTGTCACCACAAATCTGTTACAGAAGTTTTTAAAAATTAAGATTTTGGATGCAAACCATTTGGTAGACCATGCTGTCTCCTGATTCCATGCTTTGTCTCTGGATGTCCTCCACGCTTGGGATGTACTCCCTCCTTATCTTAGAATACAGAGCTTCCTTCAAGACTCAGCCTAAATATGAATTTCTACAGGAGATGCTCTAGTAATAAGAATATTAACAACTAACATTTGCATAGTACTTTAAGGGTTGCAAAGAGCTTTATAAATATTATTTTATCTTCAAAAAACCCTGGAAGGTAGGTGCTATTATTATACTCATTTTATAGATGAGGAAACAGAGGCACACAGAGGTTAAGTGACTCACCTAGGGTCACACAGCTAGCAAATATCTGAGGTTGAATTTGAACTCAAGTTTTCCTGACTCCAAGTCTGACAGACTGTGTGCCTTGACACCAGCTATCTGTGATAATGCCTTCCCTCTGCGATTACCTTACATGTACACTGTTTACATCTTGTACGTATCTAGTTATTCACATATTGGCTTCCTCATTAATATGTAAGCTCCTCAAAGGCCAGGGCAGGATTTTGCCTTCTTAAACCACTTTCGGCACACAGTGAGAGCTTAGTAAATGATTGCGTGTTTGGTGGCTTGACTCAAGATTCCAGAATCCATAGCTAAAGGATCTGCGGATGGGAATGAGATCTGTGGAAAATTGGTCTGTGGACAGTATGGTCCTGACTTGCTTAGATGCTGGACCAACTTCCTGGAAGCTCTAAGTGACCATTATCCATGTACTCCTAGAATGACAGGGCTAGACCTTGAGGGGATCTCAGAGGTCATATAGTCCAAACTTGTCCCTTGACAAAGAAACTGAGACTCAAGGAGTTCAAATGACTTAACCAAGTTCTTATAGATAGTATCTGCCAGAAGCAGAATTTGAACCCAGGTTCTATAACTCTAGAACGAGTGTTCTTTCCACTGTAAAACGTTGCTCAGATGCCAGGACAAGAAGCCCACCTTTTCTTGTTTGTTTGTTTTGAGGCAATCAGGGTTAAATGACTTGTTCAGGGTCATCTAGCTAGTAAGTGTCTGAGGCTAGATTTGAACTCGGGTCCTCCTGACTCCAGGGCCAGTGCTCTATTCACTGAGCCACCTAGCTGCCCCAAGCCCATCTTTTCTATCTTTATATTTTCCACAGTTTCTAATAAACTTTGTATAGAGCAGGTGTTAACACCTTATTTTTAAAATACACAATCTGGGAAGTAGAGGCAAACCTAGAAAAATGGATGAATAAGGAAGCCTTAGGAGCGAGGGCAGAAAAAAAGCTTTAGAATTCACATCTGTCCTGATTGAATTTAGATTATGCTGCATAAAGCAACGTGCGTTTTGTTTAATTTTTTCTCACTTTAATTGAGACTTCATTTATTCATTATTCATTGAATTGGTCCCCAGCATTGTAATAGTCCAGAGCTTATGAGAAGAGCTTGGGGTATAACAGACAGCACTTTCTCTAGATAGTCTGGGAACTTAATGTTCTCTCACTTGACCACGCACAATCAGACAAATTGTCTGGCCTGAGAGGCAACCAGATAGAGTTGGATTTGGAGTCTAAGGGCATGGGTTCAGTCCCTTCTCGTGTGATACTGACAAATTATTTACCCTCTATGCACCTCCGTCTCCTCATCTGTCAGATGATGTCTGGATTCTTAGGGCCCTTCCACCTCTCCATCCATAATCCTATGACTATGGTCTGGATCAATGATGTCAAACTCAAATAGAAACTCAAAAAGTTTACTAATCCATACTTAAGTCCAGTGGACTGCATATTAGTTTAGTTTTAAAATGTAATATCATCTGTTTTGTTTATCTTATCAAATTTTTCCCAGTTCTATTTTAATCTGGTTCAGGCTGCATTTAGGAGTAAAACCCATGGCTGCCTAACACCCATGGGCCATGTCTTTGATACCTCTAGACCTAGACACATTTGAGCAACAGGCCAGTGATACTGATAGCAACCTATGGTTCCAGGAACATAATGAACAAATGACTGATTCACTGGCTGAATGATTTTTTTCACTGTAGGCCTTCTTCAGTCTTCCTAATAGCCCTGTGAGGTAGGGAAGATGTTTATCATCATCCCAATTTGACAGAAGAGGAAACTGAGGACAAGAGAGGTTTATTTACTTGCTAAATGTTACATAATGCCTCAGGTCAATCTGTTTGACCTCTTTTTTTTGTACTTCATTTTCAAATTTGTCTTATAAAGTGGTTTGTTCAATACCATTTAAATGCCTTGAACACAAGGACTTATCGATTTTTACATTTGCATTCTCAGTATCCAGCCCAGTGCTTTGAACATAGAACATTCTTATTAAAAACAACTCGTATTTATATAGTACATTAAGGATGATCTTAAGGAAGGAACTTTCTTCACTACATCTCTTTTAGGGATGCAGGTGAAGTGTTATTATTCCCATTCTACAGCTGAGGAGACTAAGGGGACTTGTCTGCCATCACACACTTGTAAGAGTTAGAGCTAGAAGCTAAATCTTCTTCAGGATAAGACCAGAATTCTTTCCACTACTCCCAACCTTCTTGGATTGAGTTGAGGGAGCTAGGATCAGGTCTTCTGGTTCTCTTGAGTAGGCAAAGTATTAATGACAGAAAAGTTGGCAGCTTAAGTGGAGGTGGCTGGTGCTAGGGAGAGAAGCCTCTGGGAAACAGAGGCCGGTCTGTCTGGGTGAAAGATCTAAAAATGAAGGAAGAGGAGCCAGATGCCTAATAGAAGCCATCTTCCTTATTCCAGGAAGTTGAGGCTGCTGTGTATCTGATGACTTTAAGGTGTTTTATTAGGTAATATTTTATAAAGATGATGTAGATAATCAGGATGGAGGGAGGACAGAATGGTCCATGGAGCAGAAAAAACTCTGTCACCCCTTACATTATGACTAGAAAGGAGGATAGGTGGCCTTATTCATAGGTCCAAGATGATATCATTTTGAGAGACCAAAAGTCTCCCCTGCCAAAATATTTTCCCACTAGCCAGTGGATTTTATCTGGAAGTCTATCTTTAGAAACATGTTCATTTGAGCTAGGACATTATTCCCTAAAATATAAATAGCATCAGGAAAAATACCACCACAATAAGGGGAAAGGGAAAGGAACTGGCATTTATAAGGCACCTACTATGTGCAAGGCACTGTGTTCATTCACCACTTTAGAAAAGGGATTAGTATAGAATAAATGGGGGGGGACAGGATAGGATGGAGGGAAATATAGTCTTTCACAATATGACTACTATGGAAATGTTTTGCATGACTACATATGTATAACCTATATTGAACTGCTTGTCTTCTCAATACAGGTGGGTAAGGAGGAAGAAGGGAAAGAATCTGGAACTCAAAGCTTTAAAGATAAATGTTAAAAAATTGTTTATGCAACCAGAAAATAAGAGATATAGGCAATGTGGTATAGAAATCCATCTTGCCCTACAAGAAAGCAAGAGGGGGAGGGGGTATAAAGGGGAATATAAGGGAGGGCAAACTGGGGGAAGTTTGCTTGCCATCTTGGGGTGGGGGTTAGGGGAGAGATGGGGAGCAAATCTGGAACTCAAAATCTAGTGGAAACAAATATTGAAAACTAAAAATAAATAAATTCTGGAAAAAAGAAAAGGAATTAGTTTGAAGACCATTGCTAACTGTAATAACCATGATGAAATCAGGGTCTGATTGTATGTAGAATGGAGATACACCCTTGGAGGGCAGATCAAGTTGAGAAACAGGATAACGGTGGAGACAGGTGAAGGTCAGTAAAACAAGGAGCCATTTGGTCATTGGATGATTGTAAATGTTTATGACTATATGTGAATGTCATGGCCTTTGAGTAGCACCTGGCAAGCCCCACTGTCAATCTCTCTCATACCTGCCTAGCCAGTGGTTTGTGTGAGACCCCCAAACCATAGCAAAAAGACAATTGCATCTACATTATGAATGATTCTAGACATCCAGCACCATTGCCCAATGGTTCAAATTTCCTCCATCTTTCTGGCATATGGCATAGAAATCACTATTAATGAGACTAAATCAGACAATTCCCCAGATAACAAGGAGCTAATGACTTCAAAGACAGTTTTTATTTTTTCCTGGAAGGCTAGTCAGCCCTAGGTAAGTCACTTAGCCCCCTAACTACCCTGCCTGCCCCCCTCCAAAAAGACACATACAAAAGAATTCAGTCAGTTTATTGCTTAGAGGTAACCCTGGACATCCAAGGAGGGGAAGCTTAAAGCACCTGGGAGGGAGATATCAGAAAGAGAAAACGGGATTGCTAAAGAAGGACTGATTAAACCATGACCTACTTCCCAGTTTTGCCTAGTTAAATCTTCCCCACAAAGTGTCCTGGACTGTGTGTACCTTCTGTCACCACCCTGCTAACATTTATTTCCCCACCTTCAGTTTCTGTGACTTCTCAGGACAGAAACATTCTTATATGTTTTCAACTGAGCATCAATATAAGTCTGTACATCTGTTTCAGAAGCCTCCAGCCTTTGGATTGGCCCCTATCCTTCCATTCAGCAGGTTTCCTAGGAATGAGTCTGGGCTAAATAGAGATGCCACTGCATCCTCCCCAGCCCCCAAGACTGTGTGCCTGTCTCTCCTGATTGACCCTAGAACATGGCTGCCATCCCAGCTGCTTTTCAGTCCCCTTTTCCTGTGGGTTCTGATTTTGGGTGGGCCACCAGGTGTTCCAGCTGTCTGTCCTCTGTTACTGTCTTGACAGATAGGATGAATTAATCAGCTTTGTATTGATGTTGACCCCCCTTCTCCAACTTTGGGCTAATTGTCAATTAGCTCATTAAATTGTAACAGATGTGATGCCATAAATCATAGTTAGATTCACCTGAGATTATGTTAAATGAGGAAAATGTGTTTTTGTATTGTTTTGCTAGGCCTAGGTGGGTAGAGATGCCCAAAGTCCTCCTCAGTGCATGAAACAGAAATGGAAGGGACTTCTGAAGCCACCCAGTCCAACTCCTTCATCTTACAAATGAAGAAACTGAGGCCCAGAGAGATGAATCTTGCCTAGTAACACAGAGATGATGGTGACAGAAGCAGGATTTGAGCCCAGGTCCTCAGCTTCCAAATCCGGAATGTTTTCCAAAGTACCATGCTATGTCTAGGATTACATCTGACTGCATTAGGGCCTGCACCTGAGGCATTGCCTCTTAACCCTGCCCACTGGCCCCTTTGGATTCCTTTAGGGTTCTGGCACAGATGACATGAGTCTGGTCCAGTCCTCAACATTCCAGTCCTTAAATTTCAGTAGAGCCATTTGCCCCTCAGTGTGCATGCTCCCTTTAAAGGTGCAGACCACCACACATCCACCCACTGCCTTTTCATTCTGTCTAGGTCCTTTTCCTGAGTCTCTTGGACTGGAAGGTGGAAGTGGCAAGACAAAGATTGTAACAGACTTCTCAATATACTTATCTAGATGGAGTCAGAGAATAAGGAACAGCAAGGTCAGCCATGGAAAGAGTAAAGAAGTCACATAAAGGCAACAAACTGGTTGATAAGACTTTGCCTGGGTGAAGCTGAAGGGCTAGACTGAATGAATTCTTTTGTGTGTGTCTTTTTGGAGGGGGGAAGGCAGAGTAGTTGGGGGGAGTTAAGTGAGTTGCCCAAGGTCACACAGCTAGTAAGTGTTAAGTGTCTGAGACTGGATTTGAATTCAGGTCTTCCTGACTCCAGGGCCAGTGCTCTATTCACGGTGCCACCTGACTGAGCTCTACAGAGGAACTTTTGGTATTTTGGGGTATGTGTACATGTGTGTGAGTGTGCATATATGTGTGTTTTTAATTCAATTGATCCCAAATCAGCAATTCAATTCAATGATCTTTTTAAAATTTTAATGTCCTTTGAATAGCCTTATTTTATACAAACTCATATGTATATACACTATTCTCCTCCCCTCCCTTTAGAGCATAAGTTCCTTGAGGGGTGGGATGATTTCATTTTTTGTGTTTGCATATTTCCTAAACATTTGGCACAGTTGTTGGATCATAGTAAGACATTAACAAATGCTTGTTGATTTCTTGAACAGCCATTGTTTATTAAACATCAACTAAGTTACAGATATTGTTGAAAATAGCTTCTGCCCTTGAGGTCTTGGGGGGTAGGGGCATTGTCCCTGACCAGCTGCTGCCTCCAGGTCCACATCTTGACCTTTAAACTTTGCTTCTAGCAGGTACTTTCAGGTTTGGGACCATCCTACAGAATCTGAACTAGCCAGAGCTTTATGAATCAGTGGACTAAGGAAGGAGCTAGAAACCAGAAAGAGATAGAATTTGTGACTGTGAATCTTCCCCTGTTCAATGCCCACTTTTTCTGAGTCTGCCTCTCTCTGTCTTCACGGTGGACAAACATTCTTTGACTTAGAGAAGAACAAGCACTTATTACGCTGGTACTAAGTTTAAGCTATTGTGCTAAGAATGAAAAACCCAAAACCAAACAGATCCTGTCTTCAAGTAACTTGCATTCTTCTTGGAGAATATAACACGTGCCCGGATAAGTAATGCAAAATAAATGGGGGGAGGAGTGGAGGACCGGAACAACTGGGTCAGTAAAGGCTTTGTGTGATATTTGAGCTGAGCCTGGTGGATAACTAGGGCTTCTTTTTAAAAAAAATTTAAGTGACATTTAATTTTTTCCCAATTATATGTAAAGACAATTTTACCATTCGTTTTTCCAAAATTTTGACGTCCAAATTTTCTCTTTCCCTCTCTAACCATTCCCTTTTCTGCAACAGTAAGTAAAACGATATAGATTATACATACGCAGTCATACAAAACATATTTCCATATTAGTCATGTTGTGGAAGAAGACACAAACCCAAAGGAAACACACATATACACAAATACAGAAAGTTTAAAATAGTATGCTTCAATCTGTATTCATTCCCAGTTCTTTGTGGAGGCTGATAGCATTTTTCATCTGAGTCCTTTGGAATTGTCTTGGCTCACTGTATAGCTCAGAAGAGCTAAGTCATTCACAGTTGATCATTCTACAATGTTGCTACAATGTTGCTATTACTGTGTACAACGTTATTCACCCTGTTTATTTCACTTTGCATCAGTTCATGTAAGTCTTCCCAGGGATTTCTGAAATCCACCTGCTCACCTTATAGCATAATAGTATTCCATTACCATCATATACCATAACTTGTTCAGCATCCCCTCAGTTTCAAATTCTTTGCCACAACAAAAAGAGCTGCTATAATATTTTATAATATTTTCATATTTTTCCCTGTTAAAAACTTTCTTTGACATACAAACCTAACATTGATATTACTGGATCAAAGAGTATGCATAGTTTTATAGCTCTTTGGGCACAATTTCAAATTGGAGCTGAGGCCTCCACGAAGCAGAGGTAAGGAGGGAGAGCATTCTAGGCATCAGTATCATCTGTGCAAAGGTAAAGAAGGGAATTAGAGAATGTAGTATATGGGGAACAGAGGGGTGAACAGTGTGTCTGGAACAGAGTACATGAGGGAGAGAAATTGGAAAAAAGTCTAGAAAGATGGGCCGTAGTCATACTGTGAAAGGCTTTAAAGGCCCAACAGACATGTGACCTTGGGCAAGTCACTTAACCCCAATTGCCCTCCAAAAAGCAAAATAAAATAAAGGCCCAATAGAGAAAGGAGAAGGGAATAAGCATTTATAGGTCACTTACTATATATTAGGAACCCAATGAAGATTCTTGAACAGGGGAGTAATAGGACTAAACCTGTGACTTAAGAGGAGGGGAAAGGGAATAGGCATTTATATATCACTTGATACATACGAACTACTATACTAAGTGTCTTATAAATACCTCATTTGATCAGAATGATTTGTATTTTTTCCTAGAGATGTTAGGGAGCCAGTGAAGATTCTTGATCAGGGAAATAGTGTGACTAAACCTGTGACTTAAGAGGAAGGGAAAGAGAAAAAATATTTACTTAGCACTTACCATGTACCAGGCACTATGCTAAGTTTCTTATAAATATTATCTCATTACATCAGAATAGTTTGCATTATTGTCCTAGGAAGAATAGGGAACCTCTGAAGATTCTTGAGCCGGGGAACAATAGTACTAAACCTGTGATTTAAAACTATTAGTTTGTGTGAGGGAGGATAGATTAAAGAGGGGGGAGAATGGAGACAAAAAGACAAGTTAGATAAGACTGCATCATATGGGAAAGTCACTTTTTTCTGTCTCACCTTGAATTACCTTGAATTGCCTTCCCACAATATGGCAACTAGAGCTTTTGCCCTGATTCGCTGAGCCCCATTAGGAATGGCTCTGAGTAGGAAAAAGTAGATCTCTAGTTATGTATAAGGAATAAGTCTTTAGAGTGTCACGCTCAGGAACAGGAACCATATCTCTGTTCTAAATAGTGACCTGCACACTATGAACACCAGGAAATTCATCATTTTTCTGATGTGTGGGCACCCGTGTCTGTATTCCCTGTAACTGCTCTCTTGACCCCTAGTGCTATGGAGTTGCTTGTGGCCAACCTTCATGTGGATGGTAGAGGAGTAAATTGGGGATAATAGTAGCACCTACCTCCCAGAGGTCTTGGGAGGATCAAATGAGGTAATAGGTAAAGCATTGTACAAACATTAAAGCCTTATATAAATGCTAGTTGTTATTAATATGATTATTCATCCAAATAAGGAAATAATGCTTGTGGCAATGAGGAACCTAATTTAAAAAGCTTTTCATGCTATCTACATCCAGAGAAAGAACTGATGGAGTCTGCAAGAAGATTGAAGCACACTATTTTTCACTTTGTTTCTGTTGTGTTTTTTTCTTTTGGTTTGCATTTTCCTTCACAACATGACTAATATGGAAATATGTTCTGCATGATTGCACATGTATAACCTATATCAAATTGCTTGCCATCTCAGGGAGGAGAGAGGTGAGGGGGAGAGAAAATTTGGAACTGAAATTAGAAAAAAGAATGTTAAAAATTGTCTTTACATGTTGAGAAAAAATATTATATAAAAATAATTTAAAAGAAAACCTTTTCCAATATCCAGGATTCACTGACAGAACATTCTATAGAAAATAGCAAAGAACAAACATCCAGTGGGAGCTGTTGACCTAGCAAAGACCCAGACCAAATTCCTTCTCTCTGTGTAGTAACATACTTCCCCTTTGAGAGCTCACATTAATGTTCTCACTATGGTAGATAGAGGGGTCCTGAGAGATGGGATTTCCACTGGGGATTTGGGTCAAGGGCATACCATTTCCCCACCATTCAGAATGCTAGAGAAGCCATCTTAGAAAAGAGGGGATGCTATTTAAATCCCCTCCGTCTCTCTACCCTCTGCTACCAAATACTCTTTGAGTCTGTGTAATGAAGCCTTTTCTAAGACCAATTGCTGGTCTTTAATGCAGTACATTAATAATAATACTTTATACTCCTGTACCATGCCCTCTCTCCTTCCAATTTTGCAAATAAATGCAAAAGGAGTCAGCAATCCCTACATACTGGCAATTCCCTGGATATGTTAGGAGTATTGCTGAATGCCCATGGGTTTATCTTTTCTCAGTTTACCAAAGCATGAAGTGTTTGCTATGGGAGTATGGGTACATGCAATTGAAGGAACAAGGTTACTTCCCCATTCTGACTGTATACTCCCTACACTACAAAAGCAAAATATCCTATATTGGATATAGATATAGATGGTAAGTCTATGTCCCCTACCCCAACCCCCTTAGTTTTTATCCTCTGCCTCTATTGGAGGAAGAACAGGACACTGTCTCCATGTCTGGGATATTCTGCTGGGTTCCTAGCCATGCTACCTATGACCAGCAGAAGATAAAAGATCTAGAACTGAAAGGAACATGAAGGGGCCTCCTAGTCCAATCCCTACATTTGACAGCTGGGGAAACTGAGGCACAGATAATAAGTATGTAGAGCCAACGTTCTTTCCATTATACCATCCTGGGTCTTTTCTGCTGCTTTCCAGGTAATGATAATGACTCACATTTCAATAGCTCTTTTGTTTCAGGAAAGAGAAAGGGAGGAAGAAGATGCCGTTTCCTTATAACAATCCTATGGAGTAGGTAATACAAGTATTATTAACTCTATTTTACAGATGTACAAGCAGAGGCTCTGAGAGGTTAATTGAATGCCCATGGCCAGACAGGGTAGACTGGAACCCAGGGTTTTTGCCTGAAGTTCATCACTCTTTCCATTTCCCCATGATGCTTCCTTGGCAACTTTGCTCCATTGCCCCAACAGTTTGGCTCCAGGGAATGCTTTCTTCAAACTAATTGGTAACCAGGGTTCAATTTATTTTTCCCCAGTTTGACCATTTTTGTTGCCTCCTGGTGAACCTAACCCTTCACCCATTTCTTTCAGAGACAATACGTTCTCTTTGGAATTTGAGCCCCAGTGGCTGAAACTGAGAGAGGAAATTGGGGCTTCCCATATTCTGTAAAAAAGCTTTGCTTTCATTGGGTCTCCCTAGCCTCTATTTAGGGTAGTTCTGATGAGAGAGAGAGAGAGAGAGAGAGAGAGAGAGAGAGAGAGAGAGAGAGAGAGAGAGAGAGAGAGAGAGAGGGTGGGGGGGTGGAGAGGGAGAGAGGGAGAGGCGGGGGTGGGGGGAGGAAAAAAATGTTCTGGGCTACTTAGCCTAGCACTGAACAGACATCCTATTAAATTCTAAACCACAGGGGATCAGCTTGTTTGTTCCAAATTAAAAGTAGTTGAAAATGGGTCCCCATTCTAAAGCAGGAGGGAGGGGCCCTTGGAATTGATATCAGGAAACAGGGGGGAGGTGATGCTGAAAGGGTTGAAGCTTGGGAGGTAGCATAGGATTTAGAGCCAGAAGGGACTTTAGAAATTATGTAGCTGAACCCCCTTATTTTATATTGAAGGAAACTGAGGACAAGAGAGGGGAAGTAAGGGGGCAGCTAGGTGGTGTAGTGAGTAGAGCGCTGGCCCTGGAGTCAGAAGGACCTGAGTTCGGATCCAGCCTCAGACACTTAACACACACTAACAAAAAAACCTAGCTGTGTGACCTTGGGCAAGTTACTTAACCCCAATAGCCCTCCAAAAAAAAGCAAAAAAAAAAAAGAGAGAGGGGGGAAGTAACTTTCCTAAGGTCACATTGACAAGAAGCAGTTCTGGTATTTAAACTCAGGCCCCCTGATTCCATGACCGGGGGGGCTTTCTACCACACTTCTTTGCTCATGTCATGTCACATTCTTCATCTCACCGTGTATTACTTTGCCTTCCCTATAAAAAGGCATGGCCCTGGAAAGACTTCCAAGAAGTTCCAAGGAGACTCGAACTTGGCCTCCCCTTATCCCTTTCTGAAGGATGGCTCCCACCTATTCATTGCCCATGTCCTCTCTGACACTCCATCCCACACATGACATATCAAAGATCTCTCATGCAGAGTACTTGAGAAATGTTCTAATTCCCAAAGGGGATGGCTGCATCTTCAGATATGTTCTTAACAAAAGAAACTAGATGTGTCTAGACGAATTTTAAAGTGTAGTTCAGAGTATTGTTCCTATTATCCATCCCAGGCCCTGCTGCTTCCTGAGAAGCTGCTGTTGGAAGCCTGGTGTTTATTCTTTAGGATTTCTTTACCAGTCTGGAAAAGAATTGGAAAAAATGCATTTCCTTTCCTTCTTTGTAGGGGTATGGAACTCTAAAGGTGGTATATTGAATATGTTGTCACAATGGCTCGATGTGTTCATTTTACTGAACTCTTTTTTCCCCTCTTTCTTTTTAAATCTTTGTTTCAAGGAATGGTTTGCTGCTGGTGGGGGTGGGGGTAGTGGGTTGTGAAAGGATATATTCCAAAATGAACGTGATATAAAATGTAATAAAAATAAAAACTATCAACAAAACAATATACAATTTTTAAAAAAGATAAAAGAAAGGAGGGAAGGAGGGTGAGAAAAAGGAAGGAAGGAAAGAAAGAAAGAAAGAAAGAAAGAAAGAATAAACCATTTCTTTGCCAGGCTATTTAAGGAGTCTGATTCTGACCCAGGAGTTTTGTGGAAGCATTCATTCATTCATTCAGTCAGTCACTCACTCACTCATTGAATTACTCATTCATTCATGGACTATTATTACCTGCTATCCACAAAGTATTGGGTTATATGTTATAGCGATTACAAATGTGAATAAGATATGTTCTCCATCCTCATGTGGCTTGCAGTTTAATAGGGTTTAGAAAATATACATAGAAATAACTATATTGTTATAGGTACACAAACAAAGCCTGAGTGAAATAGTATGAGAATTCGAAGGAAGGACAACACTTTCAGAAAAAAGGGAGGTCTCTAAAGATGTGGTATTACAGCTGGCCTTGAAGGATGGTAAGATCTGAACATCTGAGGAAGTGGAAAGCAGTAAGGAAGGCGTGGGGGAATTGAAGGAATAAGGTAATCAAGAATGCAACAAGGAGAGACATTTTCCCCTGATATCAGGTTGAAAGAACCAGAACAAGGACTTTCTGTGAATTGTTCATCACTCAGAATCCTAAGACATGAATTCCTGCCTTCAAGATGCCTTAGGCAAATGTGCTTTTTTAAAAAAATCTTTCTCCCTCCGGTCTTCACTTTTTCTGTCTTTGATATTTTATTTAAACACATGAAGCAAGGGCTGTGTTTCCTGACAGTTTCCATGCCCACGTAGTAGGAAATAATTGTCAAAATGTTCAGTGCATCATTTCCCATCCCACTACCCCCTCTATACACGCTGGACTCCCCCAAATTCAGCAGACACAAGATGAGCTTGAGAAAAAGTCTTAAGAGAATTCTTTCATGAATGAAAACAGAGCCACAGGCTTCTGGAGTGGTTATGGTTGGCAGAACAGGCAGCTGTTAAGAATGAAGAAAACTCGATTAGAGAAAGAGGACAGGGAAACAGATTCACCTGGCAGACCACTCTAGTGGAACAAACCAGAGCTGACTCAGGCACAAAATGAACAGATGTGAAAGAGGCCACACAGAGTTCCACTGGTTTCACTCATGACTGATTTTCCTCCACCTGGAATAAAGGAAAATAGCTGTTATTACCCTAGAGAAAGTATCGTACTTTATAGCCATTTTTTGGTCACTTCCCATAACACACCTGTGAGGCAGAGCAGGGAACTTACTCTTGGGTGGGGAGACTTGCAATGCCATAGCAAGAACCAAGGAGGCCCAGAGTCAGAAAGCCTCGAGACCTATCTCTGACACTTGGCAACCATGAGGCTTTGATCAGTCTCTCCAAGACTCTGCTTTCCTGTCTGAAAAAAAATCATATGGCTGTAAAAATAGTCATTGTGCCTGTCTCAGGTTGTAAGTAGATCCTATCTTGGAAATTTTGCACATGAGGCAAGTGGCCCAAAAGAGAGCCTCAGATGAGTCAGTCAATCCTCCTATGTGACTCCTCTCCTCAATAAACTCCAATGGCCTCTATGGCCCCCAGGATCAAATGTAAAATCCTTTCTTTGACATTAAAAACCCTTCATAACCTAGCCCACTCCTACCTTTCCAATCTTTTTATACCTTAGGTCCTGGCAGGTACTTTTTGATACAGTGATACCATTCTCCTTACTGTTGCATGAATGAGATATTCCATCACTTAACTCTTGGCATTTTCTCTGACTGTCCCCCATATCTGGAATGCTCTACCTCCTCATCTCCACTTCCTGGCTCCCTTTAAATCCCAACTAAAATCCCATTTTCTACAGAATGCCTTCCCCAACCTCTCTTAACTCTAGTTTCTTCCCTTTCTTAATTATTTCCTATTTATACTATATAGTTGGTTTGTAGCTGTAAGGAAATGAGTTATTATTACATACAGGGAATATATATTGAGCCATTAATACCTTAGCATGAATGAGGCCTGATTTAGGAAATACATCACTTCACTGGATGGCTAGAGTTATGGGACATTACATTAGTGAGGTTTAGTTATATGAGGGGGAGGAGGGTTAGGAGGATTAGAGGTGGAAGAGAACCTGTAAATCATCTGGTTTTTCATCAGAGGTGTCAGAAAAGGTCTAAAACAATTTGCCAAGGGGGCAAGTCCAAGGGAAGCTCTGACAAGAGGAACCTCTTATTAACCAGTGAAGCTGTGAAAAGGAGCAAAGGAGGGGTATGGAAAGGATAATGGGAGAGAGACAAACTGCCCTGCTCAAAGACTTCAAAAACAAAATTTCAAGTGTTCCACCATCACCCGAACAGGTAAGTATGTAGAAGGACACAGTGTTCAACTTTGATTTCTGTTCTGCAAAATGAGAGTAAAGTAGGAAAGATCATAGGAATAGAGTCAGGAGCTAGGGATTTCAAGCTGGAAGATTCCTTAGATTCCTGTTTGATTCCTAGGACAGCCTCTTCATTTTACAAATGAAAAATTGGAGACACAAAGAGACAGGACTTGTTTAAGGGTCATACAAACAGCTGAGTCAGAATTTGAAACCCCCACCACCCCACACCCTGGCCCTTTGGCTCCTCCACCTCTTACCCCAGGTGTCTCAGGTGGAGATGTCAGGTAAGCCACTTACTAGCTGTTAGACCTTGGGGAAGTCACTGCATATTTCAGAACTTTGGACTCTTCATTAATAAAAATGGAGAAGCAAGTTGTACAAGGTTCCCTCCAGCGGTGACGTGATTCTGTGTTTTACCAGGTTTCATTAGATGGCATTTCAAGACACCTTCTGGTTCTGACATTCTATGCTTCTTGGATTCTTGGGCCAGAGAGGGATACTGAGATCATAACACACTCAGAATAACTAATTGTAGGTCATTTTGCCAAGCAGCAAAACTGCATAGAGGGAAGAAAAAAAAAAGCAAACTGAACTGACAGGCATGTAATTTCCAAACTGTTATTTCAATAGTGCTGATTCTAAGTTTTCAGTAGAATGAGAGTACTTCCTAGGAGATTCAGTGAGATTTGCCTCCATGTCCCAACTCAGAGAAGCCAGGGTTCACTCTGCTCCAATTTCCTTTTCCCTAATCTTTACACTAACAGCTGGTGGCTCTTGGAAACATTTTCAAAACTACCTTTGCTTGGCAGAACAGGGCCAAGCACAGACTTGCACCTTCCTATCTGCAGAAATCAGCTTGAATTGAATTGTCTGGAAGTGAGTCTGGGATAGAGAGGGAAAAAAAAGAACACCAAGAGATAAGAAAGTGCTGAAAGGTTCTAAATAGCTTCATACTCATTAACCCTTTCCACCACCCAAATAGTCAGTGGGATCTTTCAGAGAGATACTTCCACTCCTCTACCTTCCCCTCCCTTTCTGCATGACCTTTGGAAAATCAAATTACTTTGCTGGGCCTCACTTTTCTCATCTATATAATGGGGATAATGCCTTTTCCACCAACCTAACCATATGTTATAAGAATCAAATGAGATTACACATGTAAAAGTGCCCTGACTAATTAAGGATACTACATATACAGAGGGTGGTAATATTAATAAGATGAGGAGAACTGACAGGAAGACAGCAATAAAACATCTGACACACCCATTGGTCTCCAGATTATTTCTATTTGACAGTCTACACTAAACCTTAGTCTATAGAGAGAATATTAGTTGCCTGTCTTTTAGAGGAAGCTGCCTGGTGCAGTAGATAGAACCTGGAGTCAGGAAGACATGGGCTCAAATCTTGCCTCAGACCCTTATTAGCTGGGTGAGTTTGGGCAAGTCACTTAACCTCTTTTGCCTCAGTTTCCTCAACTATAAAATGGGGATAATAGCAACTATCCCCTACAGAATTGTTGTGAGGATCAAATGAGATAATATTTGTAAAAAGTACTTAGTATAGTACCTGACACATAGTAGGTGCCATTTAAAAGTATTTATAATATTTATTCCATGCCCATCCCCACCCATTCACAAACACACACACACACACACACACACACACACACACGCACACACACACACCCTTATCACCACCACCACTCCCAACACTACACATTAACACAATTTATTGGAATTATTGATTTTCTCATCTGTAAGATAAGAAAGCTAGACCAAATGTTTTCTGGTATCCCTTCTACTTTTTTTTTTTTTTAAGCAATTGGGATTAAGTAACTTGCTCAAGGTTACACGGCTATTTATGTTTGAGTGCTAAGTACTGAGGCCTGAACCTATCCCTGGTCATCCTGACTCCAACTCCGGGGCCAGCACTCTTACTCTTTGCTCCACCTAGCTGCCCCAACCCCTTCTACTTCTAACATACTGTCACCCACAGTATCCCAGAGTTTGAATCTCTGAGGCCATCCAGACAGTGTGGTGCAGTAGTTAGAATGCTAGATTTGGCATCTGCAATTCTGTGATCATGTGTAAGTTTATGTCTTTGGTACAAACCACTAGAGACCTTACACCAAACTTACACCAAACCATTGGTACTTTTCATTTGGTCTGATTTCTCAACCATTTTTGACTTTACCTAACTGTAATGTTTTCTGACTTATTGGTAATTTCTTTTGAAAATTGGTCTGCAATTAGTTTTCCAGTCCCTATCACTTCATCTTGTCCACAGAGAGTATCTATTAAATATTTCCTGCCGTGAAGGCATCTACAGAATTTCTCCAAATTAGATGATATCAAATGGAAGCTAGGTGGTGCTGTAGATAGAGCACTGGGACCAGAGTCAGAAGAACCGAAGTTCAAATTTGACTTCACACACTAGTAAATGGTGTGACCCTGGGCAAGTCATTTAACACTGTTTGCCTCAGTTTCCTCACCTGTAAAATAAGCTGTAGAAGGAAATGGCAAACCACTCCAGCATATCTTCCAAGAAAACTCCAGATTGGCTCAGGAAGAGTCTGACACAACTGAACAACCACCACCACCAAAATTTTGCATAAAGCCTTTGTTTACACATCAACGAATATGTTTAATCACTGCAGAACAATGTAAACTCCTAGAAGACAGTGATATCTCACTTTCATATTTGTAGCCCCAGAAACTAGCAGAGTGTCTGGATCATAGTAGGCAGCTAATAAATGCTTGCTGTTTGATTTGTTAATCTGACAATTTAGTGACCCTGTAAAAAAATCATATCTCCTGGAAAGACCTGTTCTTGATGAAATCAAGCTAGTTCTCTCTATCCACTCTTTCTTTTTCTAGATATACAGTAACAATTATTAAATTATACATTCTAGAATATGACCAGGAATCAGTGTCAAGATATCTGGCCTATTTTGCAGACTCTTTTTCCTTTTCTGAGTGCAGACATTTGCCCTTCTCTGATATTTCAGCATCTCCCTTGTTCTACAACATCTTTCAAAATGGCTTTGCAAGGGATCATACCCTGAGACAGGCCATCTAGGCCTGGAGATTTGAAGGAATCAAGAGCAGTTAGGTTTTCTTTTACTATCCCTCTTCTTATCTTGACTTTCCATTCTCTACTTGTATTTGGAATTGTTCTTGCTACTATAAATGTTATTTGCCTTGACAAAGCAAAAAAAATAAATAAATAAAAAGCCCTAAAGCAAAAAAGAGTTGAGTTCTGTCTCCTCTTTATCTCCCCTTACCACCATCACATCTACCCTAAGTAGTACTCCTATACCCTTTTTATCCTATTTTCTTCAATATAGGTTAAAAAAAAAACTGAGTCAAAAAGATATTTTTCTCCTCCACAATTCTCACCAGCCTTACTTCATTCTGGACTTTGGCTTTGCTAGAACTATCTTTTGAAAATGCTATTGAGGGATGGTGGAAGATATGGGAGAGAGTAGATTGGGGGAGGGGATATTAAGTGTGATCACTGTTTTGGGGTGATGGGTTGGGGAAAAATGGGGAGAAAATTTGTAATTCAAAATCTTGTGGAAATGAATGATGTAAACTAAAAAATAAAAAAGAGAGAAAATGCTATTGATATGTATCTTTCCATTCCTTTTATTTCTCATTATATTCTTTTCCCTTTCACCCCATTCAGAGAGTCTTCCTTTAAAAGAAACAAAGAAATAAACAAAAAGAATGGGGATATAAAATCAGTTTGGCAACACTAACAAACATGTCAGGTCCAACATTGTATGCAGTATTCAATGCCCCTAGCCTCCATTTCTGCAAAGAAAGGAGAGAGGTGCATTTTCATAACTCTTCCTCAGAGTTAAGCTTAGTCATTATAATCAAGAAACATTCTGTTTCCAGGCACTATTCTTAAAGACTTGTATTATGTTTTTTATATTATTTTTAAAGAACTTGTTTAGTATTTTGTTTTCCCTCAGTTACATGTAAAAACAATTAACATTCATTTTCAAAACTTTTGAATTCCAAATTCTCTCCCTTCCTCCATCCCTACTTCCCCCATTGAGAAGGCAATTCAATATAAACTATACACGTATAGTCATGCGAAACGTTTCCATATAGTTACATTGTGAAAGAAAATATAGAACAAAAAATACTCAAGAAAAATGAAGAAATTTTTAAAAGGATGCATAAATCTGTATTCAGACTCCATTAGTTTTTTCTCTAAAGATGGATTGCATTTTTCATCATTCATCCTTCAGAATTGTCTTAGATCATTGTATTGCTAAGAATAGCTAAGTCATCCACAGCTGATCATTGCTGTAACTTTGCACATAATACATTTGACTTTGCATCAGCTCATGTAAGTCTTTCTTGGGTTTTCTGAGAGCTCATCATTTCTTATCCTACAATAGTATTCCATCATAATCACACACCACAATTTGTTCAGTCATTCCCGAATTGAAGAGCTTCCCCTCAACATACAATTCTTTGCCACTAGAAAAGGGTTACTATAAATAATTTTGTACATAAAAGTAATTTCCTTTTTGTTTGTTTTTATCTCTTTTGGGATACAGACCTAGTAGTGGTATTGCTAAGTCAAAGGGTATGCGTAGTTCTGTACCTCTTTGTATATAGCTCCAAATTGTTCTATAGAATGGTTGAATCAATTCACAACTCTTCCAACAAAACATTAATGTCTCATTTTTCCCACATCTCCTCCAACATTGTCATTTTTCCTTTCTGTCCTATTAGCCAATGTAATAGGCATGAGGTAGTACTTTAGAATTGTTTTAATTTGTATTTTTCCAATCAATAGTGAGTTAGAGCATTTTTCACATGGCTATGGATAGCTTTGATTACTTCATCAAAAAAACTGTTCATATCTTTTAATCATTTATCACTTGGGGAATGGTTCTTATTTTTATAAATATAACTCAGTTCTTTATATTTTTGAGAAATATATATATATATTTATAAGAGAAACTTCAATTTTTTTTCACAGTTACTATTGCTAACTGTAGTTCTCTCCATCCTATTTCCCCTATTTATTCTATTCTCTCTCTTCTTTCACCCTGTCTCTCCTCAAAAATATTCTGTTTCTGACTTTTCTCTACCCCATCTCTTGGAGATTTGGTTTTAGCTGTTCGCTCTTCTCCCATCCACACATCATGCATTTTCCATATTGGAATGGCTGTTTCTGAGACTAATATTCAGTCTTCCCCAAATCACATTTGCTGAAAGAACTGTGTTGGTCTCCCTGGAATTAATTAGCATCTTCTACATTTGACTTCTCTTTCTGGGTAGGTCTGGGGTTTCAGGCCTTTCTCCTATGAAATAGGCCACCTGTTCTGCCCATGAAAGGGTGATGATGTCTTTTTTTCCCCATGAAAAATGAATCATAACAGGTATACATATATTACATATTATCCATGTTTTCAACTATAAATGTCCAATTACCTCCAAAGGCAGACTGGTGATATCTTTAGGGATAAACTCTATGCTCCAGGAATGGACATCTCGGACTTTCAGTTAGGGAAGTGGAACCGAGAAAAAGCACCTTACTCTTGTTAGCATTGGGAGTCCAGGGGGATCATTTCAACAGCACCAGTACTGTGTTTTATGGGAGGAAGGGGAGGAGAAGAGAGGAAATAAAATGATTCTTCTTTATATAGATGCTACATCATACTAATCCCTGCATTTAAGTTATATCATTCAATTTGCATTCACTCATCAGTTTTCTTTTTAAAATATTTAAATTTGATTACTTTGATATAAATTTTCTTTTGTAATTGAACTTAAACATCAAGAAACACGATGCTATGAACATTTCAATATACAAAGGACAAGAAAGAGAATTATGCATGAAATTAACTATGAGATACAGTCTTATTTTAAAGTGTATATTAAATTTAATAGGGTAGCAACAAAAGCATCTTGCTTGTCTGAGTCTTCTGAACTTCCTTCTGCTATTTTCTGTGAAGCTTTTAAAAAATTCCACCCCTGAGCTCTTCTTTCTTTTCATCTTTTTTTGCATCATTAGCACCGCCCCCCCACTCCCATCCCCACCCTGACCCCACAAAGAAATCTTCACTCATAAAAATCAAAAAAGCCATCAGATTGACTGTATCTGAAAAGGGATGCCTTTTTCTGCACCTCTAGCCCATCACTTCTTTGAAAAAGAAAGCTTCTTCATCAAACTCTAGAAATCCTGATGGGTCATCACGTTGATTCAAGTTGTGAAGTCTTTTAGACTTCTTTTCCTTCTTCCATTCACTTTACTCTATATCAGTTCATATGTGGCCATCCAGCTTTCTCTGAATTCATCCTTTTCCTCATTTCTTATGGTGCAATCTTATTCTGTCACATTCATACAATTTATTCAGTCAGTCAGTCCCTAATTGAGGGACACACATACTTTAGTTTTAGTTTTTTCTGCAACAAAAAATATTGATATGTGTATGCAAGTGGTGATGTTTCATATGTATGTTTACATATACATACATATCATTTATGTATGATATCTGTGTATCTATACATATACATATATTATCCACACATATAATATATGTATATATACATATATACACATATTATATATGAATATGTATATTAATATACATATATTACATATACACACATAGCAGTCTTGTATATATACATGTACATACATATACATATGCAGCAATATGTATTGTGCATATATGTGTATATATAATATACACATACACATGAACATAAATACATTCCTATATACTTACAGTATTGCACACATAATATATATATGTATATATATATATGCATACACACAATACACATGTCTTTTCTATCTTCAATCTCTTTGGGTTATATGCTTAGTAGTGGTATCAAATGATATAGAGTTTAACACTAGAACAAATGGTATAAAGTTTAACAACATTTGGGGTATAGACTCAATTTCTTTCCAGAATTATTGGAGCTACTCACAGCTCATCCAAAAGTACACCAGTGTTATAAGGCAGGTTTTCTAACTCAGAGTCTGACCAAGAAGACCTAATAACTTCTAATTTTCTTATTCAGTCCCAAGAGACTACAGGATGTTAGACAGGCACTGGTAAAATAATGAAATAGCCTTGGATTTTATCTTGCACTGATCTGAGAAAGGCCCCAGGCAGTGAATGTGGTAGAGATACCAAGGCATGACATAGGGATGGAGAACAGAGTAAAGCAGTAGAATCTCTGCTCCTTATGTGGTACAGTAGGAAGTGGGTGGGACTTTGGATTCATGGGACATGGGTTAGAATCCTGGTTCCACTTATGATCAATGAGATTAATGTGCAATCCGTGTGATTATTTCCTTCCTTCCTTCCTTCCTCCCTTCCTTCCTTCCTTCCTTCCTTCCTTCTTTCTTTCTTTCCTTCCCTCCCTCCCTCCTTCCTTCTTTTTTTCCTTTCTTCTTTCCTTCCTCCCTCCTTCCCTCCCTTCCTTCCTATATCATAGATTTGGAGATGGATGGAACTTTAAAAGTCATCTAGTCCAATCCCTCATTTTATAGAATGGACCCTGAGGCCCAGAGAGGTTAAATGATTTGACCTAAATCATATAAGTAGTAGTATCATAGGAGTATACATCTAGAGATTGAAGGGTCCTCAGAAATAATGAGGTGATGACCTTCGTTTTACAGATGAGGAAACTAAGGTCCAGGGATGTTGTGAATGGCAGAGAAAAGATTTTAGTCTAAATGCTCCAACTCCAGATTCTATATCACAACAATGTGGTGAACATTTATTTCATGCTTGTAGAAGCACACTCTTGTGTAAAGCCCTGTGTTAGGCAGTAGGAAGGCAATGACAACTGATGTTATCATCTTTATTATGCTATGGGGCTTCCACCTAAAGGCCTTACTTATAGTAGAAGGTCTCTGAAAAGCAACAAGAGCCTATTGGAAATCATTAACAACTTTTTTCACAGCAAGAGAATTCCCCAGCCTTTTTATTGTCCAAATTAATCAAGCATTAACCAAATTATCCTCAAGCTGCATCCAGCCAAGAGCCAGATGAATCTCCGAGATAGGAAGAGGAATCAGGGTAAGGGGCCTAAAGACCTATCTCTTTGGTTGCATTAAGATTTAGGGTATGGATAGTAGGAGTGGTGAGCCTAGTACCACAGACTAAATCAGAGGAGAGGAAGCTAGCCCCAAAGCTAGGACCATTCAAAGATGTGCCCAGATTTGCTATTGATCCTCAGCTCTCAAGCAGGCTAAGTTTTGAAAAGATCACTGGTTTAGAGGAGGAAGGGTTCTTAGCAGTTATCTAGACCAATAATTAGGCCAACCTGAGGTTGAGGGTTGTAGAAAGATTTGCCCAAGGTCAGACAGACAGTAAACACCGAGAGAGAGAGGGAGAGAGAGAGAGAGAGAGAGAGAGAGAGAGAGAGAGAGAGAGAGAGAGAGAAAGAGATAGAGAGAGAGTGCTAGGGTTAAAAGCTGAATCCTGTGACTCCAGATCTGATAGTTTTTCCATCATGCCATGCTTCCTCTCACTGGGGGAGATGGGGACACCAGACATTAGAGTCAAAGGCCCTGGCCAGATCTCTTGTGAGCAGGCAGACTCATGGGTCATTCTCTAGGTTGGCTCAGGCCACCTTGCCTGGGTATGACTGTTGCTGGCTGGATAGTCAGGCAAGAAGTTCAGGGACCACTTCCAAGCACATTGGTCAGGAACCTAAGGGTGTGACTAAGATAGACTGACTTTTCTTGAAGAAGTGGGTATATCTCCCTAGAGACTGTACCACTGCCTGGGGAGGCAGTATTCAAAGGCAAAGCCCCTGCTTATACCCTCCCCACCAATAAGAGGGTTCTTAACATAATTAGGGACTATATATAACATTGCTTTCAAAATGAAGGTAGTAAATGGTCCTGTAGCACTTTCCTCCAGTGAGACCATAAGAGAAATATTTTGATCAACTCTGGACTACATTTTTGGAAGGGCATCAATAAGCTAGGGGGCTTTCAGAAGATGATGACTTTATGGTAAAGGGCTTCAAGTTTATTCCATATAAGGATTAGATGAAAGAACTGGGGACATTTTTCCTGGAGAAGAAAAGAAATCTGTAGAGACAGGAGACATGTTATCAAGTGTTTGATGAGTTCCCTATTGTAAGAGATTCTTCTTATTGATTTCATCAATCAATCAGTCAATCAATAAGTATATATTAAGTGCCTACTACACATATCAAAGTGCTGCTTGGAGGTCATAGGATCATTGATTTAGAGCCAGAAGGGACAATAGAAGCCAACTGGTCTAAGCCTCTCATTTTATGTACATGAAACTAAGGCCCAGAGAGGTTGGGACTGCCCAAAATCACACAGGATATTAAGCAGCAGGACCAGAATTCAAACCCAGAACCTCTTAGTCCAAATCCAACATCCTTTCACTGTCCCACTCTAGAAGAGCAGTATTTCTAATTGTTTTACCCTGTAGTCCATCTCTGCTTCTGATAGTAGTATACATCTCTACCATATTCACTGCTTAGGGGTCTCTTCTCAGGCCAAGGAAAGTGAGAAGTCCGGTACTTTGCAATCTGCAAATGCCATTTAATAAGAGATAACCAAGAATCCTTTGCTAAAACTGGAACATGTGTCTTCCTTACGTTAGA
The DNA here is from genome assembly GCA_011680675.1 of Gymnobelideus leadbeateri. Classification (NCBI taxonomy): domain Eukaryota; kingdom Metazoa; phylum Chordata; class Mammalia; order Diprotodontia; family Petauridae; genus Gymnobelideus; species Gymnobelideus leadbeateri. The sequence continues at coordinate 52,011 of WOXC01000012.1, read as the reverse complement.
TGAGTGGTTCTTTTTTGTTTGGTTGGGAAGACCACTCTAAAAGTTGGGACCAGTACTGTAAGGCAGGTACCTCCCTAAGCCTCTATTTGATGGAACACATGCCCTCATAACTGTATAGAACACAATCACTGCTCTTAGAATTATTTTTATATTATTTGTGTTAGAATTACTTTTATATCATATGTGAATAGATTCTTCCTCCTTCCCCCATCCATAGAATCTTCCCTTCTATAAGGATTTAAAAAAAAAAAGAGAAAAAAGTCAGCTCAGTAAGACTGGCCACCACATTCAACTGATTCTGAAAGCATATTTTATATTCCATATCTCAATTTCCCCAGTTCTCTGCAAAATGGAAAGAAGGTACATTTTCTAATCTTTTTCCACACCAAGTTTGGTCACTATAATGGTGGTTTTGTTATTGTTTCTTATTATATTATTGTAGTCAATGAATATAATGTTTTTTTTCTGTTTGCTCTTAACTAGTCTCTGTATCAGTTCATGTAAGTGTTCTCCTGTTCATGGGGAGAGGGGGGTAAGTTCATTCCCTGAGCTTCAGAACCATTGAAATATTCACAGAAAGGAAGGGGCAGGTAACTAGGATTTGAAATATCAATGTGTTGAATAAAGCACAAAGAAATATCTGTCCCTTTAAGAATGCCTTAGAGTTTCCCAAATGGAATTAGACATAGGCTGAGAAAGATTGGCCAAACCCCTGGTGACCCTTAAAAAAAGACAAAAACCAACCTTGTTAACCCTGAGAGGTATTGGAGGTAACTTAGGGGGCAAGGGGTAGGGAGGGGATCTCTCTTTTGTCTCTCTCCATCAATTTTGGTTCATGGTGCTTAGATTCCTCCCTCCCCCCCAAGTAGAGTTACTTAACAAGAAGGAGACACAGAATCTAGGGAAGAGAGACAGAGACAGAAAGACACAGAGAAAGAGAGACACACACACACACAGAGTCTAAATAGAGACAGAGAAAGTAGCAAGAGTGAGAGTCAATTAGGTCAGGAAGTAGTTTCTAGGACTGGGACCCCTGGCAACTCAGAAGAGAACCATCATTTGGTTCATCAGTCTAGGGACTTCTAACCCAACCCATCCTTGAAAGAGTATTCCTACTACAACATACAGGACAAGTAGTTGCCTAATCTATACAAAAAACCTGCCCCTGCTTCTGAAGTTGGTCTGTTCCACTTTTGAATAATTCTAATTGTTGGAAAGTTTTTTTCTTGACAGAACACCTAGATTTGTCTCCTTACAGCTTCCAGTCATTGTTCCTACATCTACTCTCTGTGGCAAAAGAGAGTAAGTCTCATTTCTCTTACATACAGGAGCTCATCAAATACTTGACAATTTGTCTCCTGTCTCTACAGATTTCTTCCCTCCTCCAGGCAAAATATCCCCAGTTCTTTCATCTAATCCTTACATGGAAAAAACTTGAGACCCTTTACCATTTTAGTCAAAATCCCCTAGAAGCCTTCTAGCTTATCAATGCCCTTCCTAAAATGTGGTGTCCAGAGTTGATCAAAGTATTCCTGTTGTGGTCTGACTGGAGGAAAGTGCTACGGGACAATTTATCACCTTCTTTTTGAAAGCAATGTCATCTATATCTTTATCTATATATGTGTGTGCATGTATATGCACACACACACACACACACACACACACACACATATATATATGTATATATATATATAGCTCCAATTATGTTAAAGACAATTTTTAAATATTTTTTCTTTTTAAAATTTTTTAGTTCAAAATTCCATTCCTCCCTTTTCTTCCCCTTCCCTCAGATGGTAAGCAATCAGATATGGGTCATACATGTGCAATCACATAAAACATTTACATATTAGTTATTTTGTGCAAGAAGTCATGAATAAAAGAAAAAGAATGAAGGATAGTGAAAAAACAGCATGCTTCATTGTGTATTCAAACAATATCAGTTGTTTCTCTGGAGGTAAATAGTATGTTTCATCATTTGTCCTTTGGAATTGTCTTGGATCAGTGTATTGCTGAAAACAGCTAAGTCATTCACAGTTTTTTATTATGCAATATGGCTGTTACTGTGTACAACATTCTCCTGGTTCTGTTTCCTTCACTTCACATCAGTTTATGTAAGTTTGTCCAGGTTTTTCTGAAATCATCCTGCTTAAGCAATGTCACTCTTACTGCAGCCCAACGTTACAGTAGATATTTTGGCTACCAAATCACAGGGTTAACTCATATTTAGACTAGTATTCTAAAGTCCTCCAATCTTTTTTTTTTTCATGAGAACTGTTGCCTAATCACACCTGTCCCATCTTGCACTTGTGAAGTCAAAATTTAGAACTGAAGTATAAGGCTTTAACCTTCATCCCCATTAAACTTCATCTTTGAAAATTCAGCCCAAGTTTCTACCCTGTAAAAATCTGGGAATTTTGGAGCGTCATAAAATGCATCAGCCATCTTTTTTGTCTTAGTGCCTTCTGCAAACTTAATAAATATGCCATCTGTGTCATTATCCAAATCAGTGACTGAAATGTTAAACAGCCTAGAATCAAAGAGATCCTTGGGACACTCCCCTGGAGACATCTTTCCAAGTTGATATACTATCCATTAATGACTGCTTTTTAGGTATATCTATTCAGCAAGATTCAAGTCCAGCTAAGTAGTATCATCTAATTGATATCCGCAATCTAATTGATTTCCGCAAGGATAGTGTTTTGTCATTCATAAAGCGTTCTGCTAAAAATGAGGTGAACATCATCAATAGCAATTCACTGCTTTCCCATTTAGAAATTCTGTCAAAAAAGAAGATAAAGCTCATCTGACATGTCCTATTCTTGCCTAAATTATACGGGTTTTTTGCTATCATCATTTTTTCTAGGTCTCCACTAGCCATCTCTTTAACAGCCCATTTTGAGATTTTGCTAGGAATAAAATTCAAGCTTGCTAATCCTTATTTTGCAAACTAAATGCTCATCAGTGCAACGTTTGCCTGAGGCTCTATCTTGTGGCACCTTTCTCCTCCCCAGAATGTTTCAGAAATTACTGACAGTAACTCAGTAAACACATTCAACAATTCTTTCTGAAACCGAGAGCGTCACTCATCGGGGTCAGATAACTTGAACTCTTCAAGGGTGGCTAAGTGTTCTCTTTACATCTCGTGATTACAAATGGTATCAAATCCCTATTAGCCACTTTTATTGGTGTGATTTTCAGTCCAAAGGCCATCCTCCTGGAAAGAGAAAACAGCAGTAGAACATAGATTGAACTCCCCTACCTTCTCTCTGTTGTCAATTACTATCATCCCATCTACCTCCAGTGGTGGCCCTAACCATTGATTCTCCTCTTTTCTTCAAAATGGCTTTAAAAAACAAACTTTTTTTTCATGTTTTTTTTCATTCTTTTTCAGCAGCCTCTTGTTATTCTCTACTTTTGCCTTCTGGACATTATTCCTACAATACTATGCCACATTTTTGCGTATTACTTTTTCCGATCTGTTACATTTCCTTGATACCTCCATCTTTCTCATCCCCTCCATGTTCAATCCAAGTCCTGTCAATCCTACCTTTATCAATCAATAAATCAACATTTATTAAGCACCTACCATCTGCTAGGCACTGTGCTAAACTCTGGGAATAAAAAAAGAGGCAAAAGACAGTCCCTGCCCTCAAGGAGCATGCAGTCTAATGTGGGAGACAATATGCAAACAAATATGTACAAAGCAAGATGTGCGCCCATGCGCACACAGACACGCATTTTATATGTACATAAAATTATGTATCTGACTGTCATGTATAGGACTGTCATCCTATACATCATATATTATATCCTATTTATCATATAGATGGTAATAAGAAGTAATTAACTGAGGGAAGGCACTTGAGTTGAGGAGTTTAGTAAGGCTTCATTATATCTTTTGTATGTTCCCCAGCCTCTCCTCTGATGCTGTCATCACCCTAATATAGCCTCCCAACACTTCGCACCTGACTTACTGTAATAGCCTGCTGGTGGGTCTGCCTGACTCTAGTCCCTTCCCACTCTAATCCATCTTCTACTCAACTGTCAGATTTCTAAAGTACAGGTGTGGCCATGTCATTCTCCTATTCAGGCATCTCCAGTGGCACCTCCAAATCACATATCAAATTCTCTGGCCTTTAAAGTCCTTCATAACATGTCCCTCTGCTACTTTTCTAGTCTTCTTGAAACTTATCCACCTCATCTCACCTATGGGCTTCGATCCAATGGCAAAGACATTATTATTGCTTCTTGAACAAACAACTGCATCTCTCTATTCCATGCATTTTAACTGGATGTTCCCATGCCTGGAATTCATTCTCTGCTTATTTCTGTTTCCTGGACTCCATGGTTTCTTTCAATCACAGCTAAAATTCCACCTTTTATAGGAAGTTTCCCCAATCCTATTGAGGACTAGGGCTACCTTCTGTTGATTATCTCCAGTCCTGTACATACCTTATTTATGCCGAACTGTTTGCATCTTGTCTCCCCCATTAGACTTTGAGCTCTTTGAGAGGAGGGATTGTCTTACACTTTTTTCACATTCCCAGCACTTAATGCTTGGCACAAAGTAGGCACTTTATAAATGCTTGTTGACTGACTGACCTGCTTTTGCTTCTATCTTTTGTGCTTATCTTATTTTAAAAAATAAATTTCACCTGTGATTTTTGTCTTTGTATCAGTTACAGAGAGATAGATGTCTTTTTAAGATCCACATTTGTTGATGAGTTCCCTATGCATCCACATTTCTCTCAGACAATTCCCATTTTCCCTCCTCATTAGAATGATTTCCCCTTACGTCTTCAGATTTAATCCTTAGGAGTTTTCCATCCCTCCTGGGTTGATTTTCTCCTTAGAATTTTAGTCCATGGGATCCTACATATATTTCTTATGAACACTTTGAACCTTTACTCTTCCAAAATCTAAGGTGCAACTAAGACTACACCAGGCTTTCATTTTCTTCTCTATCACAAATTTTAGGGAGATAATGGTCAAGTCCAATCTAAGATTCCTATCATTGTCATCTTTTCAAACAGTTCTTCCTGTTAGGGAGGCTCCAACCAAGAATAAATTTATTCTCTCATTAACAAACATTCCCTGCCCTCTAGACTGTTAATAGCTTAAACTAATTACTACTGCTTTTTCTCCCTTTGTTTCCTTAGTGTCTAATCCTGTGTTAGACTATATAGACAGTCTAGATATCTAGATGGATAATCCTGCTTGTTGTTCAATTGTTTTTCAGTAGTATCAGACCCTTTGTGATCCCAATTGGGATTTTCTTGGTAGAAATACTGAAGTGGTTTGCCATTTCCTTCTCCAGCTCATTTTACAGATGAGGAAACTGAGGCAGTCTTAAATGACTTGCCCAGGGCCACATAAGTGTCTAAGGAAGATTTGAACTCAAGAAGATGAGTCATTCTGACTCCATGCCTAGCACTCCATATAGTAGTTTTACATGTACTATGTTCTACTATGTTATACATAGTAGGTGCTTAATAAATGTTAGTTAGTTGATTGAATATGGATAGGTATGTAGAGTTTTGGGGATTTGAGAGCTTAATGAGACAATAGTCTCATTAAACCTAACCCCCCTGCTTTACAGATAAAGAAACTGAGTTTCAGAGAGATCATACAGGTTACCCAAGTCCATACAGGCAATAAGTAGCAGGGATAGGATTTTAACCTTGTTCCTTTTATTCTAAATCAAATATTCTTTCAACTATATCTTATGATTTTTCAAGAGGACAGATAGACACAGCTAACAAACAATAAGCAAAATACATGGGTTAAACAAATTGAATGTGTTTTCCTTTACATATGAAGATGATCTACTGACCTCCCGTCTACAAGACACAAACTTAGAGTTGGTAGTCCTATAGAGTATTGATGGTTTATATCCAACCATCCACATTCTGTCTTCTCACCCCACTTGTGACTGAAGGTTGTGTATCTGCAAGACAGCTGGCTAAGAAAGGATATGTGCAATTTGCAAAACACTTCTTTTTTTTTTCTTTTGCATTTTTGGAGGGCAATTGGGGTTAAGTAACTTGCCCAAGCTCACATGGCTAAGTTTTTGTTTGTGTGTGCGGTAAGTGTCTGAGGTCAGAGCCAAACTCAGGTCCTTCTGACTCCAGGGCTGATGCTCTACTCACTGTGCCACCTAGCCGCCCACAACATAAAACACTTCTAATCAACAATAGTGAAGATGAAATCCTGGGCATATCAACACATTTTCTATATATCCTCAAACTAACTATGACTTAAGGGCTTCTATGATTAGATAAAACAAAATATTTAAAGTCAATAACCACAGACAAGATCTCCTGGATCTTGAAATTGGAGCAAGAGAGATGGTGAATTATATTAGGTTATTTTCTTATAGACAAGCTTCTTCTATTTTTTTTGACTTGGTTATTTATTTTATTCTGAACTTAAGAAATAAAACAAGCATTTCCATAACACAGTAGAATAGAAAAAAAATATAATTTTATCTGTGATGGTTCAGTAGGCTTCTTGGGCTTCATCTGGATGACATAAGCCCCTTGGGCTGCCTCTGGATAAGACATCACCTTGATAAATTAGCCCAAGACACAGAAATACTGCAGTTGGTGTGGAGATGCAATTTAATTTCCAATTAAGCTTGATTTTGGACTGAGGTAGTTTACTTGCCCCACACTGTGCTGATTACCCCAATCAAACCTATTATGTTTAGAGATTATTCTCCTATGGTGTGAACTCTCAAAAAAACTCTTAAGTGTTTATACATTTAGAAAGCTAGACACCTTGGCACATATATGCCATTTCTGAGTGCTTTTTCTAATGATATGAATTATAACCATTAGGAAATTAGCCCAATCCTGACCTCTCCATTATATGGTAGAAATTCTCAGGATTTCAGTGACTTCTGTTTTTCAAGTTTTGGGTGCTTCAGCATCTGTACAGACTTTTTCCTTTTTCACATTTATTTATTTTATTTTTAATTTATGAAATAAAACAAGCATTTCCATAACATAGCATAATAAAAAGGTGATTGTATATGAATTGTGCATGTATCATGTATAACTTGCTATTTCTTTTAAATATATAATAAAGCAATCATGTAAATTTCTTTTTCTCTCCCCGCCCCAGATGACTATCATCTGACACAAATATATGTGTGTGTATATATATATATATATATATATATATATATATATATATATATTTATATATATATATATACACAAATTATTCTATACAAACTTCTATTTATGAGACTTCTTCTTTTGAAGATTGATCCAGTGAACTTGAATCTATCCTATTATTCCTGTTTTATAAAAATGAGTTAGGGATTTACTAAGGTCTCAGGACTTCCCCAAGGTCAATAGAAAAGCTAGAATTAAGATTCAGGATTCAGGGCTTTTACATCTCATGGACCAATGCATTTCACTGTTCCCTCTTTAGTTCATGTGGAAAATGCATTTGTATATGTATATCAGTGGTTTTATTTGTAGTTATGTTAATTCACATCTTTTATTATAAGGTATGATTCTGTTGGCCCCAGATTGTCCCCAGTCTTGGACTTGTGTCTGGGTGATTATGCTTTGTTGATATTTGATGGGAAGAAGGTAGTAGCCTGCTGATGGGTCTGCCCTTCTCAAGTCTTTTCCCACTCCAAAATCATCCTCCATTTATCTACTAAAGTGATTTCTAAAGTGTAGGTCTGACCATATCACTTCTCCCCCACCCCCAACTCAGTGAACTCTAATGGCTCCCTCTTGCTTCCAGTATTAAATATAAAATGCTCTGTTTGACATTCAAAGGTCTTTATAACCCAATGTCCTCCTACCTTGCCAATCTTCTTGTACCCTACTCACCAATGTGTACTCTTGGATGCAGTGACACTGGCCTCCTGCCTGTTTCACAAACCAGACACCATCTCTTGGCTCCAAACATTTTCTCTGGCTGTCCCCCATATCTGGAATGCTCTCCCTCCTTTGCTCCACCTACTTGCCTCCCTGGCTCCCTTTAAGCCTTTAACTTCCTGGCTCCAACTAAAATCGTACCTTTGACAGGAAGCCTTCCCTGTCCCCTTTTCATTTTTGTGCCCTCCCTCTGTTAATTTTTTTCTTATTCATCCATTTGCTTTATCTATGTTTGTTTGCATGTGGTCTCCTCCATTAAATTGTAAGTTCCTTGTGGGCAGGGACAATCTTGTGCTTCTTTTTTGTATTCCCAGTGTGTAGAACAGTGTCTGGCACATAGTAAACACTTGATAAATGTTTATCGGTTGATTAATTGATAACTGATGTAAATTCAAAATAATCCTAGGGAGAAAGATCCTTGATAGAAATAGGATCGATGCAGGGTGGTGTTATTCCTAACAATGTTCTAACATTTGAATCAAAATGGCCCACAAAGATACTTTGAGCTGGACTTGAGGCAGACTTTTGCAAAATGGAGGGGCCTCCATCCTCCCTGAACATTGTCCATCCTTCATTGAGGGTCAGAAGAACTGGATTTTCCTTTAGGCCTTATCACCAACTAGTCATCTGACCTTGAACAAGCAATTTTAATTCTTTGAATCTCTGTTTCCTCATTTGTTAAATGAGGATAATGTTGCCTCTCTTTCCACCTCACAAAATTTGTTGTAGGAATCAACCAAACTTTAAAAAGCATGTGAAAGTGCTTTGAGAAGAACCAGCTACTAGACAAACATAAGGAGGTATAACGCTGTCTAGAGAATGATATTGACCTTTAATCTCTCTGGGCCTCAATTTTCTCATCTGTGAAATGTAGTGGATAGCCTCTAAGATCTCTCCCGGCTCCAGGTCTATGATCCTTTCATTTATGGAAAGCTTGTTTTTTAATTGCAAAGTAGAACCATAATATTGTTACCTTTGATGTTGTTAAAAGCCAATAGACCACAATCCAAATCAATGTCTTTGCACTCAGCGTCATGCTAAGACAGCATCATGCAGTGTAAGGATTTGGAATCAGAGAATCTGGTTTTGAATCCTAGATCTCTTCTTGGTGCCTGTGAAAAGTGAAGCAGGTCACTTAAACTCCCTAGCCTCAGTTTCAACATTTGTAAAATAGAAGATTGGAACAAACTACCTCTATGGTCTTTTTCAGTCATCTCTTTAGAATGTATCCATAAATACCCCATTTCATTTCAGGAGGACTATTGATTCCCCTGAATTTCAAAGATGGACACTAGAATGGTGGTGAGAACTCTACCTCCTAGTTCCAAAAACCATTCACTACCTCCCCAAATCTGAGTCTCTCAATCTGAGGAATGTTTCAATCATGTTTAGAGCTTCAGAACCACTTGTACTTAAATTAATTCACAGATTTAGTGCTATACCAATCAAACTCCCAAGAGAATATTTTGAAAAGCTAGATAAAATAACAATGTTCACGTGGAGGAACAAAATGTCTAGAATCTCAAGGGAAATAATGGGAGAAAAGTAGGAATGAAAAGCTAATAGCACTTTCAGACATCAAATTATATTGCAAAGCAATAATCATCAAAACTCTTTGGTACTGGTTAAAAAAAAAGGAAAGTTGATCAATAGAACAAATTAGATAAGCAAGAAACTGAAACAATTGAAATCAATAACCCAGTGCTCCACAAACCCAAGAACATAAACAACTTGGGGAACTTTCTATTTGACAAGAACTGATAGAAAAACTGGGAAGCAAGTAGGGCAGAATTTGGGTTTAGGCAACTATTTTATAATATTCACTCCCAATAATATCATAAAGCATGCATAACATGAATCAATCCATCAACAATCCTTTATTAAAGTTCTGCTATGTGCCAGACGCTATGCTGTGTTGGAGATGCAAAGACATGAATGAAGCATTCAGTCAAATGAGCTGAAAATGCTTGCCCTTGAAGAGTTTATAGTCTATCTTAATCTGATCCAAATTGAGCCATAAATTGAAAATAAAAACAAAAACAAAAACAAAAAAAACAAACAGAATAAGATCAGGAAATTTTCACAACTATAGCTGGGGGAGAATTCTTAACAGAATAAGGGACAGAAGAGATATAAGTAAAATCTAAGTAAAATGAAATGTAATGAAAATGTTATGTAATTATAATGACCAAGCTTAGCCTTGGAAAAGTAAATAAAGCAGCACTTATTAAGTGCTTACTGTGTAACAGGCACTATGTAAAGTGCTGCAGATGCAAAGAATGGAAGGAAAAAAAAGTCATGGTCCTGGCCTTCGAGGAAGGTACATTCTGAGAGGAGAGCAAATATGTAAATAACCAGATATGTACAAAATATATGGGAGTAGCTGAAAAAGACCCTTGGGAGGGAAGGGAAGCTATCTTTCAGAAGGTGGGACTCAACCTGAATACTGAAGGAATATGTGGAAGCCAAGAAGCAGAGGTGAAGGGGGACAGCGTGCAGATACAGGGGACATCCTGTGCAAAGGCAGGGAGTTAAGAGATGGAGAGTTTCATTCAATCCTTTCATCCAGAGGTGAGAGACTAGGTGTGCAATATTGCATACACTATCAGGTACAGTCTGTGGTCTATTGATTGGTTTGGCTGAACTGCTTTTGTTTTCACTCTTAAAAAAAATCTTTGTCACAAGGGAGGGAACAGGGAGATATTACAAAATAAAAGTGAAAGAAAGAAGGAAGGAAGGAGGAAGAAAGAAAGGAGGGAGGAAGAAGAAAGGAAAGGAAAAAAAAGGAAAGGAAGGGAAGGGAAGGGAAGGGAAGGGAAGGGAAGGGAACGGAAGGGAAGGGAAGGGAGGGGAAGGGAAGGGAAGGGAAGGGAAGGGAAGGGAAGGGAAGGGAAGGGAAGGGAAGGGAAGGGAAGGGAAGGGAAGGGAAGGAAAGGAAAGGAAAGGAAAGGAAAGGAAAGGAAAGGAAAGGAAAGGAAAGGAAAGGAAAGGAAAGGAAAGGAAAGGAAAGGAAAGGAAAGGAAAGGAAAGGAAAGGAAAGGAAAGGAAAGGAAAGGAAAGGAAAGGAAAGGAAATTAATTTTACCATCTGTCCTCGCCCTCCAAACACTTTATACTGAGAATCCTGGGTTGCATGCCTGGCATTCAAAATGAACCCAGTAGGGCAAGCCTTTTCCTCCCTTGGGATAAATTAAGCAGGGAATGTTGTGGAAAGAGAGCGTTCATGTTCTGGTCAAATGCACTAGCTCCATATTGTAATCCTGGAAGAAGAGGCTATTTTGCCCAGTATCTAAATAAACAGATTTGAACCGGTGCCAGTCTTCATCAAGTTGTTTGCAAAATTCATTTTTCACTTCCTTTTCACACCTCAACTTTTCAGTGCCCCTTCCTCTCCCCTCCTGTACTCTCAGGTAGCCCCAAGCTCCCCCATAGTACCTTCTTAGCTTGTTGCTCATGGTCCTGGTGCCCTCGACCCTTTCATTCATTCATTCATTCATTCATTCATTCATTCATTCATTCATTTCCCTACCCCAGCCTCATTCAGAACTCTCCTTTCTTGTGTCTAAATGCCCTCATGGTTTGGTCTTCGAATCTAATTAATCTGACAAAAAGCAAGAATGAGTTAATAAATCAATAGTTTAAGCTGTTGCCTCTCTGAGGTCACAGTATTTTTTAAAGGGAGTTTCTGATGACAATACCTTAACCTAAAGGGCTAATTTAATTAGTAAGATTTTTAGACGTCAGTGGCAGACTGTCAGGTTTATAATGGAGTCAGTTAGGACTGGTTATAGATTGCTAAATTTTCAGTGTGATAATTTGCACCATGGAAATGAGCAAATGCTACAAATCTGGGTTTGATTTATTATTTCATTGACTCTCTGGACTTAAAGTAATGGTGACAATGGTAATAATGCAGATTAAATATAAAAGTATCATGAGTACTTCTTCCACCTCAAGAGCTGTTTATCATCATTTAGAAGCACACTCTAAGTAAGGGTGAGATATTCAGGTTTGGAGGACCTCTCAGTAACCCTTAAATCACAGTAAGGAGGTCACTGCTACCTCTATTCATAGGATAAATCATATTCACAGTGAAAGAAACATATAATACCAGACCTGTAAGTAAATTTAAGATCATTTAACAGGGTCCTTCTTTTACAAAGGAGGAAAATGAGGCAAAAGTTCAGACCTGGGATTGTGTATGGGTTTGGGGGCTAGTTTGGAAGTCAGTTTCTAATTTTACAGAGCAGAGTGCTCTCACCAGCTGAAAAGACACAGCTGGTTGGTTTGGCTTTGAGACAACTCTCTCTCATTTGAAGATGATTTTTAATTTCATTTTCCTATGGGGAGGGGAGCATGGGGAATTTTGTTTACCAGAAAGTGGGAAACCCAGATGGAGATCAAGAGAGGGAAACAGGTGGGTTTTGGGCAAACTTAAAAGGAAGAATCACAAAGCACATAAATTCACTAGTATCTTTGGATTAGGGTGGATTATGGAGGAGGGAGGGTGTCATCCAGCTGGGACCTGGGTATCCCCAACTGCCCTATTGGGCTTATAGCCCTGGATTTGATTATCTTGATATGGTTTCCTTTTCCCTGTATTTAGGAACCAGAATGAGATACGAGTGAATAGTACCAGATGTGCACAGGATAGGTTTGCCAAGCCTGGCTGAAAACAAGGGAATGTTTAACCTATAGGTAACGGAGTACCAAATGAGAAACATCTGGGAAGCCTCAAATATTATCATAATAGTGATAACACTTTAAATATACATAGTATCTTTCTCAATGGGCTTCCTGCTTTGTTCTGACTGACTGAAATAAAAATTTTCTTCTGTTCCATCCATGACTGGCTGGTTCCTCTGAAAGACTTTGGTTTTGGCTGGAAGTATACAGGTAAAGCCCAACCAATTTTCCCATACTGGCTCATCCCAGTTTCACAGAATGTTGTTCTGGGAGACACTAGGAAGGAGTAGAACCCATAATCTACTTTACTTCCTCTGTCAGTTGCTATTTGGAACAAATTGATCCCTAATTCTCTTTTTAACTATTTCTCTGTCTTCCCTCCTTTTTCCGGAGTGACTGCATTCTTTCTTTCTCTGTTTCTCTGTCTCTGTCTCTGAATTTTCATTATGAATTTAATGAATGCAAAAGGAAAAGAAATAATATTTCCATATTCCATTCTGTATTCAAAGCAAAATAGGAAAAATGAAATCACAACATATAATACATAAAGCTTACTTTTTCATTTTTATACATCTTTTTAAAGTCTTGCTTTTTAGAATATATATATGTGTGTGTATAATTAATTAATTCTCTGTTAAAATATTACTTTCAAACTTCTCCTGCTTCTCTTTGTTTCCCTCTGAATTTTCTTCTGTTCTCTTCTGTACATTAAAAAATTCAGTTTCCATTTTCTTTTTATAGTTTGGAAGAACAGCATTATCTGTAGCTCTACTCCCCTCCATGACCATAAATAAAAAGGAAAATGCAATCTTTATGATAAATGATCATAGTCAAGAAAAAACAAACCCACAAATTGGTCATATCCAAAAATACATGTCTCCTCCTAAACAAGAGTCCATCTCCACCTCCCTGTCAGTGAGACAGTTCATGTCATCAGGAGTTCTCTGGAATTGTAGTCGCTCATTGCAGTGATCAGTTTTTAAGTCTTTCAGAGTTGTTGTCTTTGCAATATTGGTGTTACTGCATGAACTGTCCTCCTGATTATGTTTATTTCTGTCAGTATCACTTCCTATTTTCCCAGGTTTCCCCTTTCATCATTTTTATATTATAATAATATTCCATTACATTAATTTATCATAATTTGTTAGACAATTCTCCAAATGATGAGCACTTCCTTTGTTTCCAATTCTTTGCTATAAAAAAGACCTACTATAGATATTTTTGTACATATGGATCTTCATTTTTTTAATCTCTTTGGAATATAGATATAGTAGTAGCATCACTGGCTATGCACAGTTAAGTGACATTTTTGCATACAGCTCCTAATTACATTCCATTATGGGGGGAGACCAATTCACAACTCTACCAACAGGTTATGCCCTCCAACAATCATCATTTTCCTTTTTTGTCACTTTTTTGCCAGTCTGATAGATGTAAGGTAGAAAACCCTGTCTCTCCTTGTCTGTTTCTTTTTAAAATCGCTGCCTATGCCTCTCTCCCATACTGCTCCTCTCCTCTTCACTCTCTCCCTTCTTTTCCTTCTTTTTGTCTCTTTTACTCCTTTCCTCCATTCATTTATTCAATAAACATCTGTTAAGCACCTACTATTTGTCAGGCACTATGCTATGGACTAGAGATACAAAAACAAAAAGGCATTTGTATGCAACTTATGGGAATCAATATGCACATAGATCAACAAATGCAATGTATTTATTCCCTTTTCAATAATTTTTTCAATAATTCTTACCCTTTCCCTATGTCTCCTAACTTTAGGATTATGGATCTTGTGGGCATAGACAGTAGCTCTGCCATTCTCAATGACTGCCATCCCCCATTCCTAGTGCATGTCCATGCCCCTTGGTTATCCATCTAGGGCCCCCTGACCCTAAGCATCTCCCTGTGTCATCAGAGAGAAAATAAAATCAGACTTGCTTTGTGAGAATCTTCCTCCTCCCCATTAAATCCATGACTTTCATGGTTAAGCTATCCTACTGTTAAGGAAACAAAATCAATCAACATGTTTACCATGTGCCAGGTACTGTGCTAAAAGAATAAAAAGGAAGACAAAGCCTTTGTCCCAAGGAGCTTACATTTTAATGAATTCTAAAGACTTAAAATTCTCATGCATACGCTAATAAGATTTAGAAAAAACTTAATAATATATAGACCTGTTGTTGATATCCATGGCTAACCCTTCTCTCCTTTCTATCATGGCATGACTATTGAAATCCCCTCCCTTCCAACTGCCAACTGAAATCTCTCTCTCTCTCTCTCTCTCTCTCTCTCTCTCTCTCTCTCTCTCTCACACACACACACACACACACACACACACACACACACACACACACACACACATACCACACCCATACCAGTGGTGTCCTTTCCATTGAATCCCTTTAGTTTCTCCATGCGTCTCTCCCTGAGTGACCCATTTTAAATCTTGGACATTTTCTTGAACATTCTATGATAAAACCTACTGGATTTATACCTTACTGACCCAATTAATATTTATGGAAGCCTCCTTGAAATCCCCCAACTGGATACATGCGTTTATATTCCTTTAACTCTTTCTTCTTCTCCTTCAGTTAGCAAAATTCTGTGATTCTGAGGCTAATGGGGCTGATTCTGGTAGTGTAAACTTGAATACACTGCTTGAGAAGTGGAGTCAGTCAATAAGCATTTAATAAGTGCCTACTGGCCCTGTGCTAAGTGTTCGAATCTCGATCCCTGCATATTTTTGTAGTCCCACCTACGTTTATTTGTTTGCAGCCCTGCTTGAAGCTTGAAGATTGCCCCAGGAGACCCATCTTGGCTTTGGGGGTCTTGTGGGTCCTAGTGCTAGGTTTGTCTGAGTTCAAAAGCTTTTTGGGAAAGACCATGGAAGAATAACCCCTTCTGATGAATCACGGGCCTGTGAGCACTTTATTTCACTACGAGAGATGAGTTGAATATTAGGGGGAGGCAGAAGCTCATTAGCTGTATGATTTATTAAAAGCTAATGAATGCTTTCTGCTCCCAGCCAGCAATTATATCAAAATGCATTTTTTCCCTTGGTGTCTAACTTGATCGTGTCTAAATACCCATTACTTCATGCTCACCTTGGGATGTCTGGGAGAAAGCAAACAGGTATAAGATTTCTCAAAATATGACAGCAGGACCCCTAATAGATTAAATAGGAGAAGAATGGAAAAAGAGATAAGCAAAATCCGCAGCGTATTTTGGACCACCTATCATAAGAGAATCAGTAATGGATAGAGCCTTGTGCTTGGGGTTAGGAAATCTTGAGTTCAAATCCTGCACCATCACTTACTGGTTGAATCTGCTTGGGCAAATTACATTCTCTCCCAGCCTCAGTTTTCTCTTTTATAAAATGGGAATAACAACAGCACCTACCTCCTAGTCTTGGAATAAGAGTCGAATGAAATAGCATATGTGAAGTACTTTTCAGATCTTAAGGTGCTCTGTGAATATTAGCTATTATCATTATGTCTGTATGGCCATCTGAACTAGGTATTCTTAAGAAGTAGATTTTCTAGGCTGGTCTCACCAAATCTCATGCAGGAGAGATTGAGGGCTCTTGGGAGGTGAGAACATTACTGTGTACCATAATCTTTTATGAACATTAAGCAATCCTATGTAGATTCCACATAAATTGGCATTCATTATTTAGGTCACTTGGCTAAGCACTTATCATTAAAGAATCATGGTGCTGATCAGATTTCTCTAATGCTAGTAGAATGTAAGCTCCCAGAGATGTAGAACCATTTGAGATTTGTCTTTGTATCACAAGTATATAGCACAAGGCCCAGTAAATGTTAAGTATATAATGAATATTTGTTGATTTGAATTCAGAAGCAAGGAATACTCATAGATTTTGAAATGCCATATTTGCCATTTATTTGGTGGTGATTTGTACAATAACCCTAACCCTGACCCTAACCTTAACACTCTAACCCTAACCCTAATACCCTTTGTATTTTTGCAAAGAGGGTTAGCTGTGGCATAATGAATAGAGAGCTACCCTCAGAGTTAGGAAGACTTGGGTATGACTGTATGAACTTGGGTAGATCACCTAAACTAAGCAGATAAGTGGTGCTGTGGATGGAGTTCTGGGTCTGGAGTTTGGACATGTGTCCAAATTGGGCTTCATTCATTTACTTGCTAGTTGTGTGACCTTGGGTAAATCACTTAACTTCTCTCTGCCTTAGTTTCCTCACCTATAAAACAGGGATAATAATAACATGCCTCTCTCCCAGGGTTGCTGTAAGGATAAAATGAAATAATATTTGGTAAGTACTGTGTAAACCTTAAAGCTTCATATAAATGCTAGTTATTATGATTATTGTTATTTATCTATGTGACTTTGGGCAAGTCATTTAACTTCTTAGTGACTCAGATAGCTTTTTAAGACTATGAGCTGCAGATGAGGTGCTGGTACATATTGGTATTGAAGAGATGAGATCATAGGTCTCCACTGAAACAAAAAATATATTGCTTGAATCAGCCTGTGGGTCTCAAACTGGAATTTCCAAGGGAGAAAAGAATATTGGGAAGATTCTCTCTAAATTGCTTTCAGTACAATTACTTAATAAAGAGACACAATTGGCAATGCTTTTGAAGAATTCCCCCCAAAATTAGAGATCCCAGGAGTCAGAGTGAAAGAAGCCTAGTACAGAAATTTAAGGACTGAATTTAATTTAATCAATCAATAACAATTTATTGATAAGCCCCTACTTAATAGGTAGGACCTGGCCTGGGTCCTGGAAATACAAAGACAAAAATTATAAAGTCCTTGACTTCAAGGATCTAATATTATATCAGAAGAGCTTATATTTCCTGAGCTCCTATTGGACTAAGACATGCTTTAAAAAACTGATTTCGCAGGCTACCAGGAAGATATCTTAATGTGTCCTATTCCATGGAGATGCTCCATTATAATCAAAGGAAAGGGAATCCTATGATTCTAAGGGTCTTCCTTCTTATCTTTGCTTACTCTGAGGGAACATGGAGATAACATGGAGTCAGCTACCTAACTATACCTTCTGTGACTGCAAGGTCCTGAAGGGAGATCCACCAGGTAAGAGTTGTGAGGATGAATGAATAAGTGAAACGTCATTTATCAATGATTTAATATGTCCTGAGCAGTGTGGTAAGTTCTGTGGAATGCAAATTAAGAAGACTGCTTTTGCTCTCAAGGAGCTCACATTCTAACCAGAGGAGACAACATAACATGGGAGGGTTCAGCTAAAGGGTGACGGGCAAGGACCCAAAGTCCTTAATATGCATCAAGGTGTCTGTCCTGCAGAATAAAGGAGCATGGAGGAGAGTGACCCACCACCATGGAGAATAAGGGAATTGGGAAAATCCAAATCTTGTTCCACTACTACCCTTAGGGATGGAGCAGTGATTTAGGGTATCCTCCAGAAGGGGTGGAGATGCGGGAACAATACTTGGAAAAGAGAGGGAAAGGGAAAATTTGAATTTGGAATTTGTAAAGTGGATGTTGACTTCTCCTGGTACCGACTAGGACTCACCAGGAACCTCCTATAGAGGTCTATGGTAGGGGAGGGACAAGGAAGGAGGTTCCCACATAGTTCTAGCTAAGTTCTAGCTAGGGGCCTCTCAGCTCCCCAGTAGGGTACGAGGGGGAGAAGAGTACTTTCAGTCAATGCAGATATATGTGTACCCCTCACTCTTATCATTATATACTTTAGGTTCATAGGTATATAAAGGCATCATGGATGGTAAAGTGAAGTGAGTACTTGACTTGGAATCAAAAGGTCCGGTTTCAAGTCCATCATCCACTAAACAGACAAACCACTGAAACTTTCTGAGCCTCAGTTTCCTCACCTGTAAAAAATGGACAGAATATTTACACTTGCTTCATAGGGGTGTGAGTGAAGCAATTTATAGACCTTTAAGGGCTATATTAATATGAACTAATATCAGTTTAAGTCACCAACTATTTATGACCATTGTGACACATACGAGAGGAGGCAAGGTCCCAATCTAAAGGTGAGCCAGCATGGTGCTTTGGCTGGAAAGATAAGACTTCCATCAAACAGAACAACACAAGGTATCAAAAGGTCAGTTGTTATTATGTGCTATGTATCACAAGTGCTGTAGGAATTCAGAGAACAGAGGCATTTCTGTGTCCTGAGTGAAGGCTTCATGAAGGAGTAAAGGTTTGGGCTTTCCCAGACTTCCAGGAAGATATCCCAGTGTGTCCTATGGTGATACTCCATCACAATCAAAGGAAAGGAAATCCTATGACAATTCTAAGGGTTCTTCCTTCCTGTCTCTGCTTACTCTGAGGGACATGGAAATACATGGAGTCAGCTACCTAACTATACCTTCTGTGACTGCAGGGTCCTAAAGGGAGATCCACTGGGTAGGAGCTGTGAGGATGGATGAATGAGTGAGAAATCATTCATCAATGATTTAATATGTCCCGAGCAGTGTGGTAAGTGCTGGGGAATTCAAATTGAAAAGAAGGCTGCTTTTGCTCTCAAGTAGCTCATATTCTAGGATTTTCATAGACCAAGAGGAAGGGAGAGGTTACATTCTATGTGGGAAAAGCATCATGAGCAAAGCTGGACATAGAAATCAGCTTCACTTTTGGGGAAACAACTTGGGAGATACACCAGGCTGGAGGCTGTCACTTAAGGGTGAGTGTTAGGAAAAAGAAAGTTGTTCAGGTAGGGTGGGGCATAATGTGTGTGGAGTTTGGGCTTAGTCCCATAGGCAGTAGAGAGTCATGGTAGGCTTTGGAGCAAGTGTGTGTCATGGTGAATATTTATCTCCCAATGGTAGTGGGATTGGACTGGAGATGAAGAGACTAAGTATGGGGAGATACAGTTTTGAATAGACCTAAAAAAGAATGTTGGTGGGGGTTGGTTTCAGTTGTGCCTGAGCTGTGAGGTATTGATCAGGTCCTATCTCTGTGCTGCAAGTATGGAGAGGGACTGATTGAGTTTCACCATCATGATAATAAGTATTCCCCCAGTTAACATGAAGGTGGGCCAAAAAAACCACTTGAACAGGGTCTGCGGGGTGTAGAGCTTCATGAGAAGGATGCTCTTCTCAGTCTCATCAGGGTCTGAGTAGCAGGGAAAGGTCTGCCGCTCTATGAATCTGACCCTGACATTCTCCACTTTCGTCCTGGCCTGCTGGTAGTCCTCCAAGCTCTCAGGGATGTAAGAACACTATAGAAGAGAACAAGACAATCTGCAATGATGGAAAACAGCTGGGAACAGAGAGCACCCACCCACGGATCTCAGTATTGGGGGCAGGGGCATAGTCAGGAAAATGGGAAGGAATAGGAGCACCACTGTGGGAAAGCTCATGGACGATGATGGAGACTCAGCTCCTGCCCGGGGATCTTCTGTTTGAATCTTTTCTTGACCCCTCTACTACCAGTATTAGCTACTTCCTATGTATACTCATACAACCACCTTGTATTTATTTTATATTTAGTCTTTATACATTTTTTCTGTAGGTACTTATATAGGAACATATTCTTTCCTTTAATAGGCTTTAAGGTCCTTGAGGACAGGAAGTGTTTCATTTGGGGTCTTTGCATCCTCAGGTGCAGTGCCTGGTACTGAGTTACTACTTAATAAATGTTTCTTTAGGAGTGGCTAGGTGGTGCAGTGAATAGAACATTAACCCTGGAGTCAGGAGGACCTGAGTTCAAATTTGACCTCAGACACTTAACACTTACTAGCTATAGTAAGTGAGCAAGTCACTTAACCCCAATTTCCCTATTTTCCCCACTCCAAAAAACTAAAATAATAATAAACGTTTCTTGATTGATTTAATATCTTTGTTTCAGAGTACCTGGGTCTTGGTATTCAGAACTATAACTAGGAATCATTGGAACTGGGTAAAATTTATTTGGGAGGTTGGGAGGAAAGAACATTATGTTAATGGTAACATAGAGCATAGTCTGATCACAGGAAAGGTCACACTGAATCATGACACCCTTCATACCCAATTCCTTATAAGTAAGCCTCAGTATCCTCAAATGTAAAAATGGAGATAATAATACCTTTGCTACTTGCCTCTCAGGGTTGTAAGCTTTTAAAGGCCATAGAAATGTGAACTTATGCTGTTATAAGTTAAGTATTTATGAAGCCCCTACTCTTGCTAACCACTGCAAATGCATGTAAGAGAAGTCAAGGTTCCCATCCTCTCTATAAAATAGGCAAAATCCATTCACTTCCCCTGGAACTCTCTCTGTGCTTCTCTCTCTATCTCTTTCTGTGTCTCTCCATGTCTTTCTGTTACTCTCTATCTCTTTCTCTGTCTCTATCTCTCTTTCTGTCTCTGTGCATATATATGTGTGTGTATGTGTGTGTGTCTGTCTCTCTCCCCTCTCCTCTCCTCTCCTCTCCTCTCCTCTCCTCTCCTCTCCTCTCCTCTCCTCTCCTCTCCTCTACTCTCCTCTCCTCTCCTCTCCTTTCCTATCCTCTCTCTCCCCTCCTCTCCTGGGCCATTCTTTCTGCCAATCTTCATTACACTAAAGTCTCAGCTCAATTTCTAGGGGAGTCAAATTGAGTTCAGTTGTCGAAATCTCACTTACTAGTGGCATCCTCTTCACTGTAGCCCCAATCTCACCTCCAGCATTCCTGAAGAGACTCGTGAGGCTCAGGAGTCCCCAGCCCACGTGTCCAAGGAGGACTTCTACCCTAGGAGGTGTTAATCTATCTCTCCTGTACCTCTGCTCTTTTCTACAGAGCCTTCTTGGCTGAGCCTGAGGACTGCCTCCCCACTCTGTCTCCCCACCCATGTTCCACAAATTAGTGAATGCAGAACAAGCAACTGGACCAAATGGGCAGCTGTCTGGCAGAGGCAAACAGTGAGGGCAGGCTTGCCAAATCACCCTATTTGCAACCTCCTATTAGAGCTGTAATTGGCCAGTATGCGTGAACAGGAAGCAGAGCGATCGGCTGGAGGCTGTAAATACACAGTTGAAGGCCAGCCGGAGGTTTGGCTTGACACACAGTTGATGGCTTATTGGGGAAAGTGTGGACATTTCTGCCTGTTCTCACCTTCATTGCCAGACAATCTGGAATGATGCCTGCTTCTTCCTCTCAACCTCCCCCAAGGTCAATTGATTAGAGCTATCTAGTAAATAAGGTCCAGAAGTAAATTGGTTGTCCTGATGCTCCCAGAACTTCTCTCCAATACACCAGCCATCTCTCCCACTTGCCTAGCATTAATGGTTTCCTGCCTTTGGATGGTGGGTCTGAGGCTCTTTTGGAAACTAGTCAAGAGACAAGGGCTAACAGAATGGAATTGGTGAGGCACGGAATCATGGAATTTTTCATCCTTATATAGGCTCCTAGAAAAAAAGGCTAAAACCCTGTTCTCTGAGAACTTGAGGGTTCTATCCAGTTCTGCTGATTCTCTGTGGAGCTGAGCTATCTGTAGTTTCTATCGAGGGTTCATACTGGAAGGGGTCTTAGAGGTCATCTCATCTAACTGTCTCATTTTACAGATTTTGCTTTCTCATTTACATTTTACAGAAACTAAGGACTAAGAGGGTTAAATGACCTATCCAGGGCCACACAGGGTAGGAATTGAACCCAGGTCCCTGACTCCAGAGTTAGCATTCTTTCCACTCCTTAATTATACCTAAGAGCTGACTTTCTAGATGGTTCCTTCCAAAACATTTGCCTGAGTCGCCTTGTGTGGTGCCCTTTGGTTTCTCTAGGGGACAAGATAACACATTTATCATCTATTATGCTCCTATTTATAACTTTCTTGCTCTTACCTGGCAGTTTTTTTCTTTTGTGTCCTCTGTGTGGTACAGAATGGCATTCTTTCCAATGGTAGACACATTGACCCACAGACATGGGTACTGGGGAACCTTCTTGCCATCCAACTTCTCATAATCCCTTATGTCTGTTTCAATCAGGTGGCAGATGGATTTCTTGCTCCATACACTGGAAGAAACACATATGCACACAAGGGCATAGGCAGAAATGAGAACAGTGCCATATTTTGGTGGACACTGACACTGTGCCAGGATTGATTCCCTCAGTTTTCCCAACCACTCCCAGTCACTATTGGGTAGCAATTAAACTGGACCTATGCATACCCTTTTCCTGTACCGTGTGAGAAATCCTCTCAATTTTTTGTTTGTTTGTTTGTTTTGTTGTTTGTCCTTCATTCTTGAAGAGGACCATGACATCAGGAAGGTGACGTCATGACTTGTAAGTGAATTGGATTTAAGTGAGGGAGAGCTGCTGTGCAAAGTCACCAGCCTCACATTCTTTCCTGGAGTCAACTGGGTCCAGTAGAAAGGGGGGAAAGCAACTAGACAGGATCCACTGATTGGTATTTAGCAGAGAGGAGGAATCAAAATATCAAATGGGGAAGGGATCTTTGCAATTATTTAATCCAAGAGTGCCATTTTGTGGATGAGGAAACTGAGGCCCAGATAGGGGAAATGGGCAAGTCAAAACTCACAGAGTTAATTAATAACAGAATCTGAACCATAACCTTGGGGTTCCATTCTGGGAAAGCTCAAAGAATGGATGTCAGCTAAGATTCCCAGTTCAACATGGTGTACAGTAGGTATCCTATGGAGAATTCTAATTTCATGTCAAGTAAATCAGAATCTTGGGGCTCATGATTTAGGTGAACCTCTGCCTTAGCCTTGATAATATTGAAGAAAGAAGAGACAGCTATTTGCTTTTAATGTCTCCTGGTATTGTTACTCAGCATTACCCACTACATATGGACCACAGACTACTGACCCGAAAAGCCTCAGATACCCTCATCTCACTTTCGTTAGCCGTTCTGTTGGAAAGAGTGTTAGAAAAAGACAAACAGGAATGCCTTCCAGATGAGGTGACCAGGATGGCAATGGGATCTGGCCATCATATAGTTTGAGAGATGATTTGCAAGAGAGAAGACTGGGGTGGAGATACTATCTCCAGTTGGGTCAATAGTCACAATTCAGAGGAAGGCAGATTTGAGCTCCCTATGGGAGAACACATCCCAGTTGTTGTTAGTCTTTAGTTTTCAAAGAGCACCAAAGGCATCAGGAGGGTGATATCTTGACTTGCAAGTGAATTGGATTTAAGTGAGGGAGAGTCATGCAAAGTCTCACTCTCCACTCCAGAGTGATCTGGGTCCAATGGGAAGGCATAGGTCAGGATGACCGGAGACGGCCTTGGATGCAATGGAAAGCCTTGGCCTTTTTAAGCTAAAGTCTTTCCCAGGTCTCTGTTTGTCTGAGGCAACAGCCATTCAATAGTTAAAGACTAGGTAAGAACTGAAGCAAAAGATGGCCTTCACAAAAGAATCTGGGAGGGGAAAACCCTCAGAGCTTTTGGCCAGAACAGAACCCACTCTGAGTCATCAAAACACAATGAGCAAGTGAAACTTGGGCTGGAACCTATTATTGATCAAACACTGAGAGCCAGAGTGATTTGGATTTAAAGGCATAGTCAAGTAGCTCCATTTGAATCCCGATGGGCTTTATCAAAGCCTGGTTTTTCAGAGCTATATTTCAAGAAATCATAAATGAAAATTATATGAGACAAAAGAGCTAATTGTCCCAGTTTAAAACAACAACAACAATAAAAACCATGATCAAATAAATAAATAGGGGAGGAAAAATCTAGCCTCCAAATCCCAAGATATTTTGTGAAGTGTAAGTGATCAAAATTTAGATTCCTTATATATTTATATTCCTTTATATTCAGAGTTACAGTTGTCTGTAAACAGAATGGTTCCATACAATAGTATTGTCCCCATCAAGGGAAGTGTTTAGAAGCTGAATGAACATCTGTCAAGGACATCATAGAAGGATATTTTGCAGAATGGAAGGTTGAGAAAAATGACTTCTAAGGTCCTTTTCAAATCTGAGGTACTCTGATCAAGGCCAGTTATCAGTCATCATTATAAACTCAATATTCTAGCGGAACAATTGACAAGAACAGGATCACTTTAATGCTTTCAGAGATGGCTCATTGCATTCCAAAGTAAAACATTTCTTTTCTTAAAAAAAGATGAATGTAAAATAAAAAATAATTGGAAAGAGGTCTTAACTAACAATGGCCAAAAAAAGGCAAAAAGAAATGCCTGGAATAAACTTGGGGCAGTGTGGCACAGTGTAAAGATTTGAATTTGGATTTGCTTCCTGTCTTTGCTCTTTCCTATTTGAATACTCTTAGACAAGCTATTTAACCACTTGGAACCTCAGTTTCCTCATTTGTAAAATGATGGAGGTGAACTAGATGGTCTTTGAGGTCCATTCCAGCTTTAGTTCTATGATTCTAAGAAGCACTGATAGGATTCAGCATGGAATATTTCTTTTTTTTTTTTTTTTTGCTTTTTGGAGGACAATTGGGGTTAAGTAACTTGCCCAAGGTCACACGGCTAGGTTTTTGTTTTGTGTGTACGTTAAGTGTCTGAGGTCGCATCCAAACCCAGGTCCTTTTAATTCCAGGGCCAACACTCTACTCACTACACCACCTAGCCGCCCCAGCATAGAATATTTCACTCCCTTTCATTTCTGTAGACTTAAGCTTTCCCAGAACACCTTAGGAAAGTAAGGCAGAAGGAGGGAACCACGATGCTCAGAGCAGCTAAATTCTACTTGATTGGTGAAGGGGGGAGGAAAGGGAAGGCTTATTTTTTGATGGTTCCTATGTTCCAGACAAGCCTAACTCCATCTTATCCCACTTTGTGGTGTCCCTTCTCCAGCGGGTAGAGAAGGAAAAGGCAAAGCTTATAAGACAGATAGGCTCCAAGACTAGGGATACAATGTAGGGGAAAGGGATTTGGGTACCTCTTCTGGTGTAAGGGCAGCACGGTTGTCCCCAGGATGTAGTAGGTGATGGCAGAACACACCACCATGACTGCACCCAGGCACAGGGCACGGGTCTCTCCACGGATCTGTGCTGTCACCAGATTTTTCCCCATCTTGACTCTGAGAAACAGACTGTCTGGTCACTCCTAGGGTTAGAGAGTCAAACAAGGAAATACTAGATCAACAACTTCAGTGATAATATAACCTCTCTGCTACTCAGGCAACTTTAAGACTCTAAGTTATATATAGCTTGCAAGCTCTTTAGGTATACAGAGAATTTCTGTGCCCAGGAAATAAGAGCTCCACGATTTTACACCTGGCTGATTAGAGGATTTAGAATTGGAAGGAACTTTAGAGACCAGATAGCCCAACCATTTCATGTTCCAGACAAGGCAACCAAGGTCCACAGAGATCAAGTGACTTGCCCAAGGCCATATGGCTAATATGAGGAGTTATGATTGAAACTATTTTATTATATTATATATTATATTAGTATTACATAATATTATAATATATAACCATTATATTATATATAATAATATAATACATATTATACACACAAGTATATATGCATATGTATATACATTTACATATATGTGAGTACATGTGTGGTTACATGTTTATATATGTAAGTGAACATGCATGCATGCATATACATGTATGCACATATACATATGTTTTGGTATGTGCATTTACGTGCATACACACACATATATACACATACGTGTGTGTGTTTGTGTGTTTATTGAAACTTAAAACCACTTTAAAACTTTGGGGCCTACCCTGTATTTCTGTATGTATCTAGCATTTTATAATACTTTAATGTGTGGAAAATGCTTTGTAAATATTGTTTAATTTTATCCTCAAAACAACCCTGGGAGTTAGGTGCTATTATTATTATGCCCATTTTCCAGATGTGAAGACTGAGGCAGACAGAGGCTGGTGACTTGCTCCAGGTCGTATAACTAACAAGTGTCTGAGGCCCAATTTGAACTTGGGTCTTCCCGACTTTGGATCTGGTGCTCTATTCACTGTGCCGCCTAGCTCCCTCAATTCTAAATCCAGTACTCTTTCCATTGAACTATGGGGAAAGTCATTAATCCATTTGTCCTTCGTTGCCATTGACTAATTTATTGAATTATTATTTCCACCTAGAAACCAGAGTCTTAATGGACTAGGGCCCTGGATAAATTAATTCTGGCAGAGGAGAGGAATTTGGAAAAGTCAACTAGCATGAACATGAGGTAGTGGAAGATATGGGAAGGGTGGGATGGTCAGGCAGCCAGGGATCAGCATTAGGTCAATACAGAGTTCCTGAAAGGGGAAAGAGAAAGTTTGAAAAGGGGAATGGATTTTAATGTAAGATTGTAAAAATGTTTAGTATTTGGGGGATTCTTTTCAGATGGAGGAGTTTGTTAAACAGAGGAAATTGAACATTGATAGGCTATTGCCTTCAGATGTAGGCTCCACTTCCCAATTTGGCCTCAGTGGCTCTACTGGGATAGGGTGAGGAAGAGCCACTTACCCTTCTCATCTGGAAAATGAGGCACTTGACCTTGATGTCTAAATGTATGTCATTTATTTAATAGCAACTAGTCGTGATTATGATGCAATAGAAAGAGTCTTTGGAGCAGAGGGCCTAGATCTACTTACAACCTGCATGACCTTGGGTTGTCAGTAACTTAACCTTTCTGGGCCTTGGTTTCTTCCTCTCAAGTGAAGGGGTTGGACTAGATGACGTTACTTCCAACTCTAAATCTCTTATTCTACTACCTATGAAACACTATAGTAGGTAATGGACGAGATACAGTGAAAATTAAAACTTGGTTTTTGCCTTCATAGCATTTATAATCTAATGGGGGGTGATACTATATATGTAACAAATATTCAGTACAATAATAAAAGTTTATAATAACTTTAACATAGAATACATAATGATAACATAAGTATAGAGCAAATGTGAGGTCAGAGAGAAAGATCATTTCTGGGTGAGGTGGCAGGCATCAAGTAAGCCTTCCTGGAGGAGGTAGCCTTTGAAAGCCAGAGAAGTTTCTTTTCTAGAATCCCTTCACTGTATGGTATGGGAATGCTATAAATTTGTTCATAGTTACATACATGAGTAGTGAGACTTCCTGGCAGCCCTAGGATGGATGCCCTCCACTGTGATCTTATATTTGGATTAGCCAGACTTGGTCGGGCAAATAGCATCCCTTTATGGGAGTGAGGGTGAGGGGGTAGGGGTAAAGTGCTATGTAAGCAAAAAGACAGGAAGGGGGAAGTCTCTGACTTCTCATACTAACATCTTCCTGAGAGTCATTATTAATTTTCCTCCTGACTAGTATGGGGGGGGGTCTCTCTTTTCTCCCTGGGGTGCCATTCTCTTTAAACTCTGGGGGACTATGGGCCCTCATTCTGAAGGGCAGAGCACTGAGTGCCCCAAGTGAGACATTCTCCCCTAAGCCCCACACCATCCTCGATATCCTGATGACAAATATGGTTATGATGGGCTCTAAGTAACTGGCCATCACATCCTCAGAGAGGAAATGTGTTTGTTTTAACACTGCCCTCCCCACCCATACATATCTGATGCCTCCTACCTAATCAATACTCTGCTACACACTTCCAAAGTTTTTGCCACCTACCCCCACAAACCCCCCAAATATCCTTGGAGAAACAATTTTGCGAGACAAGCTTTATAAAGTGCTCTCTGAGAGGTACTCACAGTTCCTGAATTTGTCTTCACCTTTGAGAACAACTTCTTTTCGGAAGGCCTGATGGAGCCAGGAAGTTTTCCATTCCCCCACCCCCACGTCTGCCCCAAGGACGCAGCCTGAGTTCCAGCAGGAAGCTTTGTTTTACAGGGCTCCTCCAGCTGTGGCTGGCCCTGTGCTCCCCATTCCTGGAGCAGTCTCTGTGCCCATACATGGTAAGGTATGAGACCCAGCATCCCCAGGGACTTAGATTTCGGAAGAGCAGGTACCCACAGAGTGGAGGCCAACTAATGCCCGTGGGTATTTTTTAAAAATTTCCTGAAGTCAGGGGGTGGGGGGGAAATCAAAACTAATTTTTTTAAAAGGTTGGGGGTGGAGAGAAGAAACTGAGCTGTGCTGTTACATTCCTCTGGAGGGAAGAAGAAGGGATATGGGTGCTCAGTTCACTTTGAAATACATCTTCTTCATTTATCTCTGGGACAAAATGGGCAAGAATCCAAGGGGGAAGTTATAGGAACAGAAGGCAACCCAGAGTTAGACATGAAAGGAGTCAGTCTGTGGGGATGCTCCCTGCCCTTGTGAATATCAGCTGGGTTACAAAAGTCACTGGAAACAGAAATAGTCTCTAATGACTCTGGAGGTTCATGGATACCTGTAAGTAGTCACAATCAGTCAATAGGTATTTATTCAGTACGATGTGCTCACCTACTATGTGTCGGGCACTGTACTAAGCACAGTGGACACAAGTACAAAGAATGAAACAATTCTTATTTAGGTATATCTCAGACACTATAAAATTTGAGTTGGGATAGGGTAAGAGTGTGAAGATTGGTCAGTAAAAGTGTGGTATAGTAGGGGAAAAAAAGTTATAATTGGAATCAGGAAGCTTGGGTGACTTCTCTGAGCATCAATTTTCCTCATC
This sequence comes from Gymnobelideus leadbeateri, assembly GCA_011680675.1. Classification (NCBI taxonomy): domain Eukaryota; kingdom Metazoa; phylum Chordata; class Mammalia; order Diprotodontia; family Petauridae; genus Gymnobelideus; species Gymnobelideus leadbeateri. Next base: position 22,963 of record WOXC01000012.1, on the reverse strand, counting down.
TTTAAAAAATGTGCAGAGAGGTCGAGATGAATAATGTTTGCACTATCTACCTCACAAAACTGTTCTGAGGAGAGCGTAGACTTTAAGGTACTGTAATGGAGGGGCTGGCTGACATGCTGGGTAACAGATATAGACCCAAAGGGGATGGCAAACTAGAACATTAGAGAGAATGGAGTAAGGTGGAATGTAATAGAAATGAACATAAAGTCTTACATTTGTGTTCAAAAAAATCAGTTTCACAAGTATGAGGTGTGTGAGGTGAGGTTAGCCAGCATTTCATCTGAAAAAAATGGTAGAGAGAGGAGGAGCAGATTGTAAGTTCAGTGGGGGTCAATAGTATGATCGGCTGTGAAAATACTTGTTGCAAACAAGTTCTACTGAGTCATAATGACCAATATAAGAAGAATGAATGACAATAACTCATGCATGCATCTATAGCAGGGATTCTTCATCTTTTTTTAGTCATGGCTGACTGGTGAAGCATGTGGATGATCTAAATGTTTTTAAATAAATAAAATAAAATACATAGCATTATGAAGGAGGTCAAAGATTAGTAAAAATATGGATACAGATAGAAATTTGGGAGCTAAAGTGGTACAATGGATAGTGTGCCAGGCCTGGAGTGAGGGAGACCTGAATTCAAACACATTCCCAGATGCTTACTAGGTGTGTGACCCTGGGCAAGCCACTTAACCCTGTTTCCTCATCTGTAAAATGAGTTGGAGAAGGAAATGGCAAACCACTCCAGTATCTTTGCCAAGAAAACAGTAAATGAGGTCAAAAAAAGTCAGACATGACTGAAACTACTGAACACATACACAATCATATAGGTATTGATATGAATATGGATATAGATATAGCTGTAGATATAGATATCAACATCAGTATTGATATAGATATATCCTTTCCACAGTCAGCAGGACTTTGGGATCTTGAGTTAATTTCACTTTTTGGTCAGTTATATGACTACAAAGAGGTCTGTTGTAGAATGTCATGAGATTCCCTAAAAGATGTAACAGAAGTAACTTTATTCAACGACCCCTGGATTACCACAGTTATCGGAGGATGTTCAGAACAGAGATGAAACCAAAGAGAGATGCCCTATAGATGATGAGCTTCTCCAAATGTATGATATTGTGATGACTTCATTAAGTCCATTGTAAATACTCTTTTTTTTTTAAGAATGACAATTTTAGGGGCAGCTAGGTGGTGCAGTGAATAGAGCACCGGCCCTGGAGTGAGGAGGATGTTACTTCAAAACTGGCCTCAGACACTTAGCACTTACTAGCCATGTGACCTTGGGCAAGTCATTTAACCCCCATTGCCATGCCTTCCCCCTCCGAAAAAGCAAAATAAATAAAAAATAAATAAATTTTAAAAAACAAAAAAGAAGAAAAGAAAGAATGTCAATTTTAATTTTATAAATACTACAGAGCAAGGAAATTGTTAAATCTCAGAAGTCATACAGATTCATTCATTCAAAAACTATTTGTTGAATGTCTACTATGTGCCAAGCACTATAATAAGTGCCAGGGAGAAACAGATGCAAATGTCTCAGAGAAAACCTGAACAATTATGAGGATTCTGACAATTTCCTTTTTTCTTTATTTTTTCTTTATTTATTTTTAGTTTTCAACATTCATTTCCATAATTTTAAATTTTCTCCCCCTCCCTCCCCAAGACAGCATACAGTCTGATATAGGCTCTACAAATACATTCCTATTAAATACATTTTCACGTTAGTCATGTTGTATAGAAGAATTATAATGAATGGGAGAAACCATGAGAAAGAAAAACAAAACAAAACAAAAAAGAAAATGGCCTGCTTCACTCCACATTCTGACTCTATAGTTCTTTTTCTGGATGTGGATGGCATTTTTCATCATGAGTCCTTTGGAGTTGTTTTAGGTCCTTGCATTGCTGAGAAGGGCTAAGTCTATCAAAGTCAGTCATCGCACACTATGGCTGTTACTGTGTACAATGTTCTCCTGGTTCTTCTCACTTCATTCAGCCACAGTTCATATAAGTCTTTCTAGGTTTTTCTGAAGTTCACCTATTCATCATTTCTTATGAAATAAGAAATACAGTATTCCATTCCATTCCAAGAAATATAGTATAGAAATATAGTATTCCATTACATTCATATACCACAACTTGTTCATCCATTCCCCAATTGATGGGCATCCCCTCAGTTTCTAGTTCTTGGCCACCACAAAAAGAGCTGCTATAAATTTTTTGTAAGTATGGGTCCTTTTCCCATTTTTATGATCTCTTTGGAGTGTAAATACTCTTAAATATTATCCATAATCATTCAAAAGAGTTCAGCCTATCAGGGTGGGGAGGGATAAATGATTTTCAAACTGATAAAGAATACCTACTACCCATTTTCTATGGAACACAGATGAAATATAGTAAGATGACATGTTATAGGGATAAATGTAAAGTCTTATAATTGGGTTCAAAAATCAGCTTCACAAATATAAGCGGGGAGGCTAGGTAGCATTTCATCTGGAAAAGAATGGTGGAGAGAGGATTAGTGAATAGTAAACTCAGTGAAATGATTATGTGTCCATAATGATAAGCAGTTAGATAGACAACCTATAAAGCCCGACCATTACTATGTATATCTTGTGATATACATAGGCCAGGATGATTGGTGAGGAGAAAAAAAAAACAGAGTAAGAAGTGAAGTGAAACATGGGGCTTCCCTGAAATAGTGATGTGAAAGAAGCAGTAAGCAACAAGGACAGTGAATCCCCAGGGCAGATATTTCTCCAGGTTGGTAAGGTCATTCCTAGAGAGATACTGCTTTGCTAATTGTAAATGAATGATCATTATGCACAGAATTGAATGGAAAGAGGAAAAAAGGCTTCGTCTTCCTAAAACAAAGGCCATCCTTTTAAATAACAATATTCTGGGGAATGGCTAAACAAATTGTGGTACAAATATATATGTAATGGAATATTACTGTGCTGTAAGAAATGATGTGTGTAACAAATACAGAGATGTCTGGAAAGTTCTACGTGAATTGAGGTAGAGTGAAGTAAGCTCAGTAATAGTAACAATGTAAGTGGAAAGAAAAATGACACCCCCAAAAACTGAAAGTAAATGTAACAAAATGATGAATATCAAACAGGCCTCAAATGAAGAGATGTGGGAGGATACTTCCAAACCCACCATTTTATGGAGGGAGAAGGGCCACAGGTGTTCATAATGTACAATTTTTTTCTAACTTTTTCAATATGTCTATCAGTTGTGCCGATTCTTTTTCCTCTCTTAAAAAAAGGCTATTTGTTCTGTGAGAAGACTCTGTGGGGGGAGGGCGAGGAAAGAAATACTTGGAATAAATATGATGATGTAAGAAACAGAAGATATTGATAAAAAAACTCATTTTAAAGAGAGTGAAAAAATAAGTGAATCTCAAAATTCTTCTGGCAGTACTGTATGACTATGAATCATGTAGTATCACAGTCTCTTTCTCTTTGAATCCATCCAAAAGACAACAAAAAGAAACACATGATGGGCCTGAGCAAGATCAAGCACTTTATAGACAAGGAGGAGTGGAGAGGATGTCATCAGAAGGCTTGGGGTGGGGCGAAGATGGGCCTGTTATATAATAAAAGTAAATAACTAATAGATGGATGCCATTGGTTTCCATGAAATAAGAAGAAACCAAGAAGAAAGTTGCCCAGGAGATTGGATGGACCACCAATGGAGGGATTTACAGGAAAACCAAGACACAAGTTGTACAAGATGCATAGGCTTGAAAGGACTGCAAAGTGTTATTAGAGAGTCCCTGCACTGTTAGGATGATCCATAATATTGTGGAAGTATCAAGAGATATGCCAAATACAAGCTAGAGAGGAAGGTGAAAGCCTACTGCCATAGGTCCTGGTCAGACTACACCTGTAGTACTGAGGTCACTTCAGTTCAATAATAGTATTTTAAAGAATAGTATTTCACTTCAGGCTTACTTATTACATCACATGTAAATGTGATGAAACAGATGTGGTGGTACCTACAAGATTCTATTCTCTCTGCTGGAAATAGTCCTGAAGTGAAAAATCAAGAACTAGCAATAAGTTTCCACAGAGATTCTGTAGTGGCCTTGATTTTTATTTTTCTTTACTTGGAATTCAACAATTTATAAATTGATTCAATGTACCACATTGTAGGAAAGGTGTTAAGGTCATTGAGAAGAGGTCAGCCAGTAGACAGAGGATCTTAAGATATCAGGTATATTAGTAACTGAAGGAACTGGAGAGGTTCAATCTGGATGAGAGAAAGGGGACATAACAATTTTGTTTGAGTATTTGAAGGACTGTTTGGTGATTCTAATTATTACATGACTATAAGATGGCTTCAGTCTTCATTCTCTAGATTTTGCCACCAAGCATCAATTTGCCTCCCTCCCTCCTTGCCCCATGCTCTCATAGGTGAGTTTCTTTTGGAGGCTCTATTTTGATGAAGGGTCCAAACCAGCCATGCTTCATTCTCTGGACTTCACCACCATGTCTGGCTTGGGTGCCTTCTTCCACTCACTCTCCTTTTCATCTCCTTTTTATGTATGGTCCTCCATTGTTAGAATATAAGCTTCCTAATGGCAGGGAATGTCTTGCTTGTATTTGTATCTAGTGCTTAGCACCAGGCTTAGTACACAATAATTGCTTAGTAAGTGTTGACTTTCTCAGAAGGTTGGTCAAGGTGGTCCCAGTAGTTTCCTTTCCTAATCGCTCTCACCAGAAACTCTGGAGAACCTCTGAGATGGTCCCACAGGGAGGCAGAGACCACAGGCATCTTGGCTTAATGAGCCAACCTTATTCCTCCAGCCTCTTCAGAGTCAGCGAGCTGTGAAATGGGAGCAGTTGTTAAGGTCTCCCTTACACTTTCTACAATGATTTATTTGTTCCTGCCCCAACTCTTTCTTAATTGAAACATATTAATAGGAGACCAAATTGCCTGTTTATTGGACACCACAGTAAAAAGGCAAAGCTGTTTTCAGTCTATCCTTGTCTGTTGCAATTAGTTTGTCAAGCTCACCTTCCATATGAGACCAGCTGTGCATGTGGGATTGCTGCTTGGTGATCTGGTGTCTGAACTCGAATAAAGATGTCATAGACCTGGAAAAGATCCCAAGAAGGCCTGCTAGATGAGGACCCATTGAAATACTACAAGGGATGCTGGAGACACCAAGGTTGTTTGGCCAGATCTTTGGGAATGAGATTGTCTGTGTGGGGGGTGTGGGAGGAAGGGAAAAGAAGGAGGGAGGTATATGGTTAATGGGTTATCTAAGGATGTTGTTCTACTTTGTCTGGAGTCCAGCTTGTACCTAGGACTTTGCAGATACCTTCTCAGTCATTATGCCTTCCAAAATTTTCAGGGAAATGGAAACCAGTAGAAGGTGGTACAGCTGGGGCTGGCCCTTCTTAACAAAGCTGGTGCAAACTCTATTTTATGATATTCTTTTTATAGCACTCTATATGTTCAGAGATACACATATTTATTTCTCAGATGCAGACACAGTGGTAGCCATCTACCTGGTCAGTCAAGGCTGCAGCAGGAGCAAAAATAAAATTAAACTAGTAAACAAAACACAAACCCTTTTAAAATGATAAAGAATCTCAGAGACTTAATTAGTTAACAAATATTTAGTGGGTGTTTCTTATATACCAGACGCTGTGCTAAGCCCTGGGGATTCAAGATATTTTGTCTCCTCCATTAGAACATCATTCTTTCAAGATAGGCACCAAAACATCACATAATTTCCTGAAGTTAAGCCAGCCTTCTCTCCTCTTCAATTCTGACCCATCTTATCACCCATTTGCATTGTCTGTCCAAGATAGCTCTACTGATGAACCAACTCTATGGCCCATCCATTTGCATTATTGTAATATACAACATTACATGCTTTCCAAAAAAATCACCTTGGGTGACCTAGGGTCATCCAGATCATTAGAGGGATGGGCACTGGACCTGTGATCTATTGGCAAAGGGAAATTCCCTTTGATCAGAGCAGGTCTTCACTGTCTCTGCAACTGACAGTCTTAGAGTTGCTCAGAGCACTGAGAGGTTTGGTCACTTGCCTTGGGTCACACTGTCAGGCCATGTCAGAGGTGAGACTGGAACCCAGGTGGTCTTGGTTTCAAACCCAGTTCTTTAGCCACGTATATGTGTGTAGGTGTCTATGTGTATACATATTTATGTATACATTTGTATACATTTATATGTGTGTATACATTTATATGTGTGCATATAGAGAGGCAGTTATGAAGAGGGTAAGATATAGAATGTCAGAGCTAGAAGGGCCTGTATGTGTCTGCTAATCCCACCTCATTCATTTTGCAACATCGAACTATTAGCAGGACCAACACCAGAATCCAAGCCATCTGACCAATGATCTTTCCACTTCAGTACACCCATAATTTGGATTGTTCTTTTCCCTAAGCAGATTCACTTGTACTCAATAAATTTAAGCTCATAGGACAACTTATTTCTCTAGAGGCCAAGACCCCTGAAGGATCCCAAATAGAAATGTTCATCGTTCTGCCGAGCTGGCTTTTCTACTTCCTTCACAGTGTCCCCAGAAGTTACATTCTGCAAGGAATTTTAAAAAGATACACAACAGCAGAGAGAAGCTTTTTAATTCCTTCTGTTACACATTAATGAAAATGTATGTTTGTCATCCATAAATAATAAGATTGATTTTACATCGCTAGGAGGTCTAAATTGACTTTCAGGATAAGACTCCATTATTTGCTTCACTAGCCACTTCTCTGCGAGTTAACAAGATTGCTTTGAACTCTGCCTTCACCATGGGGAGGATTAATCACCCACAGTGAAACATTCTCCAAGTAAAGCAGTGTGGGGACCTCCCCTATAAGGGCACAGGGAGAGAGGATGCCAGACAAATGGTGAAGAGGGAGGAGTTTTCTTTTCTTATAAAGGGAAGGTCTGGGTTTGAGTTGAAAACCAGAGTCGTAACTATGTAACCAGGGGATGTAACACAAACCACTCCTAAGGAAAAGAGTACAGAGCATACTATCAAATGAGAAAGAGAACGTTGGCTTCGTTGAGGTGAAATAGACTCCAGGATAGCAGAGCAAAGCCACTTTGGGGAATCAGTTCCACAGGAGAAAGCAGGGAATTGTGGAAAGAGGGTCATGATGTAGTAGTTTCCCACATTAATTGCCAAGTATATGTTAATTTCTTTGGACTTCAAGGACTTCAAGTGAAGTTAGCCGCCTGTAAATTTGAAACCCTGAGACAAAGCCCTATTAGCCCTATCCTAATGAAAGGTCTGGCTAAGTTTTAAAGGGTGCCAGTCTTCTGGTCTGGCCTTAGGCAATCCAGGAGAACTCCTGTTGGAAATGTTTCTCTATCACCAAGCCAGCTCAGGCCTCTACTTATTTCTCCAACAAAATGGCTCTGAGTAGAGGAAAGAGCTAGAAGGAGGAGGATTGTCTTTCTGCATGTCATCTTATATAAGACTCAACTAGAAGATATACTAGGATTGGTCCTCTGCAGGCTTGCACTAGACCAATGGGAAGACAAAGCAGAAGTGGTTGGAGTCCCTATGAACTTTGCTTAGGAACCTAGTATAAGAAACATACATCCAGTCTATTTTGGAGAAGTATTCTGGTACTAGTTATCATTATCTGATAGCATTTACTGATAACTTTATTATTATTATTTTAGGCCTTGGACAAATTCAGAAGCAAATTGCTTGCTTCTCTTCACATTAGAATTGTACCCTCCCACCTCCATTGCTTTGTATATATTTTTATTTAATTTTCTATACATATATTGTTTCCTCCCAATAGAATATAAACTCCCTGAAGGCAGGGAATCTTTCACTTTTGTCTTTGTATCCCCATTATCCAGCTCAGTACCTGCTACCTAGTAGGACCTTAATAAATGCTTGATGAATTTAACTGAATGGTTCAATAGCATGAGTGAAGAAACAAGAACTTTATCAAGCCCTGTCACCAATTTAGTGTGTGATAAATCATCTCATCTAACTAGAAGGACAGATTCCTGGGGTCTTAAACAAGCAATGCAACTCTTGAGGCTAGAGATACCCTCTGAATCTTCCTGGTAACATGAAAATACATGCAGTTTTGCCCTATGCTTCTGTTAAAAGGTCATAATGATTAATCTGGTGCGGGGGAAGGGGGTGCCTGCTCCCCATCCTCCAACATACAAAACCCATTGTATTCTCAAGATTTCTCTTGAAATAGAAAAGTTGAAAAAGGCTCTGAATTTTCTAGGAAAACTCCTTTTCAGTGAAAAGGGATAACTCCCTTAAGAAGAGTCCATCTTCTCCAAAGACCAAGCCAACTAATACATCTTGAAGATAGAGAGGAGCCCATCTTTCAGAAGTTATCAAGGGCTGCATCCAAACCAACTTATTTAGCAGGATAGAAGCCCTAGATACTGAGACTTAATAAGGATATTTCTTTTGGCTTTCAATAAGATGCCAGTGGGCTTATTCATGATCTACAATAGGTATCCTTCATCTGGGATATCCAACAGTTCCATGGATAGATTACAGGGGATCTATAAACTTGAATGGGGAAAAGAATTGTAACTTAATTTTCGCTAATCTTTAAATAAATTTTAGTGCTTCTTCTAATTATTTAAAAACATCCTTCTGAGAAGGGGCCTTTAAGTTTCACCAGATTTTCAGAGGGGCCCATTAATCAATAAACATTTATTAAATGCCTTCTATGTGCCAAGCACTGTGAGAAGTACTGGGTATGCAAAAAGAGACAAATGACAATCCCTGCCCATAGGGGTTTACAATCTAATGGACATAAAAAAGATACGGACCCCTGCTCTATAAGAGAGATGCAATTAAAAGTCCCCAAGAATAGACCATTAAGCTAACCAAATCCCAAACAACAACCAAGCAGAAACAGAGTATGAAGGATGGAGACTACATTTGTAATTGTTTTGTTAGAGGCAACTCCTAGTTAAGGAGCCTCTTTCTACCAGTGCAGCTAGGCATCTTCTCTATAACCTAATAGTCTTGGAGAGTTTTCCAGAGCATTGGGAGATTAAGTGATTTGTCCATGTTCATAAAGACAGCATGTGTCAGAGGTGGGATCTGACCTTAGTTCTTCCTGGTTATGAGGCTAGCTTTGTCTACTATGCCATAATACTGTCAGTGGATAGATAACAGATGGGAGGCAGAAAACTAATATGAAATATACAAGAATTTGGTCCTTGGTCCGAGTTCTTTCATCAACAATGGCTTCTGACTATTTTTAGGAGGGATCAATAAGGAAATATTGAGAGAAATGCTGGAATTATTTACCATTCATTTTCTGATATAACACTTGATTATCTGTAGTTCTGTTCTTTGCTTTTGGTAGTTTTTTCTGCCTAACTTGGGGTTTCAGCATCTTTCTCTGACCAAATAAACAACAATTCCCCACGAGAACTAAAACTAGCAATATTTTACACCCTGGGAAGCATGAATGGTGTACCAAAGGAAAGGGGCACAGAATATTCTTTCAAATCAACTTTTGAAACTACAATACAGCAGGAATAGCACTGTCAGGGAGGAAGGCAGGATTCCATTCCCAGAGACCCAACTCTCAGACCTAAGAAGATCCTACTGGGGGGGGGGGGGAGGGGTCATCTGGTAGTTTCCTGGCTTTACTATTTCTGCTTACTCATGAGGTACTAAGTTTTGTTTTTTTCTCTGTTCTTTAAGGACCGAAAGTGCTTTCAGTACTCTCAATTTGGCACCCTGAGACAAAGCTCCATTTGGTTCACCTTGATTATGACTGTTCCGTTTTGTCAAATCAACAAAATCTCATTCTCTTTTTTTCCCCTTGACATTTCCCTATAAATAGAGACCTATTCATACTTTTGACTTAATAAAACTAAAAAGCTTTTGCACAAACAAAATCATTGAAAACAAAATTTGAGAAGAAAGTATAACAGGAAAAATGTTTGCATCACATGCCACTGAAAAAATTATAAAATCCAAAACATATAAAGAATTTCCAGAAATATATAACATCAATTTACCGTTCCTTTATAGATAGATGGTCAAAGGATATAAACAGTTTTCCAAAGAAATACTGAAATCATTTATATTCACATGAGAAAAATGCTCCAAATCACAAGTAGTAAAAAAAAAGCATATTAAAATAATTCTGATGTTTTATCTAGCACCAGACAAACCAGCAAAGATGACAAAAGATGGGAGCATTCAGTACTGTCGAAGCTGTGGGAAAACAGATCTAACAATGATTAGTAATAATGGTTGATTGAACAATTCAATTGTTCTGGATTTCAAAGTGAAATTATACAATTAAAATAGCAAAACTATCCATACCTTTGACCTATTGGTTCTTCTGGGGAGTATATGCCTCCAAAGGAGTCAAAGGCAGAAACCAACTTCTGAATACCTCAGTATTTGCAACAACACAGTACTACTATAACAGAAATGCAAACAAAGTGGGTGCCTATTAACTGAAGAAAGTTGGGAAACCTGTGGAATATGAACAAAGCAGCCTTATTGAGAAGTAAGAAATAATAAATGCAAGGAATTCAGAAAAATGGCAAGATTTGTATGAACTGAAAAGAAAAGAATAAGAACCAAGAAATTAACATACATAAGGACTACAATGTCAATTAAATCCTCACTGGGAAGAAATAAAACTCTGAGTACTTGGAAAACCAATGAAGATCTTGGAGAATAGAAGAAACCTAACTCCTTTACAGCAAAGAGTTAAGGGACTACTAAGAGAGAATAATATATTAATTGTCATATGTAAATATTAAATCACATGCTTTTCTGCTTGTTTTTCTTTTTTACAAGGGGTAATTCAATAAGGAAGGGGAATTAAAATGTTTGAGATGTAAACACAAAGGCATCCATAAACCAGAATAGATTTACCTTTATTTAAACTTTAAAAAAATGTACATATAGGACTTTCTCCTCTTTAACTTCCTTGAGTTCTATTTAGCTGTGGCACTGCTAAGGCAGAGGGTAGATAAAATGTAGTGAACACTTAAATTTAAAATAAATTGTCTTTCATAATGTTTTGACCAAACCACAGTTCTACTGAGTCAGTGTGCACGCCTTCTGTAGGTTCCTCTTATATTTACCATCCTCTTTTTTTTATTGTTTTTTGCCAATTATCATGATAGAATTGAAGAAAAAAGCAAGAATTGTTTTAACTTGCCTTTCTTTTATTATTAGTAATTTTGAGCATTCAATATATTTGTTGATAATCTACATATCTTCTTTTGAAAATTGCCTAATCATAGTTGCTGTTGCTGTTATTTCAGTCATGTCTTCATGACCCCTTTGGGGGTTTTGACAAAGATAACAGGTTTGCTATTTTCTTCTCCAGCTTACTTTACAGACAAGGAAATTGAGGCAAACAGGGTTAAGTGACTTGCCCAGTGTCACACAGCTAGTAAGAGTCTGAAGCCAGATTTGCTCTCAGGAAGATGAATCTTCCTGACTTCAGTTTCAGCTCTCTATCCACTGAACCACCTAGATGCCCCATTCTTGTTTGACTGCATATTAATTGTTTTCTTATTCAATCAGTGGTTCTTGTTCTTATATATTTGTATCATTTTTCTATATATCTTGACCATGAGACCTTTATTAGATACATTTACTATAAAGATTCTTTCCCATTTTATTCTCTTATATGACTAGCTGCATTAATTCTGTTCTTGTTTATTTTTTTTTCAATTTTATAATGGAATTATTCATTTTGCTTTCTATGATGGACTCTATGCTCTGTTTTGTTAAGAATTCCCCCTCCAACATCAACCATAGCTGTGCAACATATTTACTTCTAATTTATGATGTGATCTTTTTGCTTTTATGTTCTGTAATGTGATATATCACTAAAACAATCAAACAATAATCATTTACTAAGGTTCCTACTAAGTGACAGCCACTGGGAATTCAAAGACATAAATCAAACATCTGTTGATCTAATTTTCCCTCTTCCCCCAAATTGCTTTCTTAGGCTTTCCAAAGTTTCTTTGAAGAGAGAACCTTAGTACAAAATTGGGGTCTATGGAATCATTAAGTACTAGGTTATTATGTTTTATTTTTCAAGGTCTTGCTTGCTTAGTTTGTTCTTCTGATACACTTTTCTATTTTTTGTTAACACTGCCAAATAATTTTTTATCATTACTTCTTTTATTTGGTAATACTATGCCCCCTTCATTCTTACCTATTTTATTATTTTCCTCAAAATTATTATCCTTTTGTTTCTCAAAATGAAATTTAATATTGTGTCTAGTTCTATATAGTAACCCCTCAGGAGTTTGATTGGTATGGCACTAAAACTGAAAATTAACATAAGTAGTAGTATTGTCATTTTTTTTTATTATATTAGCATAGTCCATACATTAACAGTGGGATTCTTTGCTATTATTTGCCTCCCTTCATATCTTTTTTATTGATGCTTTTTGTTTCTATAGCACATACATTTCTGAATATAGCTTTCCCCCCTTCTCTACCCACCAAGCTATGGCTTAGAGCAAAGATTAAAAAGAAACTTTTTTTAAAGATAGTTCAACAAAACCAGTAAATATTCTAACCATCTCTATTAACATATGCAGTGTTGCCTATTGCCCCCCTACCCTCTGCAAGGAAGAGATGTAGGTGCATTTTCTCAACCCTTCTTCAGGGCTAAGCTTAGTTATTATAATTACATGGATTTTAGTTTTATTCTTCCCATTTGCATTGTCCTCATTACTGTGCATATTGATTTTCTAACTCCACTTACTTTACTCTCCATCAGGTCTTCCTATGCTAATCTGAATTTTTCATATTCATTGTTTCTAATAGTTCAATACTATTTTATCACATTCATGTGCTACAATTTGTTTAACCAATCTCCAGTTGATGTTTATTTACTTTATTTCTAGTTTTTTTACTACCATAAAATGTACTACTATGAATATTTTGGTATGTGTAGAACTTTATTACTGTCTTTGACCACCCTGGAATATTTAGCATATTCCAGTGAATCTCTGGGTCAAAAGGCATTGAGGTTTTAGTCACTTTTTTCCCCACATAATTCCAAAATGTGTTTCCAGAAAGACTAGATCAATCCATGACTCCATAAATAGTGTATTAAGGCACCATTTTCCTTTATTCGCTTATATGGTGTTTTGAGATTATATTCATACAAAGGTACACACTGTATATTGTATGTATTGAATGTTAGACTTGAAATAAGACATGACATGAGTTTGAATCTAGCTTCAGAGCTTTTTAATCTGTATGACCCTGCGCAAATCACAACCCTTTTTTTAACCATAGTTTCTTTAGCTGTAAAAAGGGGGTGAGAAAAGCATGTGTCTCCCAGAATTGTGGTGAGAATAAAATGAGATAATATTTATAGAAGAGTTTGTAAATATTCCATACACTTAAAGCATAATAAAAATGCTACAATGATGATGATAGTGTCTTGAAGGTATCTTAGTAGGTTGACTCCCAGATATTTTATACCTTTTATAGTTATTTCTAAAAGAACTTTGTTTTCTATCTCCTGCCGAGTTTGTTAGCAATGTATAGAAATGATTATGTGTATTTGTTTTATGCCAAGCTAATCTACTGAAGTTATCAATTATTTCAATTAATTTTTTTTGATTCTCTGGGATTCTCTAAGAAAATTATCTTATCATTACCACATGGTGGTAATTTTGCTGCTTCCTTTTCCCTCTGCTTATTTCCTAAATTTCTGTTTCCTATAACTAACATTTCTATAAGTACATCAAATAGTAGCCAAGACAATAGACACCTTTGCTTTACCCTGAGCTTATTGGAAAGACTTCTATCATTTACCCATTACAAATAATTGCTTGCTCTTGGTTCATTTATTCCTACTCTTTTAATATTTGCAACATAAATTAGTCCTATATGCTGTCAAAGACATTTTCTGTATCTATTTTTATTGTCAAGTGGTTTTTATTGTTTTGTTATTGATTTGGTTTATTATCCTTGTAGCTTTTTTAATGTTGAACTAAATTCTAGGTATAAATCTAGCCTATTAATAATGAATAATCTTGACTAATAGTTCATTCAATAATTTCACATTGATATTCATTAATGATATTGGTCTTGGTGTGCATACAGCAGGAAAATTTAGGTAGGAAAAGAAAATGTGCTTGTCATAATAAGTGGTAGAAAATAATAACGTTACACTAATCATCAAAATATTAAAAGAATTAGAGAAAAGAATAGAAATTCTATGGAGCAATTATAGTGAAAAAATGGACAAGAATCAAACAGGTGTTAAAGGAAAAGATGAATTCTATTCTATATCAGATCCAAATTGATGAGACCAAAGATCCATCAAAATAGTGAATCAAATATTAAGCCAGTCATTACAGATAATAAAATGAATTAGGTTATTTTTGTTGTACTGTTTGGGGAGGATAAATGATATGCTACCACTGAGGATTAAGAAATAAATTTCCTGAAGGGTACTATTAACTAGCAGCATAAATTACTTTCTTACTACATCAAATACCAACATCAGGGGAATGAATAGAAATTTAGCTTATTTACATAGTCTCTGAATATCTTGATCTCACTGATCCACTTGGGCATTAAAAAAGTTATACTTCCAATATTTCAATCTAATAGGGTTTTAAGAATGTCATATTACCAATAGTGAGTAAAATGGTATTTTCATAATCTTTTCCAAAACTATAGAGAATCATAACATTATTGACCTACAGCCCTCAATTATACTACGATTTGCTATCCATTGTTAATGAGTAAGAACCAACATGTGGTTATTAGATGGACCAATTGATACAGAAAACTATTAGATGGAGGGAGGCTACTAGATGGAAGTATATTATTTGATGAAGAAAGATTATTGAATGTTAAAGGAATTTGTTAGATGGGAGAAGTATATTAGATGGTATAGGATCATTGGTCTTATTAATAGTTGAGATTATTAGATGGTGGAATCACTGTTTGATGGGATAATTTATTGGAAGAGAAAATTGTCAATATCTGTTCTGAGTAATATCTCATTTGAGTAAACTCTCTGGGACTTCCGAGGTTAATAGTTGAATCATTCCATGTCCATTTTGTGATTATTAGAAAATTGCCACTGAGTACCAAAGATGTCTTTTCTATCACATTGACCTCTGAACATTTTCATTCCATGCCAAAATGGGTGTACTTTTCCTGTGTTCTACTTCCCTCTGCTTTCTAAATTTGGTTCTGGAACAGTAATCAAATCAATACTACTGTTCCTATGGAAAGGATGAGTGAATCATTTCCCCAGTGATGCTACTTGCCATCCCTGTCACTACTGACACCAAAATGCCTCTCACTAACCACCATTTCCCTATATGTGTGGCTCCTTCTTTTAGACTATAAGCTCCTAGAAGCTAGCTTATTTAGAAGGTGTCTTGATTACTCTATTTGTATTCTTAGAGCTTAGCACAGAATTTTGCATCTTAATTGTTTAATAAGTTTTTTCTTTTTTCCTTCTTCCCAATCTCCTTCCCTTCCTTCCTCCTTCTCTTCCTTCTTTCATTCTTTTTCTTCTTGTTCTCTTTATCCTTCCTTCCTATCTTCCCTTTCATTTTTTCATATCTTTTTATTTCTTTCCTACATTACCTAGACTTGTATGAATTGGGAAGAAAAGGAGACCCATAGTGTTGGGTGAGGGAGAGAGGGGAGACTAAAACAGGCTCTCCAGAAAGAGGAAGAATTTCCAAATGGGATCAAATTCCACTGATGTATCCTAAGGAAACTCAATTTCTTTGGAGGAAGAAATAAAATATGGGGGTAATTGAGGAGGGGAAGGTAATTTCCCTTTAATTCCTCTTTCTTTAGCAACCTCTACAAATAAGTCACAAATTTTATGAAGTTCTCAACTGAAAAAACAAACAAACTAAAGTACATGAATGACCTAATACATATTGATCTCTAGGGGGGAGCATTTTTACTAAAGAGGGAAAGGATGGAAAAAGAGTGTGTCTTGTCTATAAACATTATTTCTCCCAGGAGATATCAAGTCATGAAACCAAGAATGCCAGCACAAATCCCTGAGTTTTCATAAACACATGGTTAAATTTTATCAGAGGAAAATTTATCCAATTTATTGGCTGTGGTGAGGTGGTATAATGATTAGAGAGTGGCAGGTTTCCACAGCTAAAATCTCGGGACTTTTAAAGTTGTAGTCTCAAATGTAACCATTTTTATGAATTCCACACAGCTTATTATGTGCACTTGCTTTACACTGACTACAACAAGAAGTGACAGAAAATAAAATTGAGCCTCATCCTTTATTATTTATAATCCTGGACGCCTATGTCCTCCCAACCTGAGTCATTCTCCTTTTCCAAGTCTGCTCCCTCCCCTGCTTCCTCCTCAGTCCTAATCACTGACCTCACTTCAGGGAACTTGCTAATCAGAGAAACCTTTAAAGTATAGCCTCCCACTCTGAGCCCTTCCCCCCATACCCTTAGACAGCTTTACTAATGACTACAAGTAGACTTGATCTCTAAGGTACATTCTAGTTCCAAAAGCCTATCATTCTAAAATGACTCCATCATCACATTTTATGCTCCAATAATAATAGCTCACACTTATACAATGCCCTAGGCCTTATAAAGTGCTTTGTATATAATGTCTCATTTGATCCATCCTCACAAAAATCCTTTGAGGTAGATGCTATTGTATTGTCTGTTTTATAGATGAGGAAATTGAGCCTCAGAACAGTTGAATGACTTGCCCAGAGTCACACAGACATTTAGGTGTCAACAACAGGAACTGAATCCAGATCTAGCAGCACCCTCTCTGCTATTCACTGATTTATTCATCAAGGAACTTGAAGGTGAACAGCCTTTGGGAGGCAAACGCAAGTTCAATTACCACATGTGGTGACCTTGGATTCACTACCTTTGAGCTATTCCTGATTTGGGATAAGGTTGCACAGAACAGATGTGTCTTCTTTTATTACAACCTTAAATGGGATTTGAAGGGCAATATTTTTTTTAGCTCTTCTCCTGTTTGGGACCAATTAAAATAAGGGCATTTTAATAGGTCCTGTGAAAAGGAACCAAGAGTAGCTCCAGCACAATGAGTATTGAGCACAGAGGTCAGGGCAAGATTAATAAGAAATTGCTAAGTGCAAATAATGACCCATATTTCTGGGAATGAAACACTCCTGTTAGAAAGGTAGGAAATTAAATTATAATGGGAAAATATACATTCAACCTATCAAGTAAATACTTAAGTACTTAAAAGATTTGGATAGGACTTTTCACATGAATTTTAAAATTTCTTTACATTTTCCAATAAATGAAACAATAAAGGAAAAAGTGACTTTCAAAACCTTCCCAAGACAGCAAAGAACACTTGATTCTTTGATTTATGCTTTATTATTCTTATTGAGACCCATCAACAGCCTCTTAATGACTACAGTTTATCGCCCCCTGCTGAACTGCTGCCTTGAAAGAAATGAGCCACTTCCCTACTCAGGTTTTCTCCAAGAAAGGAGGTAGTTTGGCAGCCATCCAACCAAGCAACGTTCCCTGAGCACCTGCTCAGGAAGTAATGTGCTAGGCAATCAGGGGGACATAAAAAGTCCAGATCTCTGACCTTACAGGCTTACTTTCTGGTAGGGTAATAAGGCATACATACACATATGAGATCAGAGTCCCCCTAAAATCTCTGGCTCTGGAAACCCCCTTGCTCCTTTCTCAAGTTCACTGTGGCATGTTTGGGGCAATTAATTGTCCAAACCACGACTTGATCCACCATTATTACAACCTCATCTACTCATAGAGCATATAAGAGCCACAAATAAAAGAACAAGGTTTTTCATTGAGACAGAATGCCAAAGTAGTGCATGTAGGAAAATAAATGAACAGCAGAATCTAACCACCTCTGTGTCTCCCTTAATGAAGCTTAGGAAAAGAAACATTAGCTCCTTGCGTGTTTTGCCTGTCGGGTCACACTGATGACTCATTTTGACCTAGTCCACTAAAATCTGGAGATGTTTTTTAAGTTTTGTAGATGTGTTTTGTTTTTGCATTACAGACACTGACAGATTATTCCCGCTTTATGAGAGGTCTCTTCTAACAAAGTAAAACAGTTAAGTCAAATTAATAACGGTGACCTCATCTAAAAGTGCACGCCATATTTTACATCGTAGCACTTCCCCATTTCTCTATTTAAAAAATCAACAGAAACCTATTTTATCTGCCTCCCCATTAGGGAAAAAAAGAAAAAGAAATGTCTTGTTTGTTTTTGCTTTTTGGAGGAGGGAAGGCAGGGCAATTAGGGTTAAGTGACTTGCCCAAGGTTCACATGGCTAGTAAGTGTTATGTGTCTGAGGCCAGTTTTGAACTCTCATTCTCCTGACCCCAGGGCTAGTGCTCTATTCACTGTGCCACCTAGCCCCCTGAAAAAGAAATTTCTTAATACAAATATACATAGTTAAGCAAAACAAATTCCCTATATGGAGATATATACATACATATGTATATGTGTATATGTGATTATAAGTAATATATAAAATGTATGTGCATATGTATGTGTGTGTGTGGGTATCCCATCTTCCTAAACTCTAACTAAAATCCATTCTTTTACTGGAAACTTCCCCAGCCCCTTCCTATTTATCCCCTATACTGCTTACTTTCTATGTGTTTACATGTGGTCTCTCCCATTAGACTATAAGCTCTTTGAGGGCAGGTCCTGTGATTTGCCTGTTTTTGTATCCCCAGAGCTATTCCAGAGCCTGGAATGTAATAGGCACTTAGTAAATATTTGTTGATTGATAAATTGTTCTGGCTCTGTTTACTTCACCCTGATCCAGCTCATATAAGTCAATATATTTCCATATATTTCCTCATTTCTTCCAGCACAAAAGTACTTTATCACATTTATATACCACAATTTATTTGGCCATTCTTCAATTGATAGGCATCCCCCTAATTTCGAAGGTTTGTTTTTTCTTCTTTTTTTTGACCACCACCAAGAAATTTAATAAGCATGACACGTATGCCTTCATTACTTATTGATTAAGTATTGAAAAGTCCAGGGGTCAAAGGTATATTCATGACAACTCATGGTTTCTGTGATTTGAAGTTGTGATTTTAGAACAACATGGAGATCTCTCTGGTTACTTTGGGCTGCAAGCTAGTGCACATTCAGCCCACCTTTTGGGCACCCGTCCCTTTCATTCTCTGGAGCTGAATCTCAATGGGTGTGTATTACTTTTCAACAGGAACCTGAATTCCTACAGCACCAGAGTGCTCCAGAAGCAACCCATCACTGCCCAGACACACTACCCAGTGATATCTCCTGGTTACTTGGGTCTTCCCTACCAAAATCTTAGCTCTCGGGTGCAATCTTTGCATCTGGGCATGTGTCATTGTATTCTGCTACCCTGGGGCTTTAGTGAATATAAATAAATTTCTTTGCTTCCTCCATTATGGATAAATGAAGTTGGATTGAAGTCAACCAGTATTAATAGATCCAATTCCCTCATTTATATATTAAAAGGCAACTATTAATACAAAGAAATATATGATTGATCATAAATGAGCTATGTGGTATAGACGATAAAGCACTGGACTTGGAGTGAAGAAGATCTGAGTTCAAATCCTGCTTCTGCCATTCACAGTCTGCATGACCATGAACAACTCACTTCACCTTGGTCTATATCTCAGTTTCCCCATCTACTGTACAGAAATGATAAAGAGTCATCATGATACAGTGGCTAATAAGGAAGATCTGAATTTGAATCCTGCCTTAACATATACTGGCTGTGTTACCCTGGGTAAGTCCATTAACCTATCTATCCCTTGACTTACTTATCTGTAACATGAGGGCCTTGAACTACATGGCCTCTAAAGTTCCTTTCAGTTCTAAATATATGATCCCAGGTCACTTAACTGCTACCTGTTTTGGTTTCCTCATCTGTAAAATAGGGATAAAAATATCACCTTCCTTACATCTTGTGAATATTACACTAGATAATATAGGCAAATTGCTTTGCAGACCTTAAAATACTGTGTACAAGTCAGCTATTATTATTATAATTAAGTTCTACAATGAAAGAGATTCTTGTGGGTTAGTGTGGTCAGAGGAGGTTTAAGGGAGAAGGTGGGTTGATTTAAGTTCAAGTGTAAGGATGGGAATAGAAATGTGGTTGGGGGAGGGGCATGTCTTAAGGAGAACAGTTTATCTAAAAATTCAATAAGAGGAAAAAGTTGAAGAAGCAGTTTGGGACAAATAGTGTAGGGTCTTCAAGGTTAGACTAAGGAGTTGGGAGTTTTGATATTTCTGAACATTCCTACGACATGATCAAACTGCTGTCCTAGGAAGATTACTTTTATTAGTGGGGTGTGGAGTGTGTTCAGGGGATTTCTGGTTTAAGGGCTGCTGAGCCCTGTTCAGGGCTGCTTTCCACCTTAGGTGTCTACCTGTTCCACCTAACTCTCACCTGTGGCTCCACAGAGCTGTAGCATGTACAGTGGTCACAATCAGCAAACGGTTTAAGCCAGGTTGAGGGTAACTTCGAGGTCTCAAATTCATTGGTGACTTAGGGGGGTGTCTACCCCAAGCATGTGAAGTACTTTCCACTGGTGGAATGGGGGGTGAGAACAATCTGTTCCAATGGCCATGAAGGCAGCTGAAGCAGGCATTGTGGAGCACTTAGAGCTTGGTCAATGCAATGGAAATGGGAACTTGAAGATCTTCCCTGCCCCTTAATAGATCTAGGGGGCAGTTTGAAGACCTCCCCTGCTGTGAAGATAAACTCTGCCCCTTGATAGGCTGAATTAATCACATGGAGCCTGTGGTGGAAGGAGTTCCCTTAGGGGAAGCAGAACCCACAGAGAAGCTGGTAGAGAGCAAGTCTGACAGTTGGAGACAATTGGGACAATTGCAAACAGTTGGGGACAGAGGAAGAGCTTAGGTAAAGAGATAGAGAATTTTGTGAGTAAATTTGATCACGTATTGGTTTGTGGGAAGGCTGAAGGATGCTGTGGCTCTCAGCATTATTATGGCCTCTGAATATCATTGGTACTTTGGCTTACTGGTTTTGGGATTGGTCTTCTGATTTCTAAATAAATCCTTCAGCTTTATCCTTTATCTGGAGAGTCTGGCATATTTTGCAATTGAACATCATGTGATAATTATAGTCATGGTCTCAATTATCATGATTGTGGGTGCTGTAAAAATTGCATTGGTGCTACAGTCAGATAGCAAAGACACCAAGGTCATCCACTGCATCTTGAGCCATCACCAGTCATCGCGATTTTGTCCTGCCACCACACTGTGATGACTCTGGAGGACAGAGCCAGAACAACAATTTCACACAACTCTGCCTGGCCTAAATCCAATTTACATATGAATCAAGAGATATCACTTTTATTAGTAGTAATTTTTGAAGAGCTTAGCACCTATAATTTCAGTGATCTAGGAAACTTTTGGTATGGGCATGCCTTCTGCCAAAGAACAGAACTCAATAGCCTTAGAGAGAATTGCCCTAAGCACTGAGAGGTTAAGTTCTTGCCCAGGGTCCCTTAGCCACTATACATCAGAGACAGGAACTGAACCAACCTAATTCTAGCATCACCTAGTCTGTGTCTCTACCTCTTATTCAGAAGGCAGTATGATATGTGGACTTGGAATCAGGAAAGACTGGGTTCAACTCTAGCTTCAGATACTTACCAACTGTGTCACTTAACCTCCATTTACCCTCATTTTCTCATCTGTAAAATGGGCATAATACAGTACCTACCTCCCATGGTTGTCATGAGGATCAAATGAGATAATAATTGTAAAACACTTAACACAGTGTCTGGCACATAGTATGTACCATATAAATTTCAGCAATTATTATTATGCAAATCCTGTTATATATTAACTAGCTGTATGACCATGGACAAGTCACTTGGCTTCTTTTATAGGCCAAGCCTCAAACAGATCCAAGGTTTAGAATGTAATCAGCACTAGCAGTACATAAGACACAATTAAAATCAACTTCAGCAAATTTGAATGAGAGGCAAAGTGAAGCAAGTGACTTCAGTTCCTACTGGTCTAGCCTTTTATATTATAGGGAAGCAAGGAAACAAAATGGCATCCCTGCCCTCTTAAAGGATCAGCTCAGATTACATAAAACATGGCATTCCCACCAAAATTTCTCACATCCTCAGGTTTGTGTAGGCAGTAAAATGATGGTAATATCTGACTTATCTCACAGGGTTGTGGTGAGATTTGAATGAGATCATGTACATTAATCATTTTGCCAACCTTAAAGCATCTTATAATTTAATTTTAGTTAATATTAATTATATTACTTTTAGGAAATTTACTAAGTTTAGAAAGTTTAGTGAATTTGGCTAATTTAATATAAATTTTAATAAATTATTATTTTTATTATATTATTATTGTTGTATTTATTATTTTTGTTTATTATTGTTATATTTTTATTTTAAGGGCAGCATGAGAAATTTCAAATGTTTTGCTGAAATTGGAATGCTAGTATTCTGTTTGTCCACCTGTGGCTTAAAGTTCAGAAGACCAGTAGCCTATAAAGACTTTTCTTCTCCAGTGGGTGGTTTGATTCAGGGTTTAAGCATCCACCAGCACATAGGGCTGATTCAGACATTATGAAGCCTGTGAACTTCTCTATGGTGAAACCTACACACCCTGAGCTGTCATTAATGTGTTAGTCACCAGCTGCTAGGGGAAGGGATCAGCAGGCACTCTTGTATTAATCGTGACTGGCCTCAGGGCTCAGCTGGGTCATTTTTTTCTTCTCCTTTCTAATGAATGGTTTCCAAAAACAGCCATGTGCAATCCAAATACCATGACTAGAGGGAAGAGAAGTTCCTCTCCCTGGAATTCAGAGACTTCAGCCGTTAGACCTGGGATCCTTCAACCAAGACACGTTCATGCCAGGGATATGTTTTCTTTTTATAAACA